>CAJQZJ010032121.1:5396868-5432854 GCA_907164525.1 Lophiomys imhausi
CTCAGTTCTGCAAGCTTTGGAGAGCTGGTTCTATTCTAAACACTCAGGAGAGGGCAGGGAAGGATTGCATATTTAGATCTCACCATTTTCTCGCATCCACATCTTCCCCCAAACACATGTCCTCCTACCCCTTCCATTCCTCTGCCTACATCATATTCCACAAAGGTAAAATATGGAAATTCTTCTCCTGGCTGTCTTCAAATGTGCATTACCAGAGACTAACATTTGCATTTCCAATTCCCCAGATTCCCACAGGCCTTGATGAGCTCAGAGGCAGTTAACAGGAGCCTTCCTGAATGGACTGGATCTCCTATTGGCCAATAAATCTTCTTATATTAAGGTGAAACTACAATAATCATTTTAAAACATCATGTGGAGTGTGATTACAAAAAAAGCTCATTTGAAAGGAACATTACAGCTTATGAAGTCCTAAGAGATTCTAAGATGGAAGGTGTTGAAAATAAAGGCAACTGTTGCGGCACTTGGCTCTTTCTGGGACACATGGAAGCAAAAGGCTCATCATAAATGCAGACAAAAAGCAACGCAAGTCTGAGTGAGCAAAAAGTGAGAGTGCTTGCCACAGCCCAACCCAGCAAGGTTCCTATTCTTCTGGGCATTGATGCCGAATCTGAACAGTGCTGTCTACCTGCAAACTCAAAGGGAGCACACATACTCCCTCCCTTTCATGATTGGGTAACAGGAAGGGTCACCAGCAAAAGTAAACAATGCCTCTTTGCAATGCTGCCATCATTTGCCATTTACCCAAGGCTTCCAGAAAGCATGACTCCATCTGGCCCAGTCTAAATCGTGCTGAATCTGGTGCATGGCATATTTTCTAAGCAGTACAAGCCTTTCTTGTCTGGGCTTGTTGGCAGAGTGTCAAGCTTGAGTTACACTCACAAAGGTAAGGGCCACTGATCATGTTTTGGTGTGAATGCATTATTTCTGAGCACTACAGTGACTGAGAACATGAAAGAAGCAGCTAGCATTCATTCCTAAGCAAATATAACTGAACCCCTTTCTGTACCAGATGGTGGCCCAGCTGCTAAAGGCACAACTGTGAAGACAGAAATCATGATTCTTCCTTCCCGAAACTTTGTGTGCATCAGAGAGGGGAAATACAACAAACATCAGATCAGTGGTCTCATGCAAATACATATCTGAACCTGTTTTCCTGGGGCTTGGGAACTGTCTCAGCTGTTAAGAGCACTTGCTGTTCTTACAGAGGACCACACTTTGGATCCAAGGACCTACTTCTGATAGCTCACTACTACCTGTATCTCCAGCTCTAGGGAGTCTGATGCCCACTTCTGGATTCCCAAGGCACCAACACTCACATGCAATACACTCACACAGGAAGACACAGATACATATAATTTGAAAAGTAATAAATAAATATTCAACCTATTTCCTCTTGCATTGTCAACTATTTCCCTTTGTGTTATTATTACAATAGCAAATGTTATTTACCCTGTGCTATTGTTTGGATGTGGTGGAAGGTACTGTGGGACCCTTTAAGAGGTGGGCCTAGTTGAGTCCATACAACACTGAGGGGTCAGACATTTCTTGTGCTAAGTTTGAGAGTATTATTATAAAAAGGAGGAAGCCTGGCTGCCTACTATCTTTTTCCTGGTTTTGAGATGTCATCTGCTTGGTACTACACCTGCTTCTGCCATTGCTATGTCATGAGAAAGTACACTCAAGAGGCAGGCCTCAATGAACCCTGATCTACTCTTTAGACTTTTTTTTTTTTTGGCTTTATAGAAAATTTTATGTTTTAGTTAAAATTTCCCATGCAATATATTTTGATCATGTTTCCCCTCCCACAGCCTCTACCAGATACCCCCACCTCCCTACCCATCTAACTTCATGTTCGTCCTCTGTTTCAAAAAATAAAAACAATTTTAAAAAAATCACCAAAACCAAAATGAAACCAAAAGCTCACAAAAATAACACTAAACTAGTTTTGTGTTGGCCAACAATTCCTAGGTGTGAGGCCTACCCTGGATAGAGTGTGGTTGATATTCCCAGGGACACTCCATTTGAGAAAACTGATTTTCCCTTTGCTAGCAGGTTATCAATTGCAAACAACTTCTTGGTTAGGATGGATATCTGTGTCTACTTCCCCCTCTGAGTTCTGGGATGTCATCTGGCTTGAACCTGTGCAGTTTCCATTTGTGGTATTTAGACTTTTGTTCCATGATTTCTTTGGGAGGAAAGGTAAACAAATATCTATTCATACCAAACAGAACAGCAATAAAAAGAAGAAGAAGAAGAAAAGAAAAAAACCCACCCAAGTCCAGCTTGGTGAAGCAATGAGTCTATTGGGATTGCTTATATAAACATGTGTGAAAAGTTACTTATGGAAGTGTGGATAACTCAAGCAGCTACGTCACTGAATGGCCTACCCCAGTTATGAGAGCACAATCATACCATTCCTGGAGCTAGGGAGCCTTCTGCCCAACATGCAGGCAGTTTAATCAAAGAGTCTCCTCTCCCCTACAAATGATCATTGTTTATAAAACTTGAGCATAGGGGCTCATGAGTCCTGTAACTGCCTGAGTTTTCTGAGTCATCTATGTTTCATGACCTCCTTGAGTCTCCTCACTTCTCTTGGATTTGGAGTCATCTGAGCCTCGTTCTACTGCCAGAGGGCTATAAACTGACTTGATCCCTTTTCTTCCTAAACAGATTGTAACAGCCATTTTCTTAAAGTAGTGAAAAGCTGACAAGCATACACTTCGTTCTTAACAAAACTTAAGGTAGTTTTAAAGAAAACCATTATCAAAATCACAAATAATTGAAATGTGGACTGTATTCATTCCTTCATTGATTTCTGTGACAAAATACCCTAACCAAATCACTTTAGGGAGAAATGGTTTATTTTGGCCCTCAGTTTCAGGGAAAGTCCATCATACCAGAGGAGGCATGGTGGCAAGAATATGAGGCAACTGGTTAGTCACATCCATGGTTTACTGGCTCCTTTTTATTCACTCCAGGGCCCCAGCCCATGGAATGACCATACCTGCAACAACCAGTCTTCTCACCTCAGCTATCCTAATCTAGAAAGTCTCTCTTAGTCATGCTCAGATGCTACCCTCATCTAGATGATTTCTCTCAGGCATATGTCTAGGCTCATGTCCTAGATCATTCTAGATCCCATCAAGTTGGCAATCCAGATTGACTGTCAAAGAAGCCAATGAAATTAAATTCGTAATTGCACATATAAACACAACATATCTACCTTCTGAACTAACCATTTAAACATTGTTTTCATGTCATGTTGCCTCTTTTTTCCTCCTGCCACACATAAGCTTGTTTCTGTGGTTGCTTATACTGTGGATGCCCATTCTAACCAGTCACTCACATCTATTCTCCACGTGTACTGTTTCTACCTCAGCCCTCTCCAAGCTGCCTTATTCCTCCATGTTGCCAAGTGGAGTTTTTCAAGTTCATTAAAGACTCCACTGTTGTTGGCTCCTATCCCAGCTATCTTAGCTGTGTTCCTTAGCTGGATCCATGACACTGGATTCTTGTGCTTTTCTTTTACATTTTATTTCTTTTCTTTCTTTTTCTAAGTGTTTGTGTATGGTACTTTCTTGCCCACTAATTCCTTAAATAATGATAGTCTTCAAGAATGGTTTACAACCTCTCCTCACAGCATTGCATCCATTCTTCTAGCTTCTATTACTTGTCCTAATGATACACAAACAAACTGATGTGTCCAATTCAGGACTCCCCTCTCAATTAAAGAACAATATGATCTACTCTTTCCTGGCCATTTTCCTGAGATAGTCTATAAATACTTCAAAATATACATATATGAAACTAAACTCAAGTTTAAAGGCAGTATATTTGTGATGCTCAAGCTGGTTTTAGACTCCTGGACTCAAGAAATCCACCTGCCTTTGCCTTGTGAGTAGCTGGGGTTACTGGAGTGTATCACTGTCCTTCACTAAATTCTTAATCTAAATCCCAAGCTATTTCCCCAAAAGTCCCCTGCTCCTATTAACAGGACCAGCTGTGAATGACAACCAGAAATTTCAGAGATAATCTTTGTCTTTTCTTTGCCATTGTCTCTCAATCTCAAAAACCTTGAATGAGCTCACTGTACTATCGATTCTACCTCTCATCCCTAGGATTGATTTAAATTCTTAAATCTGCTTCTTCCACTGGAGTCCACAGGAGCATTTTCTTTCTCCTGCACTGCTGCAAGAGCAGCTCACAGTTTTACCCTGTTCTGGTGCACTCGTGGCATTACATCAGGGTAATCATTAAGAACAGGAATCGGATAATGTTACTCTCCTACTTGAAACCTTCATAACTCTTACATTCAAATTCAAACTCTTATCAGGGCCAACCTAACAAGGCCTTTGCACCTTTGCCTTAACTATTGAGCAAACTGATATTCCAGTCCTTCAATCAAACTGTGTACCTTCCTGGGTTGGGGGCCCAGATTTTGAATTTTCCTATTATTTATATTTCTTACTTCACTCAAATTTCCCTTTTGATGCAACTTCCTTTTCACATGCCCACTGGCCCACAAAGCATAAACATCTCTTCTTTCCTGTTTCTATCCCTTATAACAACTGGAATCATATGTTCCACATATGATTCTCTTGCAGACATATGAGCTCCATGAGATGCACAATAGCTGGACAAACTCCTTGGAATGATGAGTGAGTGCGTGAATCATCACTTAAAAGAACCTCAAGAACACCATGTTATGAATGGAACATAACACGTGACCCACAGTCTAAACACCACCTGCCTCCTTTCTTGCTGAATTCTCTAGTGCATTTTCAATCCAATGCATGGCAAAATGGCTTTGCCTTCACAGGTACATGACTTGCCTGATAAGACACACACATTCCCACTAATTCATTCTTAACTTTAACTAGTTCATCAGTTAAGTGCTTCCCTCAGATCTCATTTTCCGTCCTTGCTCCACAATATAAGCAGCCAAGAATTTGGTAAGAAAAATGCCTTTATAGTGTGTCCGGCCTGGTTCTTTCTCTGTCTACTCCATATCAGGCCATATTTGTGTCACCCATCCATGCAAAGACTTTTAAACAATGCATGGCGTCGGCTTGACCTCCATTCTGTTTCTCCTCTTTTGATTTACAGTGTCTCTTTGTTGCCATTTTCAGGTCTCCAACTCCTGATCTCCCCATCTTTCAGTATTTCCATATTCAATTCTACCTGAGTCTTACTGCATTAGATGTCCTACTTGGTTGAATCAAGTTGTTTCTGATACATGACAAACTATTTCAAATTGCAATCACTGCAAACAAAAGCCACTTAGTGTTTCTCAAGTATCTGAAGACTGAGTAGGCTGAATCAATGGGAGTACAACCAGAGGTAGTAGGCCCTGCTCCCTTCTCATCCTCCTCCTAAAAATGGTAAAACCTCCTAGGTGTGTTGTTCTCATGGCAACAGTAAAGATGAGGACAGAGAAGATACCAACACTCAAGTACAAACTAAAATGCTGCTTGTTTTATCCGCTCACATCCCATCAGCTAAAATCAGTCAGAGGGCCAAGTCCAGAGTCAAACATCAGGATGTGTCTTAGTTACGGTTACTATTTCCGTGATGAACACCATAATCAAAGCAAATTGGGGAGAAAAGGGTTTATTCTGCTTGCAGTTCCACATAACAATTCGTCATCAAAAGCAGTGAGGACAAGAATTCACACAGGGCAGTAACCTGGAGGCAGGAGCTGATCATAGAGGGGTGCTCCTTAGTGGCTTGCTCAACATGGCTTGCTCAGTCAGCTTTCTTATTGAATCCAGAAACACTAGGCCAGGGATGGCACCACCTACAATAGGCTGTGCCCTCCCACATCAATCACTAATTTAAAAAATGCCCTATAGGTTTGACTATGGCCTGATCTTATGGAGGCATTTTCTTAATTGATATTTCCTCCTCTCAGATGACTTTAGCGTATATCAAGTTGACATAAAACTGTCCAGCACAGGAATATTTCTATTAAAATTCAAAGATACCAGAAACAGGACATAGATGTAGAGAGAACTGGGAAACCACCCAGACAGATGATATCCTTCTGTACAGTCTTATGACTCACTGTATGTCACAGAGATTGAAGAGGCTTCTTTGTCTACTCCCTTCAGTCATCTATCTAAATCTACCTCTTGATTCTCTTCACAATCCAGAAGAACATTAGACAACAGGGCCAGCGATGGCTATTGATCCATAAAGACTAATAATCAGTAATATTTTGAAAGTTCTTCCAAAATCCTGTAAGGTGAGTTGCTATTTCTAAAGAGAGTGAATTTAATTTAAAGATAAGGTAGAAGACTATGAGAGCTGAGTTTTCTCTGTCTCTTTTCTCTCTCTTCTTTCTCTCTCATTCATGTGTGTGTATATATATATATATATATATATATATATATTTGTGTGCATGTGTGTGTGTCTGTGTGTATGTGTGACTGTATGTATGTTTCAACCCCTTGCTTTCAGAGTGTGGCCTATGGACTAGCAGTAGGGACATTGCCTATTTCAGAAATCTGGCCCTATTGCAGATCTATTGACCTGGAAGATGTCTTTTGACAAGAATCCCAGGTGATTGCATACATGTTAAAGGTTGAAAATCAATGATCAATGTCACAAATCACACAAAAAAATTGTTGTTGTGTGCTTTTCTTAAACTCACGGAAATGCCATGAAATCACTTTGTCAATAATAATGGCTGAAAAACTACATGTCCAGACTCTAATCTTCAGGGGCATGGAAAGGAACAACAAACATTTCTGTTGTCATTAGATTATTCAATTCAAGCTTTCATTTTCAAAATTTCCCATGGGAAAGGGTGGCAACACCCTCAGTGTATAGTCTGTTTCCTTTGAAATCATGAAATTCCAAATAAATTACAAGAAAGGTCAGGCTGAAAATTAAAGCTATAATTTCATTGGGTGACTCGTTTCCAACAGACAAAGCTGTTTTTCTTCACTTCATCACTCTTATTGAATTTCTGGGTCATTTAAAAGGATAAAGAAAAATGAAAGACATACCCAGAGGGAATGAACACATACAATGTGGTCATATAAAATAAAGGGTATTAAGTGTCCTATTAATTGTGAAATAGTAGTTTATAAGAGATGACAAAAACAACTGTGGATAGCCATATGGAAAAGGCAAGCACCTGAAAAAGTTTCATATTGAATAACAACATAGACAAGTGTTGGGAGACCCTGTTATTAAGGTCGCAGTCCACTATGCCCTGATAGCTTCTCTAGGTCAGTTTAAAGTAGAGGACTCCCTTCCTTAGAGGAGTTTCCTGTAAGAAAGGAAGTCCTCTGCCTGACCTTATTTGGAAAGTGTCTCCAAGCATGATTCCCCACATCCCCCACCCCAAGGAAAGTCACATAATCCATAGTCAACTTGAAGGTTCAATTTTCTTTCTCCCAATAAGAACCTGCCAGGTAAGTACTTGGAATCCCTAGAATTCCTTTGCATGTTTAAAACTACATACAGATCTCTAGGGGTTTTTGAAGATGCCCTAACCATCTCTTGTATTTAGATAAGCAAATGTTGCTTGTCTCTTAGCAACTTGATTACTGGGTAGTTTAGAGAATATCTGTGATAGACTGTCATAGTAGCTAACAAAGAGACATGTTTGCATGACTAGGAGTTTGTTTTAACTATCCTAGACCGTTTTAGACGGTTGGTATCAAGAGGTCAGAGCTTCACATTTTATTTTTAAGTATCTCTAGGTATGATACCATTGGGAAGCATTATCTTTAAATTTGTATCAATATACAAAGATCTATTCAATTGTGGTTAAATATACTCTTAATTATGTATCAATATACCAAGATCAATGCCTATGTAGCCCAATATAATCTTAATATTACGTCCATATGCAAGGGTCAATACCATTGTGGCCAACTATAATCTTAATTTTGTATCAATATACAAAGATCAATACCGATGTAATCCAATACAATCTTATTTTTGCACAATAAACAATGGTCAATACCACTTTAGCCAAATAACCTACTAATTTTGTATCAATATACAAAGGTATAAGGGCATATTCAATAATCTGCCCCTTCTTCTTGGACCTTCCTGTGCTATGACTATATCTCATTTTTCTCAAGCCCATGCACTCCTACATAGGAGAGGAAGAAGGATACAGAAAAGGAAAAGTAGGAATTCCCTGGGGCTAACCTCCAAAACCCATTAAGACAGGATCATTTATCAGCTTGTAGTCTCTTCCCCTACATAACAGAGTTTTCAGTTATCCTTCAAATAACCAAAAAGAAGGGCGGAGAAACACCCTCCCCACCCTCTGGGCATGGGACGTCGCTCTCTTAAAGTGACTTCCTGCTGATTTGGGTCGTAGTAGACCTGTTTGGGGCCCCAACCCAAATGGGAAAAATGATTAAAAATGTTAGTACACTCCTTTTATGTTCAGTCCTTCTGTTCTCAGCTGTTTAGATGACCTAAGGGGTTTGTAGGCAGAAGCTGATCTTGCAGGCTTCACTGAGGTTGCAGCCGGGGCATTGTGTAGAGCTGAGCGGTCCCAGCGACACTGGATTGCAGTGGTGGTTGCAGGCCCCCGATGGAGACAGCTATTGAGGAAGTCTGCCAGGCAGAATCAACTGGGTCACTCATCCTCCTTGGTGCCTGATTCTGCTCTCTGCTGAGGATTCCGCTGTCCGCCGTCCCCAGGCTCCCCTAATGGACACTTCGATTCTCCTGGAACGATAAGAACAGAGCCCTGCCCCAATCCCAACCCTAGGACAATTGCCCTCTTTTTTTTTTTTTTCTGGGGGGGATGGGGGGGGGCTAGGTAGTACTTCTCCTGAAGCAAATTTGGCCTTCTGACAACATACAAAGCGTTATCTTTCAATCCAGGTTAAAGAAGAAATCATTCTGTCACCTTGGAGCTAAACCAGCTCTAGTGTATATATCTTAAATCAAGATTTTTTTTTTGATATCGAGACGTATCAGCGCCTGACAGCACCCCCTATTCTACTCCAAGTAGAAGATAAGCATCGAAGAACCTCCACTGTAAGATGGTTGAATTAGTGGCAAGCCTTTCTCTTGGCATGAAAAAACCCCTTGCACCAACTGCAGACAGACTGCTGTCCAAAAAGGACAAAACTTGGTAGCAGGGAAGTCGACAGCCTAACTCTGCCAAGACAGGGTAGGTAAGTCCTTCATAATCCCTGCTCTACAACAAATGTCTGTCAGAGAAACAGGACCCAAAGCCTGAATATTGATGCTGGAATGTATGGAGGGAAAATGGGAACTGTCCAGGCAGTTATTGGTATGTTCTTTCTTAGTTTTGGAAGCGGCAGGCTCTGCAGTTCCTATATAAGCAAATATATTTATCCCTCTCAGGTCTCTGAGGTGGTTGAAGAATAGACAGATAGAATCTTATAGTTAAATTTTGAACTGTTTAGGAATCAAGAGGGTGTTATAGATCTAAGAAGATACTCTTAAAAGTGTGTTGCAAGATAGTATGAATGTTGAGTCACATATAGACCTTTAAACTCATGGAATTGGGTAGATAGTAGAATGTTAAAGTCAGGGGCCAAATAGGTATAAACTGAACATTGGGAAGGTATACTGGGCCAATTTACTCTCATAAATGTGGCATATTTATATCTATTGTTTTGTATAATACTTACTGTTATAAGAGAAGGAACCAGCTGTTGGACTGAAAGGGGAAACCTCTGGAGGGAAGAGGGTGGAAGGGCGGGTTAGGAAGGGGGAATAGGGAGGGGTTTGTTACTGAGATGTAACTTGAAGAAAAAAAAATAAAGTAGTTAAAAAAAAAAAGAATGAAGAAAAGAAAAATCCACTAAAATAGACTCAAGTTTGTGTATGTTTTCTACTCCTGAGCATCGCGGCTACACTGGAGTGTGTTTAGTATACCCTGTGTCACTCTACTAAAGAAAACTGAAATTCCTTCTACCAGGACCTATGATTTGTAAATAGCTTCTTGGTTACATGTGAGACTTTGTGGAAACTTTCCCTCCTCCAACCTGGGATTTTCATTTAGCTTGAGTTTGTTCAGGTCTTGTGTGTGCTGTCCTAGTCCCTGGATATCCATATGTGTCTCAATCCTGTTTTCTCTGAAAAATGTTGTCTCCTTAAAATCATCTACCACCTCTGATCCTCACATCTTTCTGCCCACTTTCCCCCATAGATCCCTGACCTTTGAGTGAAGGAGTATTTAAAGCCATTCTCCTCTTAGGTTTGAAGACTCCAAAGTGTCTTCCTCTTTACACATTGCCCACTTGTGGTTCCCTGTGATAATTTCCATCTACTGCAAGAGGAAGCTTCTCTGATGGGAGCTGAGTATTGCTCTGATCTACGTGTATACCAACATGTCATTAGGAATCATTTTATTACAATGTTCTTTTAGCAAAAATGATAGTAATATATTTTCCTCTAGAGCCCATGATATATCATCTAGCCTAAAGTTCTTCTCCTTATTCACCATATTAAGTATTGGTTCCACCTATGGAGTGATCCTGAAATTCAATAAAAATGGTTGGATATTCACCTAAAAATAAATAAATAAATAAATAAATAAAACTACATACAGATTCTACCTCACCTCAGTCAGAATAGCCAATAATGACTGATGCTGGCAAGGATGTGCAGAAAGGGGAGCTCTTATCCGCTGTTGATGGGAATGTAACACAGCACAGTCACCACGGAAATCGACCTAGAGATTTCTCTCATAGAAAAGGCAGGCATCCAGAAAAGTTTCATATGGAGCAGCAACATGGACAAGGAGCTGGGCCCACTACTAAGCCTGAAAGAAATAGAACTACCCTATAATACAGCTATATATCACTCCTAGGCGTATACCCAAAGGACTCTATATCCTACCGCAGAGACATTTGCATATCCTTATTCTCTGAAGTTCAATTCCCAGTCTCTATATTGGATTGACTATTTTATTCTGAAGCAAACAAACATAACAAAATATTTGGATCACCTTGATGTCTCCAAGTGGCTGAAAGACTATATACCAAAGAATGACTCTAAATTATACTTCACAATCACCCCAGAGGAGGTCCTGCTGCTCATAGTCACAAACACAGAAGCTTAGTCACCAGTCGAGCTCAATGCCTGGAATACTTTTTCCAAATGTTGTCCCCAAAAGTCCAATGCCTCTACCACCACTCCTGAAATTCTATGCCCTCTCTGTCCTGTCTGTTTGTCCTATCCCTTCTCATCAAAATCCCACCGGTACTCATGTCTTATTGGTATACCCTGAATCACATGACTTTTACTCAACAACAACGGATGCTGAAAAAATATCATCTGCCTTCCACGTTGGATTAAAAACTATGCAATCATTCTTCAAATGGTTCTTCAAACAATGAAAGACATTTTAGAAATTTCTTTATGGTCATAGTACATAAGAAATGTGCACACCATGGCTGCAAATGTGGCTAAGCTGGAAGAGTGCTTGCCTAGCATGCAGCAAACCCTGGGTTCAATCCCAAGCACCATATAAACTGGGTGGGGCGGCATGTCCGGTAAGTCCAGCACTCTGCAGGTGGAGGTGGGAGGATGTAAAGTTCAAGATCATCCTCAGCAACCCAGTGAGTTTCAGACCAGTACATTCTACATGATAACTTGTCTCAGAAACATACAAAGTAAGTAGCCACACTGAACTTGTCCAGCTCCACCCAACATAGAATCCAGATACTTTCAGTGGGCAAGGATTAGAACAAGCCATGGCATGGACAACACATGCAAGTTTCTTAGATCTCACATTCATTCCAGCCAGGAAAAAAGAAAAGTCCTCATGACACTGTCTCTTTTCTCTTACCTCTTAACAAAGATTCAAGCCAAGCTTTAGCTTCAGCCACTGACATGAAATGATTGGGAAAACTGTGTCTGAGAATCGCTGTTGCTGCAGAACAAACCTACATTCATTTTAAAGAGGTTTTGTCTGCTTCACACACAGTAATGATTTGCTAACAATCGCTATTGTATTTTTGCAAGTACATTGAGCCTCGTTAAAAAAAAATAAAATAAAATACTTCTATACCTCTAAGAGAGCAAAGCTAAATGTCTGAACAATGGTGAATTCACTGGGAGTCACAAAGAGTGGGAAAGTTTCAAAGAATGACAAAGGCTAGTTCTCACATAATCACAGTCTGAAAAGAAGGCCATGTTGCCAAGACAAAGAGTTTCATTTTAAAGAGAGAATCAAAGCAAGCTATTGGGGTGAATCTATGCTGTTAAAATTACAAAGATATCATCCAATTGTCCAGCCTGATTTTGTGAAACAAAGATTAGGGACTGAAAACCAGGAGAAGAAAGTTGAATTGTTTGTGTTGAATGGATCTCTGCAGTGTAGAGAAAATTCTGATAGTATAGTGAATTCAATTTGAAAATGCTTGAGCCACTTTTTACCTCTGGCAGACATATACTCACTCACATACCCGACATCTATATAAAAGCAGTGAATTTTTGTAAACATCAGAACAGCCTCTTAAAACATTGAGGAAGCTCATTCTCTCAGACAAAATTAGTTGTTTTTTTAATAACTTTTTTCTAGAAAAATATTCTTACAAGGGCTTTGATCTTAAAAGTACCCCTCATGGTTTAATTTTATTTATTATTATTCTGCATTGAGAGTGCAGCTGTGTATCACAAGACAACTCTCAGAGGTTGGTTCCACAGGGTTCAGGAATTCCAACTCAAGTCACTGGTGAAGCTATTTCAATGACCCAAGAATACTCCATAACTCTGAATGCTTCAATGTCATTGGACTGTCTTGATCAGTCTGAAACACATGCAGTGTCCACCTTGAATTTGATTCTAGGTAGATATGCTTTTTTACAGACTCAAATTCACACAAGTACTGTGAATATAAAATGTATATCCAATTGTAGTTGAGTTTTTTGTTTTTTATTTTTAAAAGGAGCAATGAATATATAAGAAGATCTAGGCACTTGACCCAGGAATAAAAGACCACAAATTTTTTTTAATTAAGTTCTAGTGGCCTTAAGTGAGGTTGGGCACAAAAACTCAAACTAGCCATCATTTTCCCTTAAGTAAATTTCACATCAAATAAAAATACTTTGATCAAAATAAATATCTTAAGCATGACAGCTTTAAAAGCATGCCCAGGGTGATTTTCCAAACTGTGGAAAAACTTGAAAACTCTCATCATTCAGTTCACATAGACTATTTCTTAAAGCCCTGCTTTATTAAAAGATAGCCCTCTCCCAAAAAGAGTGCAGCTGTCAGACTGGATGAAATGCCTGACTGTGTTCTCCTAAATCCAGCCTTTCTCCTAAATCCAGCTGTTCCTCACTCTGTGCTAAGAAGCAGCCAAACTTTATACACTGTTTCAAACGGGTCTTCTAGAAAGTAATGGAAGTTCACATTCCCCAAGCTTCTGAAAGAATCTTTCGCATCAAGTTCATAGGTTGCTCTGTAGAAAGTATAGCAACTAACTCCATGATATCCCCTGAGCTCTGGGTGCAGCGGGCCCCATGGGGGCTGCCTGCATAGGAATTCTCCTCACCTGCAGAGACAGAGATGGATGAATGGGAAAGGATGCATGACAAGTAGGTGATTTCCCAGACACTGGTGCTAATCGGGACGCTGACATTAAGCCCAGACAGAGAAGAATTGCCCTCCCAGCAAGATGGCGAGCATGCCCTTTATCTGAAAGTTCTCGGGCATGAAAAGTTGGTTCTGGGTAAAACAGCACAGGGTGAGGAAAGTTCATTTCAAACTCTTGTACATCCCTCCTACCTCCAAGTCCCTTGGGTTCTTACACCATTGCCTCAGCTGTTCTGAGTCATGGCAAGTCCCACATTTGAAAAAGAGCAATAAAGCCATTAAATGTTTGTGTTTGTAGAAAGAACTACTCAGAGCAGCTAGGGCAATGTTAAGTACTAGACAAGCATCAGTTTTTATGAGTGGCATTACTTAGTTCAGGACTGTTGGGCTATGCTTGTTCAGCTAATAAACCTACCATAGCTTGTATATTGTTCAGCCTAATAAACCTACCATAGCTTGTATATTAAGGCACTGGATTCTTCCTCTGAGTTCTGGCACAAACAAATCAAAATCCTCTATCCTTCTACTTCTCCTCTCTCTCATCTCTCACCACCCCCAAGTTCTCCCTCCTCTTTTTATTTTTCTCCATTTTTCTTATCATTATTACTTCAAAAATCAAGGTAATAACGCAAAACTAACTATCTATATTAATGCAAAATTGTGAGCAATGAGCATATGAAGCTAAAATGGAATTTTAAGAGAAAATGCTCATGGCATGTGGGAGTCACTTGCCCCAGATAACACAGAGCCCCAGGGGACCTCTGTAGGGGTTAGATAAATTAGATTTAGAAAATATATAGGAGTTTCTGATACTGTCTCTTAATTCGGGGCCTGAAGAGCATTATCAGCATGAAGTCAGCAAAAACAGGAAAGACTCAATAGACTGAAAAACAAGTTTGAAGTCAGGAAAACAGGAAAGATTTAATGGATTTGAAGAAACAAAGTATCTGGCCTGACATTGTTTTCAGCTGCTAAGTGGGCAGAGCCCAAATTAAGCTGAAACAGAGTTCCTCCTGTTTAAGGACAGTGCATGGAGCCCAGAAAGAGAAGAGGCCCCTGATGCTAGAGAGCTCCAAGAGTCCTGCTGAAAAAAGGGCTGGCCATTGATGGCCAGCTCTCTCCCTGAAGCAGAAAGAAGCCGGTGAGCAAAGAAAGCCTGAGCAAGACACCAAAAGGCCAAGGACTTGACCCTGTGGCTCAGCTTTTGCCTAGAGGGGTTTGATCTGTCCGAACAGTGGCCTAAAAGAAACTGTGCCTGGCTTTAAGGACTGAGGCAGAGCAGCTGTGTTCCTGATAAGTTGGCCTGCAGACGGCTGGGGTCTCCCACAGAAAGCATGAAGCCTTATTTAAGGTGAGACTGCAATAACCAACTTACCCTGACGAACCTGCATCTGAGAGATCCAGAAAAAGGACTGCTAAGTGCGTTGAAGAATCTACAACAAAGACTGTGTTCCTGACGACTGAGGACCTGCCCCAGAGACTGTATCATTCTGAAAGGTTATGAAAGTAGTTGTTATAATTATCAATAGATTTAGTGGATAGGTTAAAGGGGTTGTAAGAATTTATAGGATTAATAGTTAAGAAATTGTTGGTGTTTGTTATAAGTGAATTTAGTAATAAATAAATAAGAGTTAATTAAATAATAATTTAAAAGTTCGGTTACAGACCTCCATGACAATGACCTGGCAAGAACAATCATTCCCCAGCCTCCCTTCTTCTTTCCACTTGCAAACTGGTGCAGACAGCCTCCATGGCTATTGGAAGAGGTGGACAGCAGTCCCTCTTCTCAACCTTGTCATTGGAATGGGATGAAAAGTCATCCTAATGTGTACTTATGATGAAGAGTAGCTCTTATGAATGGTGGGCCAAATGGCAGAGTTAATAAACCACTGAGCGCGAAGCATTTTCTCACCTGAGAACTTAATTGCTACAGTGAATTTAACAAGGAGCTTTTGACATTCTACTTTATAAAAAGTATTTTATTCTCAAATTGTACCCTTGATTTATAAACTACAGAGTGAGGGCTCATCAATGGCCATGGGGGATATTTCTCTTCCTAAATATCAAGGTTTAATTTACATACATCAAGACAGAAACTAATTTATTTGGCTTACAACGTAACTCAAAGTGCTTCTAATTTATGTCATTACAATTTTGAAAAATTATCTTTGAAAATGAATTAAGCCATTGTTCACCCTTACCAATAAGCATTAGGCTTTGGGAATTTTTGAAAGCATGGGCTTTAGTTATCACCATAAACTCTGAATGGAGAAGATCCTATCCTACCCTCCCTACAGATTTAAAATATGAATAAAAGAATGTTTCTCTGAATTGTTTAAAAATATTTAGAACTTATTTTGTTAAGACTCTTAAAAACAGGTCTAAGTTATTCATCTTAAAAGAATTTGCCAGAAGATTGAATATGATGGACATTTTAGGCATACTGTTTTCAAGCAAATAAAAATTTTTGGAAGAGCAATGACATACATTAGTATGTATGGATTAGATCTTGAGTCTATCTGTCAATATCTCAACAGAAAATGCACAGTCAGTATACACAGTCCTTGGAAAGTTTGTACAACTTACCAGGGTGAGATAGGGATGATGACAGACAGTGTAAAAAACAAAGACAACCAAGATGAGCAGACCAAGAGATGGAGACGTTCCCAGATCCTGGGAAGAGAGAATCACATAGTGAAAAGTCTTCCAGGGTCAGTGATCTGTGGAAGGTCGACACATCACAATGGAAGAGCAAGACAATGAAATCCTTCATCTTGTTCTTTTGCTTTTTATTGTTTTTTTAATCTTATTTTAATTTTTGTTCAAAGATTTCTGCAATCCAGACTGGGATCCAGAGAAGGTGACAGCTCATTAATATGATATGTAGTGTTGACCTTTGGAGACAGGCAGTAGAGTGAGAAAGATGGCTAATGGATTAGAAAGGGCAGGTGGATGATGTCACCTCACCTACCAAATTCAAGGCACCGTGCTTGACATTGTATGAGGACAAAAAGATGGGTGATGCTCCAGTCTGTCTTCAGGAAGCCTACATTCTATTTTGAAAGACTCCTGGAATTTAAATAAATGAAATATAGGGTCTGGGGAGTTAGCTCAGTAAATTAAATCTCCACCACACAAGCATGAAAGCCTGATTTTAGGTTCCCCAATACCTATGTTAAAAAAAAAAAAAAGGACATAGTATCACATATCACAGACCTGTAATTCCAGCTCTGGGAAGGCAGAGAGAAGTGAATCCCTGGAGCTTGACAGCCAGAGAGTCTCATAGAATGGTAGGCCCTAGATGCAGTGAGAGACTCTGTTACAAAGTGTAAGATGGACAGCAATTAAGAAAGACACTTGATGTCAACCTATGGCATTTACATTCAAGTGCACATATGTATGTGCATACACGCATACAGAAAATAAATGAAATATTAATGATTTTTTATTTCTACTAAAGGATTATAAGTAAAGGCAATTGTTACATTAGCCTCCCTCTTTCTCTTAGGGTAGTGGCTCTTAGACTTAGCATGCAAGTAATTCACCAAAAAATCTTCACAAAAACACAGACTTGTGGGACTAGATATCACCCCTCTTTTTATTAATTTTTCGTTTATTGAAAATAGAGTCTTTTCTTATACAATATATATTTTTGTTTGTTTTGTTTTCATTTATTTATTTCTTCAAGTTACATCTCAATCATAATCCCCTCCCTCCTCCCCCTCCTAGTCCCACTCTCCTACCCTGCTACCCCTCCTACCTGCATTTTTTAAAAAATTAAGGTATATCTTTTCCCCCAAACTGCTCCCCCTTTTAGTTCAATAAACAGCTCTTTTTCTTATAACAATAAATACAATACAAAACAACAAGAATAATTAAACCACAATTATGAAAATTATAAGGTATAACATACATTCCGGTTTCCTCTCCCCCTATTTCTCCAAGTCCTTCCCCATCTCCCCTTCCCTCTGGATTCACCCTTTTTCTATCTCTCATTAGAAAAGAGCAGACTTCTAGATAATAACGACCAATCATGACAAAATAAAATATAACATAAAACCCAAATCATCACATTGAGGTTGGACAAGACAACCCAACAAAAGGAAAAGAGCCACCAAAGTCAGCACAAGAATCAGAAACCCACTTGTTCATACACTCTGGATCCCATAAAAATACTAAGTTGGAAGCTATAATATATATACACAGAGGCCCTGGTGTAGCCCCATGTAGGGCCTATTCTTGCTGCTTCAGTCTCTATGGATGTATATGAGCCTTGCCTAGTTGATTCAGAAGGATTTGTTCTCCTGGTGTCCTCTGTGCCATCTGGCTCTTACATTCTTTCTGCCTCCTCTTCTGTGAGGTTCCCTGGGCTCTAAGGAGAGGGATTTGATGGAGACACCTCATTTAGAACTGTGTGTTCCAATCTCTCTCTCAATCTCTCTCTCTCTCTCTCTCTCTCTCTCTCTCTCTCTCTCTCTCTCTGTGTGTGTGTGTGTGTGTGTGTGTGTGTGTGTGTGTGTGTGTGTGTGTGTGTGTGATCTCTGGTTGTGGGTCTCTGTATTTGTTCCCATCTCCTGCAGGACAAAGTCTTTCTGATAATAGCCATCATTTCTTTTTTTTTGTTTTGTTTTGTTTTTTGTTTTTTTGCTAAGGCTATATTTTTTTTAAATACTTTATTTTTTTTCTTCAAGTTACATCTCAGTAACAAACCCTTCCCTATTCCCCCTTCCTATCCCGCCCTTCCACCCTCTTCCCCCCAGAAGTTTCCCCTTTCAGTCCAACAGATGGTTCCTTCTCTTATTACAGTAAGTATTATACAAAACAACAGATATAAATATGCCACATTTATGAGAGTTAAATGGCCCAGTATACCTTCGCAATGTCCAGTTTATACATATTTGGCCCCTGACTTTAACATTCTACTATCTAACCATCTCCTTGAGTTTAAAGGTCTACATGTGACTAAACATTCATACTAACTTTCAACACACTTTTAAGAGTATATTCTTAGATCTATAACACCCTCTTGATTCCTAAACAACTCAAAATTTAACTATGAGACTCTAGCTGTCTATTCTTCAACCACCTCAGAGACCTGAGAGGGATAAATATATTTGCTTATATAGGAAGTGCAGGGCCTGCAGCTTCCAAAACTAAGAAAGGACATACCAATGACTGCCTGGACAGTTCAGGTAGCCATCATTTCTAATAGCTCCCCAGGTGATACTAATGCTGTAATTTCCCAGGATCCTCAGTTTGAGAAGTTATACCTTTTCTAAATTTCAGTCCTGTGACTATTGCCAAGCTGTCAACTTCTGCTCATCAATGTTGGGTATACAGTGCCAGCCTGGCCAGTCAGCATCATCCACTCTACTCAGTTCTCTAGGACTGTTCTATATCAATGGCAACTGAGGTTACCATGACTTCAGACCTCCCATCTCTGAAACTGCAATTAATTAATTATTGTAGTTATTAGTAAATATAAACTGTAAGATCAGGCTGGTGGAGTAGTCCACAGCTTGGCAGAAGAGCGGGTGGCCTGGCCTTAACTGGTTGCCTAACTTATCCTGGAGAAAGAGCCCTGGGACCAAGGGTGGCCTACACCACCTGTAACCTAAACTCTGTTAATTAATATAAGTTCTTATATTAGGCCGGTAGAATTACTAGCAGCTTGGCTGGAGCTTTGCCTGGGCTTTAGGGGAGTCTAGGAGTCTGGAAGTCTAACAGCCTAGGACTGCTTGGACTGAGGGCCTATAAGCCGCTCTAGTCTTTTCCACAATAATTAAATACACTAAGACCTTTTAATGTTTTAATGCTTAGCCCTTACCTGGACAGACTCTCAATTAGCTACTCTAAATTAATCCGGATCACCTAATCCCAAACCGCCATGTGCCTGCGATTACCTTCCAATGTTCTCAAGATGTCTGTCTCCTTCTGTGTCCCAGTGGAAAGGGAACAAATCTCTATGTGTGCTCAGGGTTCCTGTCTAATCTCAGGAAGTCCTGTCTTCTTATACTCTTTCTGCCCAGCTAATTGGCCATAAGCAACTTTTATTAACCAATCAAGAGAATGGCTCAGAAGGGGCGGTAACCAGATCTAAGCATTGAATTCAACCTATCAGAAGCAATGATACTAGACCTTCCCTCAACACATCTCCCTGCTTCTTCTCTCCTATGAAAATCAGCCCCGTTCTCATATGCACACAACCTTGTTTATTTTGGAAATTTATCTTCAGCAGAGAATTCAAGTGCCATTCTGAGATTTAGTAATGAAAAAATGCATCACAGCATTACTAACTATGCAAATTTGCAACTATGAATAAAGTATGACACAAGCATAGAATGGTATGCCACAAAAATGTTAAAACGTCAATGAAAAAAATGTATTAGAGGCTAGAGATGGTCCAACTGTTAAAAGTACTCCCTGCTCCTGTAGAGCACCAGAGTTCAGCTTCTAGTACCTTCATAATGGCTCACAACCATCTGTAACTCTAGTTCTAGGGGACCCAACACCTTCTATTGATATGTGAAGGCACTGCACACTGTTGTGTAGCAATTTCCTATGAGATAAAATCTATCTTGGAGGAAAGTTCATTAAGACACAGGATGTTATAAAGAAGGTGATATATTCCATCCTGCAGTAACACTTCTTAAGATTAGGAAGTAAACAACACAAAGATATCAGGAAGTCCTTGCAACTGACAGGCTTCACTAAGCCCTTACCTCCCCAATTCTATATGAACTGCATGGACTGCTGAGAGATACTCTCAGACAAGCTGAACTGCCTAAAAAGAGGCTTGGACCAACTAAGCTACCTGGAAGAAGCAAAGATAAGTTCAGCTGCCTGGAAGAGGCTCAGACAAACTGATCCACCTGGAGGGGATACTCTCTGAAGAACTGAGCTACCTGTATGATATACAGTGTGTCTGGGGTTCCAGCTATCGTGCATGAGTTGTGACCAATGATAGGGTGGACTTTGGTGATGCTGAGTTATTTGTGATCCTGTAAGTAAGTCCTCATCCATATTCCTGTAACTACCTCTAAAAAAATCATTGGTTCACTAATTTGGACTTTCATAGTACCACTACTTTGTCTGTCTTTGGTTCCCGATCCAGGGTGAATAGATGTTTGTTCACATTATCTCCTGGAATAGTGTCATACAACACATATATATGATGTGTAGACATACATGCAAGCATTCACACATACACCTAAAATAAATGAATCATTTCCCAAAAGTGCAGTACTTAATAAACATCAGTAAATCAAGTTCTTAAACTCTGTGCAAGATATTCTGCTCTTTGAGATAGATCTATATTATGAAAGTTAATATGCCTTTGTATTAACTGATCATTCCCAACTGGTAGAACTGCGGTCATATTTTCATTTTCTGTTTTATCTGTGTGTTCTTTCCAAAATGATCACGCACTACTTTGTAATAAAAAGAAGTAATAAAATAAAGCTCATTTTGAAGTACATTCACAGCTCTTGTTCTAACTGCATTTAGTTTTCAAACTAAAAAAGTAAAATAAACACCTGCATTTGCTCTCAGTTTTCCCAGACCTCTGTAGCTCCATTAAATCCAAATGTGTTAGTTATAATTAGATTTTGCTGTATGTGACCTCACACTCAAACCAAGAAATGCTTAGGACTGAAAAGGGTTTCATTTTCTCCCATAGCATTTCTGGAGGCAAGCAGTGCAGATCCAATATGTTGCTCCATGAATCCAAGGAACTTTGCCACTGTCCAACCTTCCAGTTAAGTTTGCTAGCATATGTCCTAGTACTCTTTAGACTTTGAGATCATTTCTGAACTCTCACTCATCTGTCTCTAATCTAGTCAGTAAGTGGGAGAAAAAACAAAGGTAAAGACACTATGTACCACCCTTTTCTTTATTCTGGCCATAGAATTACTCTTAACCACAAGACCTCCACATAGCTGCAAGTGAGGCTAGAAGATAGTGTCACTTACTGGGAGAAGCTATATATTGAAATAAAAGTAAATATGAATTTTATTAAGTATAAGAAGAATATATATGAATATGGGGATACATGTCATCACATAGAGGAGGTATACACTATTTCAATGTCACCTAGTAACTTACTCGAGATTAACCATTCCTGACAATAAAACATCTGGAAGTATTTCCTAATAATTCAGGAACTTGATATTTTCACTAAACTTACACCATTGAATTGTCATTGTCATTGTTGTAGATGATGTTCTTGTTAAGAAGTTTGGGTACAGCAGTAGCTAGGGCCAGAAAGGAATGTTCAAGTGAAAACGGACTTGGAAAATCTTTACTACCCATTCATTACCATGATTTAAAAAATCATGCTTTAGAGAAACTGAACACCAGATCATGTAGAAGATAAATCACCCAGAGAACCTGCTGTATTCACATTGTCTGAGTCTCATCCAAGACCTAACCTCAGAAATGTAGATGGCTTCCACAACAGAGAAGGTTTCTCATCACCCCCAATGAAGCAACTGTGGCCTCTCATGTTCTATGGGTGACAGGAAGCTCAATGCTTTGAACTTGTTTGTCCCCTGTTCAAATACTCAGATATTTGCTTATCTTACTGATTCTTTCCTCTGCTTCTTTCAGCTCTCCACTTAAATATTTCCTCATCACCAAGGCCTTTGTAGTCCAGTCTAGTGAAATTTGCAGTTGCCTTCATTCTACACAGTTACCTCATGGTCTCTAATTTATTTTTGCCATTTACATTAATTTATGTCTAATGTCATACATGTTTCAAGTGCCTGCTTGTGCCCACTACTCCTGCACCTCTACCCTCAACTAGAAGATGAAAACTATAGTTCTTCTTTGTTTTAGGTAATCTTTGCACTCTTTGACATAGAGTACAGCCTGATATGAAAAAAGTATTCAACAAATACTTTTGTGATACAGTGAATTAATCAGCAGACAAACTTAAACAGCAGCACCTCTCACAGAGAATATAGGTACATATACAATAATTTATGTAAAAATAAAACAAATAGCTCTAGCGGTGCCTTGGTTACTTTTCTATTCCTGTGAAGAGACATCATGACCAAGACAACTTATAAAAGAACGAGTTTACTGGGGCTTACAGTTTCAGACTTTCGTAACAGGGAGCATAGCAGCAGGCAGGCAGGCAGATCAGTAGCTGATAGTTTACATGTGATCCACAATCAGGAAGCAGGGAGAGGCAGAGATCTAACTGGGAATGGTTTGGGTATTTGAAATCTCAAAGCCCATTTTCAATGACATACCTCCTCCAACAAGGCCACACCACCTAATCCTTCCTAAACAGTGCCACCAATTGGGAATCAAGAATTCAAATATATGAGCCTATAAAGGTCATTCTCATTCAAACTACAACATTGGATGACTCATTAAATCTGAATCTCAGTTACATAAGTATCCACCAGACAGTTGTCTTGTTAGGGTGAGCAGCATTTGACCAATGTTGTCACAGAATCTTTAATCTGAGAAAGTCCAGCGTACATATCAAATGCAAAGCTGAACTAGAACAATCACTGGAAAGAAGAGGGATCCTTTTTTCAGGTGCCATATTTTTATAATGCTTTTGGGGAGTCCATAATAATGACAATCTGTGTGCTTTCTTCCATGTTGTTTATACCTAGACTAGTGTCTGGCACATTAAAGACACATTAAAGACAAATAATGCTGTGTGGGTGGAGAATGAACAATGCCATGAGTGTCATGGTGTTCGGAAAAGTGAAGGGCTAAAAGGATAATATGAGCAGTGAAGACTAAGGAATAGCTAAATGGGCAGATAAAGAGATAGGAGAACTCTACAATCAAAGGGACCAGTGATGAGCTCACAAGTTCTGTGATGAGAAAGAATGCACCTATCAACCCACCCCAAACCCTCTAAGTCAGAATCTGTGAGGAGCAAGAGTATAGTATTTTGTACTTTGAAAAAATCTCTAGATAATTCTAGTACATGTCATTCACCATAGTAGAGCATAAGAGAAGGAAAACAAATGTGACCAGTGATGAGATTGGAAAAGTTATCAGCAAAAGGTCACCTTCAAACACATGTTTAACTTTAAGGACAAACCAAAACCATCAAATCATTCTATTTTGTTTTGGCTTTTGTATGTTTTTATTATTTTTTAATTAACTGGGCATGGTGGTACACATGTATAATCTCAGCACATGGAACATAGAGGCAAGTTTAGGGTCATCCTCAGCTACCTAACAAGACCAAGACTACATTGAGATTTACATGACACTATCTCAAAAATAGTATTTTAAACCTATCCCTAAAGGCATTACAGGTGTGGCTACTGTGTCACATGTGCATCAGTAGGTGGCAGAGAGGAGAGAGCTATGTCTACACTTAGTGTTCTGATCCATGAACATCTGAATGATTAGTAGCCTAACAATCCCTGAAAAAACAGAGCTGGAGATACCACCAGTCCGGTACTAAGGGTCCCAGACAGGAAACTAGCCAGCTAGCCTTAGATGGCCTGCCAAGCAGGCCTGGACAGGCTCCTAGAGCAGGGAGAGAGCCAGAGTCTAGAGGAACCCTGCCCAGGACCACAGACCCGGGTGGGAATAAACCTGAGACAGACAATCCTGGCATGGGGTCACTAATGCAGGTTGGATGAGGAACAAGCCTAGATGCCCACCAGATTGGCACTAAGGGTCCCAGACTGGGAGCTAGCCTGAGATGACCATCAGTCTGGTTCCATGCAGGTCTTGTGTCGAGGGAGGGCGAGGGGGGAGACTATGCCTAAAATGACCCCTGCTCAGTGCTATAATGCACGAGTGGGACATGGCATTCCTGAGACAACATCTGAGATGAACACAGACTCTCAGAGACCCCTAGTGCTACTAAGAGGAACAAGTAAGTGGTGGAGAAATGGAAGAGAAAGAGAAACAGAAGAATATAGGCCAAATGAAGAGAAAGAGAAACAGAATGATGTGGTCACAATGAAGGGGGGCAGAACTTGGAGACTCAAGGGCAGTAACAAACAGTATGATATGAGTAGCTGGTGATGCCACGGGGAACCATGTTGGGGTCCTGGCCTGTGCTGTCATCAGGGGTTATGTTTGGGTCCATGCCCCTGTAGCAGCAGGAGTATGTTACCACCAAAGGCTGGCTGGACATTCCTGGTCTGGGCTGTTGCCTAGGACATGTTGATGTCTAAGGGCTGTGCATAACTGACCCAACCCATCACCCGAACATCATGGGAGAGCTGGTCCTTGGGGTCATGAAAGAAGGAGAGTTGACCCCAACCATAGCCAGCTGCAGTACTTGGAAGAACATCCTGAACATTGCAGGAGTGGCAGGTGAGTCTTCCCTGAGGATATGAACATGAGAGAGCTGGCCCTGCCACTGGTCTCCCGTGAGGTAGCATGGAAGAGGGAGAGATACCCTCGTCCCCACTCACTTCCCCCACTTACAGCAAGTGGAATACCTGACCCTGGGGTTATTAGAGAAAGAGAGCTGTCCCTCCCCTTCACTAGCAGCAGCACTCAGGAGAGCATGGCCTGCACCTTGCCTGGGCAGCACAGCAGGGTTGACCCTGGTGGTAGGGGTGTGAAAGAGCTAGCCCTGAGGGCATGAGCTTGGGAGAGCTGGCTCAAGCACTTGTCTGGTGTGCAGTAATATAGGCTAAGGTCAGATACCCCCTACCTCCACCCTTGCCACTTACCAGTAGGCAGGAAAGCTGTCCCCAAAGTCATCAGAGTGGGAGAGCAATCCCTGCCCCTCTCCTACTGCAGGACAAGGGATAACCGGCCCTGCCTCCTGTCTGTTGTGCTGTAGTGTCAGCAAGGGAGATATCCCCTCCTCTCCC
Source organism: Lophiomys imhausi (assembly GCA_907164525.1). Lineage (NCBI taxonomy): Eukaryota > Metazoa > Chordata > Mammalia > Rodentia > Muridae > Lophiomys > Lophiomys imhausi. The sequence goes on from CAJQZJ010032121.1 coordinate 5,422,260, forward strand.
TTTTGTCCTCCCTAACTTTGGAGGGCAGGAAAGCTGTTCCCTATGGGGTCATGACAACGGGAGTATTGGCCATGTCCCTCACCAGCTGCAACACTCAGGACAGAGGGCCCTGTACCTCACCTAGGCTACATAGTAGAGATGACCCTGGTTGTGGAAGTTGTCAATGAGCTCGCCCTGAGGGTGTGAGAGCTGGAGAACTGGCAGGCTGACCAGCTCAGATACCTTTCACACCCAGATCCAGGGGTTTGAATTGACCCACCACATCTACCCCATCAATGAACTGCTGTAGTGCATGAGGGGCTAGTCCTACAGATCCAAAACTATAAAATCTCCATGACACAGTATATCTGAGAGGAGTCCCAGTGAGGTTCCAGTACTGATAGAATAACAGAAGCCAGGGGCCTTGAACTAGACCAACAAGTCATTGCAATGAACATTTGTAAGCAAAGAAATATGGACAAAGGGTACACTGTGTGACATATTATGATATACAACAGCTTCCACAACTAGCTAGATTATTTTTCTCTGATATGGGTGATGTTGGAAGGTAGAGGGTGGGTATGAGGGGAGGAGATGAGTGGGATTTGGGTGCATGATGTGAAATTCACAAAGAGCCAATGAAAAGGTTTTTTAAATATTATTTTAATTATTTATATTTTTGGACTACGGTAAAATGATGAGATGACTGGGGGGACTATTTGAGGATTTTGTTAAGACAGGATATCACTTTATATATTATTAGCTTGTAATTACTATGTAGCATAGAGTGACCTGGAACATGTGTCAATCCTCCTGTCTTAGCTTCCTAAATTCTGGGATTATAGATAGCAAGATAATTCAAAACATGCATATAATGTGTAATGATCATTATGGTAGTTAATATGTCCATATCCCAGGACTTTTCAATAACTTTTATTAACACCAAATAATTATAAATATTTATAGGGTAGAGTGCTATATTTTAATAAATGAGTATAATGTATACAAATCAAATCAAGGAAATTAACATTCCCATCCCTTTATTGTTACTTTATGTTAGCATTCTTTGAGTGTGTCTCTTCCAGTTATTCATAAAATATAAAGTAAGCTATTGTGAAGTGTCTTAGGTATGCAACTCATGTGCACAAATTCAAATTTCCTGTCCCCTTTGCCCTGGTGTGAAGAATAAACTGAAGGGAGTGCTAAAGCAATACAGAAAGATCAGCCAAAACACTGTAGCTTCCTGGAGGGGAGTTGTATTGTTCTCACCACAGAACAAATCAAAAGCAACTTGAGGAAAAGAAGTTTACTTCAACTTGTAGTCTGGAGGAATACAGTCTATCATGGAAGGGTATGCATGACAGCTCATGGCAGTGGGGGTGGGGCAGCTGTTTGCTCAAATCTCAGCAGACCGGAAAGCAGAGAGAGAGAAAAACAGGGGAGGGGAGGGAGGGATGGAGAGAGAGGGAGAGGGAGAGAGAGAGAGCAGGAATTGGGTCTGGGCTACAAACCTCAAGGCATATACACAGCCATTTCTATAGCTAGACTCTACCTTTGAAAGTTTCTCTAACCACCCAAACAGCAATGCCCACTGGGGACCAAGTGTTCAAACACATTTGCTCACAGGGGACATTTCACGTCTGTTCATACATTTGAATACTTGTTTCCCAGCTAGTAAAACTGTTTGGGAAGGATTAGGAGGTGTGGCTTCATTGGAGAAGGTGTGTCACTAGGGCAGGCTTTGGGGGTTCCAAAAGACTCAAGCCATTCCCAGTGAGCTCTCTCTGCCTCCTACTTATGAGCCAAGATATGAGCTTTCATCTGTTCCTCCACCCTCCTACCCCCATGCATTTTCTCTGCTTTAACAGATTCCAACTCTCAGATTGTAAGCCCAATTAAACACTCTTTTTATAAGTTGCCTTGGTTATGGTGCTTTATCACAGCAATAGAAAAATAACTAATACAACATCCAGACCATAAAAGGCATGATATGAGTTTGAAAACTGTACAGGATGCAAATAGTCATAATTAAAATAGAATCAGGAAACCAGCCAAAACATTTATCCATCATGTTCTTGTATCTCTTCTATAAGCTCTCTGAATATCAGTTTTCTTGTCAGTAAAATGAGGATAATATCCCCCATGTTCATGAAAAAGATTTGAAAATAAAATATAGGAATGAGGAGGTAATTCAACTGATAAAAAAATGTTTGTCATGCAAGCACAAAGACCTAAGTTTAATTGATCCCCAGAACCCACATTAAAAAAAAATCTAAGCAATAATGATAAGTCTGGCAATAAATACCTATGGCTTCAGTATTGGCACAAATGTTATGAGAGTAACCAACTACTATCATAATGAATTTAAGGTCAGCTTCATGGGGAGAAATGTGTGCATGGTATTGGTAAATCAGGCTAATCGTGGATTCCAGGAGTAAACCTACTACTATTATTTTGTCAAACTGTACTCTAAGTTCATATCTCTATACCAAAGCAGATCTTCCCAGACTTTTTATGAGAAGTTTCTTTGTGCAGTGGACAGCTGTTAACAAAAAATCACAACTGGTCAAAGTACAGAAAGTAAGTGTATGTTGAATGCTCAACAAATGGAATATCTCTCCCACCTCACCTTCTCTCAAGGTTCAGGGATTATCATGGAAGAGGGGCAGAAAAACTGTAAAAACCAGAGATTGGGGAGGATGGAGTCAAAACAGTGTCTTCTGAACATAAAAGAACATCTACACTCACACCAGCTATAGTTGGCTGCAGAAGCACCTCATAAGGTAGCGGTGGTGCATACCTTTAATTCCACCACTCAGGAGGCAGAGGCACATGGATCTTTTAGTTCAAGGCCAGTCTGGTCTTCAGAGGAAGTTCCAGAACAACCAGAACTACACAGAGAAACCTTATCTTGAAAAAAATCAATCTGGTTAACATTCCCCATAAGCCCCCTGACAAGGATCTGTTGTCAGTTGATGGCTCCTGGAAGTTGGAGAATCAGCATGTGGCCTCTGGTAGATCCTCTATGCTCCACTGGATATCCCAATACCCATGAATGGAACAGCAGCAAAATTTGGACTGATTGGGTCATAAAACAAATTAAAAGAGGACATTAAGTTGGAAGTAGAGTAAGGGTAGATCTGAGAGAAATTAGAGACAAGGACTAAGAGGAAATGTGGTCAAAGTACATTGCATACATACATGAAATTTTCAGGTATTTTACTCAATAGCCAGGCATTGTGGAACCTGTTTAGAATTCCAGCAGTGGAGAGGAAGAGACAGACAGACCACTGGATCTTACTGACCAGCCAGTCTAACTAAATGTTAAGCTTTAAGCCAATATGAGACCCAATTTCAAAAACAAAACGGCTAGTGCTCTGAGGAACAACACCCAAAGCAGTCCTCTGACCTCTACATTAATGCACACACATGCACATGCTGCCACAGACACATAAGCACATACAACTTGCCCCCACATACGTATGCACACGCCCATATATACTTATGCATAAACAATAATCCTTAACAATGAAAAGCTATGATAAACCCAGCACCATATCTTGACATAAAAGGGACTTATCCCTGAGGAATCCTCTCCTTGAGATCTTACTTTCCTCCTGCCTCACTCTCATGCACTCTTCTTGAAATGTGGACTCTCACAATCCACGTTGGCCACTCTACAGTGCACTGACTTGGAGGTCATTAGACATCATTCCCTTCTACCTGTAGCAAGACTAAGGTTCCCATTTGTACTGAGCTTTGAAGTAGTACTGAACGCAGGGTTAAATGCATTCCTCTGAGTCTTGAAGCCAATTACCGGAGCCCAGGATCATTATGATCATTTGTAGGGGTCCTTTTGTAAGGAGGCTCATTTGTCTTTACTGACAGCCCACCTTGTTCTGAAAGGGATATAAGATGGCTTCCAAAAGTATACATGTTATAGAAGAAATAAGCTAAAATTTAAAAAAGACTAGAAAAATATAAAAACCAAGAAAAAGAAAGTGATTTGGAGCTGTGACCCCATCAGTAAGTACCCTAGGACAGTGCTACTAACTTTACCCTGGGTTTTCTAAGAGTCGGTAAGTCAAGAAAGCCACAGAGACTACTGAGATGCATGCGCCCCATCAGGCTAACATACACCACTGCTCCAGAGAAGCCCTTAACACACAGGCCAGAGAAAGATGTCTCCCCTGGGCTGCAGAGCGAGGATTCTAAATAACTTCACAAACAGCATCCTTGTCAGCTTCCAAAGCAGCCTTGAAGAATTGCTTCCTAATTGCTATGTTTTGTAAAGCCCGGATTTGAGTTGGCATCATCTATAATTTAAGTGGTCTCCTTGGGGGTTGAGGACTTGATGCTGATATTTCAAAGTACTATCTTAGTCCTGTACAAGAAGAAGAGAAAGATAAAAGGCAGAGTGGTCTCCCAGCCCTGAGGTCCTCGGGCTGTGCTTTGGGTCTCTCCAGGCTGATGGAGATGCCTCAAAGGTGGTGAGAACTTAGAGGACCCCATGAGACACCACATGGTCTCTTTCTTTTAGAGAAATGGTCTTTCTTTAAAATAACTTAAAAACTGAGGCTCAGGAGATGATTCCATCAGTAAAGTACCTGCTGTGCAAGTATGAGAGCCTGAGTTCCAGCCTCAGAAAGCCACATTTAAAATGTCATACAGGGGGGTACACACATCCCAGCACCAGAAAGGCAGAGATAGACAGATCCCTGGATCTTTCTGGCCTGGCAGTATAATTGAATTAGCCATGACAGAAAGAGATCATGTCTCTACAAATATAATAAATGGAGACTGTGGAATGGCAGCCAGATTGCTATCTGGCCTCCACGTGTTTATGAACACACATGAATACCCATCCACACATAAGTACCTGAACAAACATACACAGAGAGGGAGAGAGAGAGACGTAGACAGAGACAGAGAGAATGAAAAGCTCCAATAGTGTCTATATAGTGCAGCAACTTGGCAAGACCTTGGGAGACATCTAAGCAGCAGAGCATCTAGGGTCAAGTTCAAAAACAGATACTCACTAGCTATGGAACTTTGGAAAAATCATTTCTGTGTGCCTTAGTTTCCTTTTCTATAAAGTTGAAGATGCAGATTCAGAAGTAGAGAGAGGGGAAGAGAGGGACAGAGACAATGCAGACAGAGAGTTCAGATAAGCTCTTTCTTTGTAGCTCAGGCTAGACTGGATGGACTCACTACTCTTTCCCAAAGTAGCCTCAAGCTCACAATGAACCTCCTGTCAGCCTTCTGAATACTAGGATTAGATGCTCTACCACACCTGACCAAGTAAGGATGTGAACATATCTTAACATACTGGTGATGGAAGATTAGTTTACTTGATGTCGCAGCAGTACACCAGCCAGTCACAGAATAAGTGTTCAATAGAGGATTGGTAGCAAATGTTTGGATAGAGGAAACACTTGCTTCTGGATGTAGTTTAACCTCTGACATATAGAGAGAAGGCTACTGTAAAAATATTCTCCCCACAAAAGTCTCTCCCAAAGGAAAGTACCCTAAAATTAAAGTGACCTGACACAACTCGTATCATCACTAGCAAAATGTTTGATGTCAGGCCTCCTCACTTCTCTAGTCTCCTATCTACCAGGAATGGAAACTGGCTTCCACTTCTCACACCTGGGCTCTACTTTGCTCAAGGTGACTGCTTGTATTCATTTTGAATAACCATGAAGATGGAGAAGGAAGCAGCTTTCGGCTCATGCATGCACCCCAGTTGTCCTTGGAATACAAGGGAAGTTTTTAGATATCATCCAGAATTCACAGAGCAGAATAAAATAAATTAGTGATATCACTGGGAAGGGAAGGTACATATTTACAGATATTACACAATAAAATATATCATGCTCACTGATGGTGGCAAATCAATCTAGGCACTGCCAACTCTCCACAGTACATCTCTCTACTCTCAATACATGTTAGGTCATGTGTCAGTATTTACAGAATGACTGACTGATTGAGGATGAAATATTTAATGAGTGTGAAAGGCAATTGTGATTGGATCTGATAACCTGTTCCAAGTCATATAGAAGACAGTAGGGCTTGAGGCTAAAAATTATAAGCACTCAATTATTTACTTTCTCTGGGTCTTCTTAATGTACAGTGATGCATAATGATTTCAGCAGGCCCATTGACTGAACAATGGGCAGGAACAGTACACTGGTTTCTATTAGGAGTGTATCCATCAGAGAAAGTCCTGCATCACTTCAGAATGCTTATTCACTGCCTGCTTTCAATACAAATTGCTTTGAAGCTGAAATTGCTTATTTTCAAATAATTTCCACACTGCAAACAGTAATTGGGCTCTTACTTTATCCGACACAGCTGCTAACTGTAAGTCTTTGCAAAAACGAATCTTGAGTTTCTGACTTCCAACACAGAGATAAAAGCCAATGAATCTTACTAAACATAGAAAAGTAGATTGCTACTAATATAAGAGCAATAAAAAGTGTTGAGATATATATGGAAAAAGAATGCCTCCTCTCTACTCCTTGCCTTAAGGACAGGACCTAACATCCTCCTTGTCTAATGAAGTTCTGACTCCTTTCCTTGTTTCCTCTTAATTTTTCTAGATTCATAATGGTGAAGTATCACAAAGCTCAGTCACTGGGACTCTCATTCTTCACTTTAGCACTTGTACCTGATGATCTAAAACAGCCTGATGACATTAAATCTAAGTCACAGGCCAACAGCTACCATATTGACATCTCCAGGGTTGGCCTGGCTTCTGAACTCAGGTGTATATCTAGCTGTCTACCAGACATCTCTATTTGGCCATCTAGAGACACTGCAGATATAGAAAGCCCCAAGACAACTTCCAATATAGCCTTACAAACCTAATCATTCAGGGTCTCCTCGGTACATTATCTCTTGACTCACTCTGGGGCAGAGCACCCACCGGGCTGCTGGCTAAAGGCCATGCATGACTCCTTTCCTTCAATCATGACCCCTAAACCAGTCCAGCAGCCAAAGCTCTAAGTGTTTCTCACTTGACTCAGGATGGAAACTTACTCTCCACATTAACTGTACTACTGTCATGTAGCTACAATTGATCCCTGGAGTCTGACCCTCAGCCACCTGAATTTCCAAGAACTGCAGCAAGAGTGAGCCTGATAAAATGTAAGACAGATAATTCAGTCAATGTTCAAAGTGACCACCAGCCTCCTGTTTCTCTTAGAGAGTAAACCTTACCCCTTGCAATGGCCGGGAAGGTTCCACATGATTTATTCCACCCCCAGTATGTACTGACCTCTACTCCAACTGCTTTCCCTCTTCTTCACACTACTTCAGCCACAGTGCCTCATAGGAGTATCTCCTAGGAAGGCCCAATGCAGCCCAGGCATGTCCAAATCTTTGCCTTTGGACTTTTGTACCTGCTACTTCTTAATCTAGGATCCCTTTTCCCCAAGTAGCCTTCTACTTAAAAGTTATGCCTTCAAAGTTCTTTTCAGGCCACCTCATCTTAAGTTGAAAGTTCTGTCCCCAATATCTCCTATGGTTTATTTTCCCCCTTGTTTTATGTTCTTTCTTTTTAGAATTTTTCATTAGCTGCCACAGTGAGTTTTCATACAGTGGAAGTTTCCTAAGTTATCCAAGAATGTAGAAAGACTCATTCTGGCTAGTACTCAGAGGTTTAGCCTGTGGTCACCTGGCCTTCTTGCTTTGGGTCTGTGATACAAAGAGACTACCATCGTGAAGAAAACTGATGGATGGAAACCTTTCATCTCATAACTTCCAAGCAAAAAAGAATTGTGAAGGAGTGGCTAAAACCCTGATATCCTTTAGAAAGACACTCCCCCAATAATTTAACTTTGTCCCACAACCATACATGTCTTAAAGGTTCTTCCACCTCCCAGAATCACTCTCAACTAGTTTTTCATTCATGTTGTTGTGATAATAAACCTGACATAAAGCAACTTAGGGAGGAAATAATTTATTTCTGTGTATAATTCTAGATTTCAGTTCATCATTGAGGAGCATTCAAGGTAGAACATCAAACAGCTAGCTTTATCACATCCACAGTCAAAAACAGATAAATGAATGTTTACATGTGCTCAGCTAAATTTCTCTACTTCTATACACCTCAGGAACCTTCTAGTTAGGGAATGGTGCTGCCCACAGTGGGTTGAGTCTTCCCCCACCAACTGAGTTAATTCAGATAGTTCCCCCACAGACAGGTCTGCAAATCAACTTAAGGTAGATTAATTCCTCATTGAGATTCTTTCCAGGTGATTCTAGACTATGTCAAGATGACAATTAAAGCTAACCATCACATCTGAAGACTGACCTTTCAACATATTGGCATTATGTGTTTTACTGTCTTTCCCAGTAGAATGTAAACTCCTCTGCTACAAATACACTGGATTCTTGTTTCTTGCTATGCTTCCAGGATGAGAAATAGTATTTGCCACACAGTAAGCACTTAATAAACAGCTATTCAGTGAATGAAGAAATAGGATATTTAGTTCTAGATAAGGAAGGAGCAGAGAAAATGGCATAATGAAAAGAATTTGTCTATATTCTTTTGATTAAAAAATTAACATACTTCCAAAGTGTTGTCTAAACTTAGAAGAGAAGATCCAGCAGGAGAAGCATTTCAATGATGGAGCTATTTAATGAACATGACATGCTTTGTCTGCAATTTGTTTTTTTTTATTTATTTTTTATTTCTTCAAATTACATCTCAGTCACAATCCCTTCCCTACTCCCCCCTCCTGTCCCACCCTTCTACCCTCTTCCCCCCAACAGCTCCCCCTTTCAGTCCAACAAATGGTTCTTTCTCTTATAACAGTAAATACAATACAAAACAACAGAAATAAATGCACTACAATTATGAGAGTTATATGTCTTAGCATATATTCCCAATGTCCAGTCCATATGTATTTGACCCCTGATTTTAACGTTCTACCACCTAACCATCTCCATGAGTTTAAAGTTCTATATCTGACTCAGCTTTCATACTAACTTCATCACAATTTTAAAAACATCTTCTTAGATCCAGAACACCCTCTTGATTCCTAAACAACTCAAAATTTAACTATGAGACTCTAGCTATCTATTCTTCAACCTCCACAGAGACATGAGAGGGATAAATATATCTGATTATATAGGAAGTGCAGGGCCTGCATCATCCAAAACTAAGAAATGACATATCAGTGGCTGCCTGGACAGTTCCCATTTTCTCTCCATACATTGCAGCATCAATCTTCAGCCATTTGGTCCCGTTTCTCTGACAGACATTGATTGTAGAGCAGGAATTATGAAGGACTTACCTACCCTGTCTTGGCAGAGCTAGGCTGTCGACTTACCTGCTTCCAAGTTTTGTCCTTTTTGAACAACAGTCTGTCTACATTTGAAGCAAGGGGTTTTTCTTGCCAAGAGATAGGCTTGCCACTAATTCAACCATCTCACACTGGAGATTCTTTGATGCTCATCTTCTACTTGGAGTAGAATAGGGGTGCTGTCAGGATCTGATATGTCTCAATACCAAAAAAATCTTAATTTAAGAAGACATCTTTGAATGCCATATTCTTCAGATCTCTTGTGGTTTTTGAAGACACCCTATCTATCTCTCGTATTTAGATAAGCAAGTGTTGCTTGTCTCTTAACAACTTGATTTCTGAGTAGCTTAGAGAATATCTGTGATAGACTGTCATAGTAGCTAACAAAATGACACGCTTGCATGACTATGAGTTTGCATTTCTTAATTATCCTAAACAATTTAAGATGGTTGGTATCAAGAGGCCAAAGCTTCACATTTCATTTTTAAGCATTACTAGGTACAATACCTTTAAGAAGCGTTACCCTTAATTTTGTATCAATATACAAAGATCAATACCAATGTAGCCAAATATACTCTTAATTTTGTATCAATATATGCAATTTGTAATCACTTTTATTTAAAAGTTTTATAAATGCTTTTTAAAGCTCAATACATTTTCAAGTGCTTCATAATAGTTGGAATTTATTTTGAAATGCTTCAAACTGTTAGAAATTCTTCACTCAAAATTTTTATAACTCATCAGCAAGTTTAGAAAATAAGCTAATATAATATCCAAAATGTTTTCAGATTGTGCTGTAAGATATTTGGTTTAAAATGGGGGGTGTGTGGAAACAGTTATGAAGTCCAAATATCTCAAAATGGATTATTTTGAAATTTAATGTTTTGTTTTCATATTGGCAAAAAGAGGAAATAAATAAACTGTTTCTAATGAAGATATAAAACAGTTCTTCAAAGGTTTTTAAAATAGATTTACTTTTTCCAGGGTAATTACTCACAGTCTTGTCCTTAGTATTTTAAACTTGAAAATATTCCCGTCAGTCGGAAATTACGTGATGGAATATATTGACAGCTTGAAAAGTATCTATAATCACCTAGGAGACAAACCTTTGGGATGCCTTTAAGGAAATTTCTAGATTGGGCTAACTATTAAGGGAAGATCTACTTGTGGCTGGTGTCATTCCACAGGCTAGGGTCCCAAACTGAATAATAAGGAGAAAGAATCTGGGCACCAGCACTCATCTTCCTGCTTCCTGAGTGAGTGTGTGTGTGTGTGTGTGTGTGTGTGTGTGTGTGTGTGTGTGTG
>CAJQZJ010032121.1:5432864-5443636 GCA_907164525.1 Lophiomys imhausi
GTGTGTGTGTGTGTGTGTGTGTGTGTGTGTGTGTGTGTGTGTGTGAGTGTGTGTGTGTGTGTGTGCCATGTGCAGCCTCCTGCCTCACCATGCCTTCCCTAATAGGATGGCTGCATCTTCAAACTGTAGGGCAAAAACAAACCCTTCCTTCCTTAATTTTTTTTCAGAGTAACAAATAATAATAATGATGATGACAATGACAGATACATACAAAATGTAAAGTACTTAAAAGGCAAAGAAAGGAGGTTGTGGATTAACAAGCAAATCTAAAGTCACAGTTAATCCTTTTTTAGGATGGAAAATATGTGCATCTTTGAGAACACTCTTGAACAAACGGACTGGACAGATGCTGCCCTCAAGAAATGATCATAATTAAAGCTTAGATCCAGGGGTGTCGTGTACACCTTTAATTCCAACAACTGGGAGGCACATGCCTTTGATCCCAATACTTGGAAGACAGAGGCAGGCACATAGGATTTGCAATGATTTAAGTTTAAAAGCTGCTCGCAAAAGGCATGCTGAAATTCAAAGTTAATTGTCCTTTGTGATTTCAGAATATATACACTTAAAGGTATGTCTAATTCCAAAATATCAAAAGAACTTTTTAATGTCAATTGAAAGACAATACTTTTTATATTGTCAAAAAAACAAAAACAAAAAACAATTTTCTCTAGGAAAGATATTACCTGCCAAAAATAAATAGCAGCCCAGAATTAGGGTTAGGGCAGGGTTCTGTTCTTATATTTCCAGGAGATTAAAAGCATCCATCTAAGGAGTCCAGGGACAACTGGACAACTGAAACTTCTAAAGAAAAGGGAACAGACACCAAAGAAGACAAGTAGCCCCAGATGATCCAGCCTCAAAGACTTGCCTTAATGGCTGTTTCCTGAAAAATCTACAACCAGAACAATTCAAAATAGCTAACTAAGATAATTCAGCCCCACAGACTGTTCCAGTCAGGACTTCAGTAAAGCCCTGAAATTCAGCCTCTGACTACAAACTTCTTAGGACATTTAAATAGCTGAACACAAAAGGACTGAACATCAAATGTTACTATTAACTTGCCTAACCATTTTTCCATTCTTATTCAGGCTCCCAAACAGGTTCCCTACATCTCAAAACTGCAGGAAGTCATTTTAAGAGAGCAACGTCCCATTCCCAGAAGGTGGGGAGGGTGTTCTCCCTCCCTTTGGTCATTTGATGGATAATAGAAAATCTTGTTACTTAGGGGAAGAGACTACAAACTGTTAAATGGTCTTGTTAAATGGGTCTTGGAGGTTAGACCCAAGGACTTTTCTCTTTTTCTTTTCTGTATCCTTCTTTCTCTCCTATGTAGGAGTGAACAGATTTGAGAAAAAAAATGGGACATAGACATAGTATAGGAAAGATCAAGAAAACACGATAGATTATTGAATATGCTCTTATACCTTTGTATATTGATACAGAATTTGGCATTCAAAGAAGATTTCTTAACTTTAGAATTTTTGATATTGAGACATGTCAGCTCCTGACAGCACCCCCTTTTCTACTATAAGTAGAGGATGAGCATCAAAGAATCTCCATTTGGAGATGGTTGCATTTGTGGCAAGCCTGTCACTGGGCTAAAAAAAAAAAATCCCTTTCTTCAACTGTAGACAGAATGCTGTCCAAAAAGGACAAACTTGGAAGCAGGTAAGTCAACAGCCTAGCTCTGCCAAGACAGGGTAGGCAAGTCCTTCATAACTCCTACTTTACAATCAATGTATGTCAGAGATATTGGGTCAAAAGGTTGAAGAGAGATGCTCCATTGAGAGAAATTGGGGACTGTCCAGGTAACCAGTCGTCTGTCATTTCTTAGTTTTGGAAGCTGCTAGCTCTGCACTTTCTGTTTATTCAGATATATTTATCCTTCTCAGGTGTCTGATGTGGTTGAAGACTAGATAGTTATAGTCTCACAGTTAAATTTTAAGTTGTTTAGGAGTTAAAAGGATTTTCTAGGTCTGAAAAGATGTTTTTAAGTTGGTAGTGGAAATAAGATGGAAACTGAGTAAGGTACAGGACTTTAAACTCATTGAGATAAATAGATAATAGAATATTAATATCAGTTGCCAGATACATATGGACTGGACATTAGGAATATATGTTATACCTTATAATCTTCATAATTGTAGCCTAATTAGTCTTACTGTTTTGTATTGTATTTATTGTTATAATAAAAAGAGCCTTTTATTAGGGAAGCTGTCACAGGGTGGGGGGAGATACAGCTTAAATTTTTTAAAAAAGCAGATAGGAGAGTGGAACCAAACCAGGAGGGGAAGAAGGGAGAGAATTGTGATTGAGATGTAACTTAAAGAAAGAAACAAATGTTTAAGAACATCAAAAAATGGGGAAAAAAAGGAAATGATCGTGGTTAATAAAAGAACAAGCAACTGAGAAAATGTTTGACAAACTGGGAGAATTTTATTTTTATTCTTTTTAATTTGTGTGTGTACAGGTACCTGTGGAGGCCATAACAAGGTGTCAGGTCTTCCCAGGAGTTGGAGTTACAGGCAGTTATGAACACCCAGAAACTGGGGTGCTAGGAACCAAAGACCAGTCTTCTGCAAAGGCAGCAAGCATTCTTAATTGCTGAGCTTTCCCTCCAGTCCCAATTTTTATTTTGTTTATAATAGCTTTTTGTGTTCTTTTAAGATTTCTTACAATAAGATGAGTTATCTATCAGGATTTAAAGAAATACTATTTTTAAATTTTTCAAATGCTTTCAGGATCACATGGTTTGAGACAGTAAGATAAATTCAATTTCTTCCTAGCCTTCTGAAAGGTTTGAAGGAAAACACTCAAAAGTATGAAGGAATAACTGGCCTACAATATTATAAGCCATGTATCAACAGCACAAAATCCAGGAGTCGTAGAAATAAAGAAACATCTAAGGCCAGGGAGATTTTCCCAGAAAGCAACTGGACTAGCTAGCACTGGAGGGTCTCAGAGACCTGGGCCAAGCTATTTCATAAAGGAATCACATGGTTGCTTTGGTAACTAGGGAGCTGAAGACTCCCTTGTGGTTGGTGCTATGAAGGCTGGGATCGAAGGTGGCTGGGATCAAAGATGAGCTTTTGATAAAAGATGATTAAATGAATGCATATGTTTTATAGAACTCATTTGGTGCAACTCCCAAGCCTTTGCTCTGTCCATGATGCTTCCAGCCTTTATCCTGCTAAGATAGCTCTGATTTTGCTAGCTCACTGGGCAAAGGCACTTGCTGATGAAACAGAAGGACCTGAATTCAAGACCACAAAACCCTGACATAAAAGTTGATACAGTAGTACAAGGAGATGGGAGATAGAGGCAGGAGAATCCCTGGAAGCTTGTCGGCCAGATGGCCTGGCGCATGTAGCAGAAAACAAGCAATAGGTCTCATGTGAATCCAAGTGAAATGCAAGAAACAACATCTGACATTGTCTTCTGACCTCCACAGTCACAATGTGGCACATACACATTCTCATTTGCACTCATGAAGAGAGAGAGAGAGATACAGAGACAGACACAGAGATTATCTGCCACCCTTGCCCAAAGATGTCTTTATAAAGGTAAAATGACATTTGTAACTCACTGATCCAAGGAAGAAGCTCTTCAATCATTTCCTCCCAGATTAGGCTAGCCTTGTGAACTAAGTCTGTCTCTGTGATTTTGGCTGATTTTCTCAGTAGGAGTATTTTTATCTCCACCTTGTAGCCAACACTGTGAAGGTCTATAGACGTGCACTCTAACAAAGACTGACTGGGAACTGGAAGGTTCATGCTCCTGTTTAGGATTTCAAGCAGCTCCTTGAATCTTACTGGGGGATAGCAAAAGGTCCTGGGGCAGAAATACAGGGAGAATACAGGAGGGAAATTTTTATTTCCTCATGATATACCTGACAGAGTGGAAATCCATCTTACTTTTCCCCTTAATGAATTTTCTGCAGAACAATCCCCAAAGATGTTACAATTGATAGATTCCTGTTTTAATTGAAAATGCATGATTTCAAAAATAATCTTTAAAAAAAAAAAAGAAGCTGGTGTTCTAGAAAGATGTGGAAGATGGGTGCTGTTCTGCTTTGATCAAGAATTCCCATCTTCACAGTGGAAAAGATAAGTGGCTAGCAGGTCACCAGCAGCTGGTATTGTGGTTATCTCCCCTTTGTAAACTCAGTTCCCTGATTGTGTTGACTTCTGAGGAAAAAAAAAAGATAGAGAAAGAAAAGGAAGCTCAATGTATGGTAGCAATCCAGTCTCATCATTGGTAAATGGGAACAACAATCACAGTGTTAAATGACAAGAGTAAAAATTACATAAAAGTAAGGACCACAGTTTTCTTTCCAGCTCAGTTGAAGTGACAAGAACTAGATTTACTTTTCTACTTGAAATAGCTAAGAGGCAAGGGGGTAGGGCAGGAAATAGGAGACAATGGTTTTTCATTGTGGAAGCAATGAAGAACAAGGCCATCTGAAAGACTGGGAATGAAGGTGGTGACCCCACGATTGTTCCTGGTGCCTATTTAATGCCTATAAATCTCTCTGAGAGAATTTAGATACTAATAAATCTTATAAGCAAAGTGCAAAAGCCCAACCCCAAATCTGTCTCCAAACAACTTAACCTGAAAAGCTATATAAATAAGAAATCTGTCTCCAAACAATGTAACCTGAAAGTTCCATAAGTAAGAATACAGAAACATCTAGCACCCACAACATAAAGTTCCCAATAGCTGACATCTAGTAAAATATATATATATATATATATATATATATATTAAAAATGCCAAAAGAGAAACATTCAGCTGTAATGAAGAGAAAAATAGACCACTCAGAGCTATCCTAGCGCTGATGTGGTTGTTAGAATTGCCCAAGAGAAGCTTTAGTAAAATTACCATAACCTCTTCCCACATGTTCAGTAAAGCTTGGGTAAACATTAGCACCCTGGAGACATAGAAGCAAAGCCATGAAGAATAGCATAGGCAGAGTCAAAGAGAACTGAGATCTGTGAATTGTTAGACAATTTTCAGGAAGTCTCTGAAATTGGGGGGGGGGGCAGCTATAGAGAAACTAGAAGAAAAAAACCAAATTGTGCTCAAATTTGATGACAAATATATTCCCCCGGTTTCAAGAAAATCAGTAAAACAGCACATGGAAGATAGAAGGAAAATAGCAAATCACATCACTGTCAGATTGTCCAAAATTAGTGAAGCGGAGACTACTAAAAGCAAGAAAAGAAAACACTTGTTACACGGGGAGTAAAGATATGGATGGGAGGAAATCCCTTCTTGGAAAGGCCACAGTCAAGAACATGAAGGGACATCTTCAAAGCCCTAAAAGAACTATCAACTGAAAGTTATTGTGTTGAAGAAGAAAAAGGAAAAAATACATATTCAGGTTGTTTTCTTAATAACTGAAAGAATTTACAACTGGCAATTAGACACTACAATAAAATTCAAAGAAAGTTGTTCAGGCAGAAGAAAAACAACAGTAGGTAGAAACGTGACAACAAATAAAAGATAAAGAGCACCAGGAATGGCAATCATATGGGTAAATGTGTAACATTTTCTTTTATTTAAATAGCCTTATTTGAAGTATTGTTTAGATAAAAGTAGTACATGGACAACTGTAAAAGTAAGATTTATAGTAGAAGTAGTTCAAAGAGCAAGCAGGAAAAGCGAAGGATGGTATCACAAAGTTATGTTAGACATGGAATGGAATTGTGTTATTTGAAAGATTTATTTTATTTTTAATTATGTGTGTACTTGTGAGGCTGTGGGGGGTTATATGCACATGTGAGTGCAGGTATCCACAGAGGCCAGAAGAGGAATCTCCTAGAGTTGGAGTTATAAGTAAGCAAATTATGAAATGTCCAATGAGGGTCCTGTGAACAAAACTGGGGTCCACTGCAAGAGCCTGGACCAAAAATCAGTCATGAGGGTAGACCGCAATAAGTGACTGAAACCTGATGCAAACTCAGAAGCAAACACAATTGGGACCAAAAATAGTAACAGACAGTCAACCTTAAACTAAAAAAAAAAAAAAAAAGAAGGGAAGAGGATGGGGGGGTTGAGGGGGAGGAGGGTGGAAGGGTGGGACTGGAGGGGGGAGTAGGGAGGGGATTGTGATTGAGATGTAACTTGAAGAAATAAAAAATAAATTATTAAAAAAAATATCAATTCTATAATTCTATGTGTTTATGCACCTAATAAGAGAAACAAACATACACAAATCAAAACTGATAGAACATAAGGAAAAATAGAACAATCTACTAACATACTCATATGTGTTAATATTTCTCAATAACTGATAAAAGAAATAGTCAGAAAGTCAGTATGAGATACAGAAAGCTTGAATAATAATGTCAATCAATTCTCTAAATGGTATTTTTATGTATGGAGTATCCCACTGAACATCCAAAAAATTTAATGAGAAAAGTCCTCTTATTTTCTCTTTGATGCAGCACCATCCAATTTTCCCAGCACCATTTGCTGAAAATACCATCATTTATACACTCAATTACAATTTCAATATGTATCTATCACAGACCTAGATGAAAAATTTTAAGTTATCAAATTTCTAGAATAAAACAGAAGATACCCTTTGGAAACAAAATTGCTGTATTTTACATTAAAAAATATAGTTGACATAAAGAAAATCCAAGGAGTTGGAGAGATGACTCAGCATTAAGAGGACTGGTTGCTCTTCCAGAGGACCTGTAGTCATTTGCTAGCACCCACATGGGGCTTGCTGTCTGAACTGCTATTCCAAAGGAGTCTTAACATCCTGTTTTTGCCTCTTTAGACACCAGGCACTCAAGAGGTACACAGAAAAACATGCAGCCAAAACACCTGGCATATATAAAATAATTAAAAATTGAATATTTAAATTTTAAAATTAACCAAATAAATGAACTAGGCTTTATCAAAATTAAAAATTTCTGGATTTTAAAGGAAAACATAAGATATCAACTGGGAGAAAATATTTATAATTATGCAAATGATAAAAAGCATGAGGCCAGATCATATTTGAAAAAAATTCTCAAAATTCAATTATAAGAAAATAAAATACACTGTGAAGTTCAAGGTCATCCTCTGCTACATAGTAAGTTTCAAACTGCCCTGAGATACATGAATCCCTATTTCAGAAAAGGGGGAAGCTAAATGTTTACGTTAATTTCTTGGCAAGCACTATTTTTCTTCCCCAATATCACATACACTAAGCATGGTGTCACATGTCTGTAACCCCAGCACAAAGAAGGTGGGCACACAGGAAGGTCAGAAGTTCAAGATCATCCCTCTACAGAGTGAGTTTGAGACCAACCTGAACTAAATGTGACCCTTTCTCAATAAAGACATACATACATAAATAAATAATTTTAGGCAAATATTTTAGAAAAACATATGGATGCTAAATGCATACACAAAAGGATAATAAGTATTATTAGCCAATAAAAATATGAAGGTTAGAATCAGAGTAATGTTCCTTAGAACAGAGAGTGAAAAGGGTAAAATTAAACGATTGACTATAGTAAATGTTGACAAAACCATGGAGGAACTAGAACTCTCATGCAGTTGGCTGGACAGCAAAATGGTACAACCATTTGGAAGTCAGTTAGGTAGTTTGACTTGTTGGTTTTAGTTGAAAACTTTACTTATAACAGAATCAAAAATATTCCACCTCTATATTGTCCTAAGAGATAGAAATGTTCTTACCCATATAAAGACTCACTAACAGAGGTTTATAATGGCTTTATTTGTAGAATTTAAAATAAGTCAATTGTTCATCAAAATATGAAAAGATACTTGTGACTAGATGATCTTTGTTTGCTGGGATTTTTATTATTATTGATATTACTCGAGGGAATAGGAGAAGAGTAAGATGGGGATTGAAGCTAGGGAAATAAAGAATGATATAAGGTAAATTTTTATTTGGTCTTTATTAGGTTTGTCTACCGAATGGGATACTGCATAGCAATAAAGAGTGATGAGCTCTAAATGTTTACAATATGATATGCACAAATGTCAAGATAACTACTTTGAAGAAAAGAACCCAAAAAAGAGCACATAATGTGTTATTTCACTTATATAAATTCTTTTTTTTTTAATTTTTTTTCTTCAAGTTACATCTCAGTCACAAACCCCTCCCTATTCCCCCTTCCTATCCCGCCCTTCCACCCTCTTCCCCCTAGAAGTTTCCCCTTTCAGTCCAATAGATGGTTCCTTCTCTTATAACTGTAAGTATTATACAAAAGAACAGATAAAAATATGCCACATTTATGAGAGTTAAATGGCCCAGTATACCTTCCCAATGTCCAGTTTATTTGGCCGCTGACTTTAACATTCTACTATCCAACCATCTCCATGAGTTTAAAGGTCTATATCTGACTCAACATTCATACTAACTTGCAACACACTTTTAAGAGTATCTTCTTAGATCTATAACACCCTCTTGATTCCTAAACAACTCAAAATTTAACTATGAGACTCTAGCTGTCTATTCTTCAACCACCTCAGAGACCTGAGAGGGATAAATATATCTGCTTATATAGGAAGTGCAGGGCCTGCAGCTTACAAAACTAAGAAAGGACATACCAATGACTGCCTGGACAGTTCCCATTTTCTCTCCATACATTCCTGCAAGTGTCTTCAGCCTTTGGGTCCTGTTTCTATGACAGACATTTGTTGCAGAGCAGGGATTATGACGGACTTACCTACCCTGTCTTGACAGAGTTAGGCTGTCGACTTCCCTGCTACCAAGTTTTGTCCTTTTTGGACAGCAGTCTGTCTGCAGTTGGTGCAAGGGGTTTTTTCATGCCAAGAGATAGGCTTGCCACTAATTCAACCATCTTACAGTGGAGGTTCTTCGATGCTTATCTTCTACTTGGAGTAGAATAGGGGGTGCTGTCAGGCACTGATATGTCTCAATATCAAAAAAAAAAAGAAAATCTTGATTTAAGATAACATCTTTGAATGCCATATTCTGCAGATCTCTTGGGGTTTTTGAAGATGCCCTATCCATCTCTTGTATTTAGATAAGCAAATGTTGCTTGTCTCTTAACAACTTGATTACTGGGTAGTTTAGAGAATATCTGTGACAGACAGTCATAGTAGCTAACAAAGTGACATGTTTGCATGACTAGGAGTTTGTTTTACTTAACTATCCTAGACCGTTTTAGACGGTTGGTATCAAGAGGCCAGAGCTTCACATTTTATTTTTAAGTATCTCTAGGTATGATACCATTAGAAAGCGTTACCTTTAAATTTGTATCAATATACAAAGATCTATTCAATTGTGGTTAAATATACTCTTAATTATGTATCAATATACAAAGATCAATGCCTATGTAGCCCAATACAATCTTAATATTACGCCCATATACAAGGGTCAATACCATTGTGGCCAACTATAATCTTAATTTTGTATCAATATGCAAAGATCAATATCGATGTAATCCAATACAATCTTATTTTTGCACAATAAACAATGGTCAATACCACTTTAGCCAAATAAAGTACTAATTTTGTATCAATATACAAAGGTATAAGGGCATATTCAATAATCTGCCCCTTCTTCTTGGACCTTCCTGTGCTATGTCTATATCTCATTTTTCTCAAGCCTATGCACTCCTACATAGGAGAGGAAGGATACAGAAAAGGAAAAGTAGGAAGTCCCTGGGGCTAACCTCCAAAACCCATTAAACAGGACCATTTATCAGCTTGTAATCTCTTCCCCTAAATATCGGAGTTTTCAGTTATCCTTCAAATAACCAAAAAGAAGGGCAGAGAAACACCTTCCCCACCCTCTGGGCATGGGATGTCGTTCTCTTAAAGTGACTTCCTGCTGATTTGGGTCGTAGTAGACCTGTTTGGGGCCCAAACCCAAATGGAAAAAATGGTTAAAAATGTTAGTACACTCCTTTTATGTTCAGTCCTTCTGTTCTCAGCTGTTTAGATGACCTAAGGGGTTTGTAGGCAGAAGCTGATCTTGCAGGTTTCACTGAGGTTCCTGACGGGGCATTGTGTACAGCTGAACGGTCCCAGCGACATTGGATTGCCGTGGTGGTTGCAGGCCCCCGATGGAGACAGCTATTGAGGAAGTCTGCCAGGCAGAATCAACTGGGTCACTTGTCCTCCTTGGTGCCTGATTCTGCTCTCTGCTGAGGTTTCTGCTGTCCAGCCATCCCCGGGCTCCCCTAATGGACGCTTCGATTCTCCGGGAAAGATAAGAACAGAGCCCTGCCCCAATCCCAACCCTGGGACAATTGCCCTCTTTTTTTTTGGGGGGGGAGGGGGCCTAGGTAGTAGTTCTCCTAAAGCAAATTTGGCCTTCCGACAACAAACAAAGCGTTATCTTTCAATCCGGGTTAAAGATGAAATCATTCTGTCACCTTGGAGCTAAACCAGCTCTAGTGTATATATTTTGAAATCCCAAAGGACAATCTGCCTGAATCGAGAAGGCCTTTTGTAAGTAGCCTCCAAACCTAGGTCCCTCCAAATCCCATGTGTGTGTCTCTGAACTCTAATTATTGGGATCAGAGACCTGTGATTCCCATCTGAAGGGATCAAAGATGTGTTCCACCACTCCTGGATCGAAGTCTTTCTCTATTTAGAGTTTGCCCTGCATCAGGCTGAGCTCCGGGATCTGCCCGTTTCTGTCTCCAGTGTGCTGGGAGCTGGGACCAAGGGTGTACTCTTCTTGAATGGTGGGACCAAGAGTATGCACCCTCACCACCCCGCTCCATATGACTCCGGAATACATAAGACCACCAACTCTACGGTGC
>CAJQZJ010032121.1:5443736-5482843 GCA_907164525.1 Lophiomys imhausi
ATAAGACCACCAACTCTACGGTGCTCCCCCCCCCCCGTTTCTGCTGAAGTCAAAGGCATGGGCCAATACCACAATTCTCTTGTATTTTACCTTAGCTCCACGTCTTCTCTACACCTGGAGGTCCGCAAAACCAGGCCGAATGGCTGTATCCTCTATTCCATTCACAGTGTTTCAGCCCTGCCACCTGCCTTTTTTTTTTTTTAATTAATAAATTTATTTGTTTGTTGCTTCAGGTTACATCCTTATCATATTGTCCTCTTTTCCCGCTTCCCAGCACCACCCTCCCATGCTCTACCCCCTGAGCCTTCTGTCTTGTTCCTCTGGGGTGGAGCGTCCCTGACTAACAGTCTCTCACCACAGATCAGGAGTCATATGAGGGCCAAGAGCCTCTTCATTCACCGAGGGCCTACGAGGCAGTACTGCCAGTGAAAGGTGTCTCCTTGCTACTGGGGGAATACTAAAAAAAAAAGACCAACAAACACACAAACCCACAAAAACAAAGAATATCAACAAAAAAAGAGAGGAAAAAGAGAAGGGAAAAGGGAAAAGAAAAAAGAAAAAAAGAAGGAAAAAGAAAAAGATAAAAAAAAAAATTTATGTCCATGTTCCTTTTGGTGTGTTGGTTGTAGTACAGATATCCTGTACGATAAAACTAAAATCCTACTATAAGTGAATAGATGCCATGTGCATCCTTCTGAGACTGGGTTAGCTCACTCAGGATGAGCTCCTCTAGATCCATCCATTTGGTTGCAAATTGCATGATTTCATTGTTTCTGATAGCTGAGTAATATTCCATTGTATAGATGTGCCACAATTTTTTAATCCATTCTTCAGTTGAGGGACATCTGGGTTGTTTCCAATTTCTAGCTATTACAAATAAGGCTGCTATGAACATAGATGAGGAGACTTCAATATGTCTCCGTGAGAGGTCCTTTGGGTGTATACCCAGAAGTGGTATGGCTGGGTCCTGAGGCAAGGTTATTCCTACATTTCTAAGATATCGCCAGACAGACCTCCATAGTGGTTGCACAAGCCTGCACTCCCACCAGCAATGGAGTAGGGTTCCCCTTTCTCCACACCCTCGCCAGCATGCGCTATCATTTGAGCTCTTTATCTTAGCCATTCTAACAGGTGTTAGGTGGAATCTCAGGGTCGTCTTGAGTTGCATTTCTCTGATGATTAAGGATGTTGAACATTTCTTCAGGTGTCTCTCAGCCCTTAGGGATTCCTCCTTTGTGAATTCTCTATTTAGCTCCATCTCCCATTTTTTGATTGGATTATTTGGTTTCTTGGCATTTAGTTTCTTGAGTTCTTTGTAGATTTTAGATAATAGCCCTCTATCAGATGTGGGGTTGGTGAAGATTTTCTCCCAGTCTGTTGGTTGCCGTTTTGTTCGAATGACAGTGTCCTTTGCCTTACAGAAGCTTTTCAGTTTCATGAGGTCCCATTTATTGATTGTTGATATCAGGTCCTGAGCTGTTGGTGTTCTGTTCAGGAAGTTGTCACCTGTGCCAATGAGTTCGAGGGTTTCTCCTACTTTTTCTTCTAGTATCTTCAGTGTGGCCGGCCTTATGTTAAGGTCTTTGATCCACTTGGAATTAAGTTTTGTACAAGGTGATAGGTATGGGTCTAATTTCATTCTTTTGCAAGTGGACATCCAGTTGGACCAGCACCATTTGTTGAAGATGCTGTCCTTCTTCCATTGTGCGGATTTGGATTTTTGTCAAAGATTAGTTGGCCATAGGTGTGTGTGTCCATGTTTGGGTCTTCAATTCGATTCCATTGATCCACTGGTCTGTTTCTATACCAGTACCATGCTGTTTTTATACCAGTACCGTGCTGTTTTTATTACTATTGCTCTCTAGTACAGCTTGAAATCTGGGATGGTGATACCTCCAGATGTTTTTTCATTGTACAGGATTGATTTAGCTATTCTGGGCTTTTTGTTGTTCCATATGAAGTTGAGAATAGCTTTTTCCAGGTCTATAAAGAATTGTGTTGGTATTTTGATAGGAATTGCATTAAATCTATATATTGCTTTTGGTAGGATAGCCATTTTTATCATGTTGATCTTACCTATCCATGAGCATGGGAGATCTTTCCATCTTCTAAAGGCCCCTTCCATTTCTTTCTTCAGGGGCTTGAAGTTCTTGTTGTATAGGTCCTTTACATACTTGGTTAGAGTTACCCCCAGGTATTTTATGTTGTTTGTGGCTATTGTGAAGGGGGTTGTTTCCCTTATTTCTTTCTCGGTATATTTGTTTGTTGTATAAAGAAGGGCTTCTGATTTTTTTGAGTTAATTTTGTATCCAGCCACCTTGCTGAAGTTGTTTATCAGCTGTAAGAGTTCTTTGGTGGAGTTTTTGGGGTCGCTTATGTATACTAACATATCATCTGCGAATAGGAATAATTTGACTTCTTCCTTTCCAATTTTTATCCCTTTGATCTCCTTTAGTTGTCTTATTGCTCTAGCAAGGACTTCAAGTACTATATTGAAGAGTTATGGTGAAAGTGGACATCCTTGTCTTGTCCCTGAGTTTAGAGGAAATACTTCAAGCTTCTCTCCATTTAATTTGATGTTGGCTACTGGCTTGCTGTATATTGCCTTTATTATTTCTAGGTATGGTCCTTGTATGCCCGTTCTCTCCAGAACTTTTAGCATGAAGGGGTGTTCGATTTTGTCAAATGCTTTTTCTTCATCTAGCGAGATTATCATGTGGTTTTTTTCTTTCATCTTGTTTATGTGGTGAATTACATTGATAGACTTTCATTTATTGAACCATCCCTGCATTCCAGGGATGAAGCCTACTTGATCATGGTGTATGATACTTTTGATGTGTACTTGAATTCTGTTTGCTAGTATTTTATTAAGTATTTTTGCATCTATGTTCATGAGGGAGATTGCTCTGAAGTTCTCTTTGTTGGGTCTTTGTGTGGTTTAGGAATCAGAATGACAGTGGCCTCATAGAATGAGTTTGGCAGTGTTCTTTCTGTTTCTATATGGTGGAAGAGTTTGAAAAGTAATGGTGTTAGTTCCTCTTTGAAGGTCCTGTAGAATTCCGTGCTAAAGCCATCTGGCCCTGGGCTTTTTTTTTTGGTTGGGAGATTATTAATGACTGTTTCTATTTCCTTGGGTGTTATTGGGCTGTTTAAGCTGTTAATCTGATTTTGATTTAATTTTGATAGGTGGAATTTATCGAGCAAATTGTCCATTTCGCTTAGGTTTTCAAATTTAGTGGAATATAGATTTTTAAAGTAATGCCCGAATATTTTCGGGATCTCCTCAATGTCTGTTTTTATTTCTCCCTTTTCATTTCTGATTTTGTTGATTTGTGTTTTCTCCCTCTGTCTTTTAGTTAATTTGGCTAGGGGTCTGTCTATTTTGTTGATTTTCTCAAAGAACCAACTCTTGGTTTCATTGATTCTTTGTATAGTTCTTTTTGATTCTAAGTTGTTGATTTCAGCCCTAAGTTTGATGATTTCCTGCCTTCTGCTCTTCTTGGGAGTGTTTGTTTCTTTTTTTTTTCCAATTCACCCAGCTTAGCTGTTAGTTCACTAATATGAGCTGTCACAATTTTCTTTTTGAAAGCACTTAGTGCTATGAACTTTCCTCGTAGCACAGCTTTCAATGTATCCCATACGTTTGGGTATGTTGTGTCTTCATTGTCGTTGGATTTTAAGAAGTCTTTGATTTCCTTCTTTATTTCTTCCCTGACCCAGTGGTCATCCAGTAAGGAGCTGTTCAATTTCCATGTGTGTGTAGGCTTTCTGTTGATTCTTTTGCTGTTGAAGACCAGCTTTATTCCGTGGTGGTCTGATAAGATACAAGGTTTTATTTCAATTTTCTTGTATCTATTGAGACTATCCTTTTGACCAACTATGTGGTCGATTTTGGAGAAGGTTCCGTGGGGTGCTGAGAAAAAGGTGTATTCCTTTGTGTTTGGGTGAAACATTCTGTAGATATCTGTTAGGTCCATTTGTTTCATGATCTTTGTTAGACTCAATATTTCTCTGTTTGTCTTCTGTCTTGATGATCTGTCCATTGTTGTGAGTGGGGTGTTGAAGTCTCCCACTACTAATGTGTTGTGATCGACGTGCACTTTAAGTTTTAGAAGTGTTTCTTTTACGAAAGTAGGTGCCTTTGTATTTGGGGCATAGATGTTCAGTATTGAGATTTCCTCTTGATGAATATTCCCTTTAATGAATATATAGTGCCCTTCTTTGTCTTTCTTCATTAACTTCAGTTGGAAGTCTGTTTTGTTTGATATTAGGATGGCTACTCCAGCTTGCTTCTTGGGCCATTTGCTTGGAAAACCTTTTCCCAGCCCTTTACTCTGAGGCAGTGTCTATCTTTCGTAGTTAGATGTGTCTCTTGTATACAGCATAAGGAAGGGTCTTGCTTGCGGATCCACTCTGTAAACCTATGTCTTTTTATTGGGGAGTTGAGTCCACTGATGTTGATGGATATTAGTGACCTGGGGTTGTTGTTTCCCATTAGTTTGGTATAGGTGGTGGTCCTGTGCCTCTTTTGGTTTAGTTGCTGAGGGGTTTTCTATTCCCTTTGTTTTCTTGGGTGGAGTTTTCTTCTCTGGGTTGGGATTTTCCTTCTAGGATTTTCTGTAGGGCTGGGTTTGTGGGTAGATATTGTTTAAATTTGATTTTGTCATGGAATATCTTGTTTTCTCCATCTATGTTTATAGAGAGTTTTGCTGGGTAAAGTAGTCTGGTTGGGCACCTATGATCTCTCAGGACTTGTAGTATATCTGACCAGGCCCTTCTAGCTTTTAACGTTTCTGAGGAGAAGTCAGGTGTAATTCTGATGGGTCTGCCATTGTATGTGACTTGACCTTTTTCTCTTACAGCTTTTAATATTCTTTCTTTGTTCTGTACCTTTGGTGTTTCAATTATTATGTGGCGAGAGGAGTTTCTTTTCTGGTCTAATCTGTTTGGTGTTCTGTAAGCCTCTTGGATTTTTATTGGCATCTCTTTTTTCAGGTTTGGGAAGTTTTCCTCTCTGATTTTTGTTGAAGATATTTCCTGGACCTTAGAGTCGGGAGTCCTCTCTTTCTTCTATACCTATAATTCTTAGGTTCCGTCTTTTCATTGAGTCCTCGATTTCTTGGATGTTGTGGGTGAGAGATTTTTTAGCCTTCTCATTTTCTTTGGATGTTGTACTGATTTCTTCCACTGAATCTTCCATGCCTGAGATCCTGTCTTCCATCTCTTGCATCCTATTGTTGATACTCACATCCATAGTTCCTGTTCTCTTCCCTTGGTTCTCCACTTCCTCTTTTAACTCTGACTGTGTTTTTTTTATTGTTTCTATTTCTATTTTCATGTCTTGTATGGTTTTGTTCGTTTTGTACATTTCCTTCTCCAGCTTGCTTGTTTTTGTATGAAAATCTTTCATAGCTTTGTCCTTTTCCTGTTCAAGCTCTGTCACCTTGGCTTGGAGCTCTTTAATGGTGTTGTTCCTTGTTTTGACTTGTAGAATTGTGGCTTCTTTGAATTCCTTCATAGATTTAAGTTCTTCTTGCAGGGACTCTATCACTTTCCATAATGCAGAATTGTCAACGTTTTCATGTGTTTCTGTTGGTGTGAGGTCATCCGAATTGGATGAGCTAGGATAATTCTGCTTTGTTGGAGTCATATTTCCTTGATTTCTGTTTTTTTTTTTGACCTTTTTCATTGGATGCGTTTAGCTGTCTGTTCTTGTTGTTTTCTGTGCTTGGATCCACAGTGGATGATTTGGTGCAGGGGACGAGTTACTTCGCTATCTGCCGTTGCTTACAGGGGGATTTCAGGGTCACTGTGGTTTTAATCATCTGAGGCACTGTGAGCTGGTGCAGCCTATTCCCAGGTTGTGAGTAATGGACTGGGATTGTTTCACTGCTCCCAATTCAGACTTCTCTATGTTGCACTCTGAGTTATCAGCCTGTAATGGTTCTGATGGTATGGACCTGTTTGCCCTGGCACAGATTCTGTGGGCTTTGTTTGTCGTCACGGAGGCTGACAGGGTCTGGTTCCACACCTAATATATCTGGATTTTCCAGAATACAGCTATGGTCCCGATTTCTGGTTTCTCACTAGGCTTCTCGCCACAGGCCTGGCCTCTGTGCCTGATTCCCTCCCTGTCTGCACAGCTGCGGGTCTCCCTCCCTGGCTGCTCGGCCGTGGGAGCACCAAGCCCCGGATCCTCCGGCTGCCTGAGTGGTCCTCTCGCCCCAGCAGCTCAGCTGTGGGTGTGCGGATCCCTGGGCTCGCCCACGCCTGGCTCTCTCCCTAGTTGTCCTGCCGTGGGTTTGCGGGGATTTGGCCCTGCCAGCCGGGCTCCCCCCCCAGCTGAGCTGCTGTGAGTGCACGGGATTCGGCCCCTCCCACCCGCCTTTGTGTTCCCGGCTTCCGGCACTCTCTCGGAACCTCCCGCCCTCCACTTCACGAGCGGCTGCGGACCACCCACTGAGCCCCCTGTTTGTTCCTTGCTAAGACTTCCACTATCTGGCAAAGTTTTTTAAGTGGGTATAAGTTCTACCTGAGGTGTGGGGAGTCCAATAGGCTAGTGAACTATCACTAAGTGGCCTCTAATTCTGCCTACTGTGAGTTAGGGTCGATCTTACCAGGTGCCTCTCCAAATGGGAGTTCCTGAATCCCGGGTTTAGTGGCTTCCGTGTTTGTGAGAGATGGGGAGAGAGCCTTACCCTGGGACACTTAACAGTCCCTTGGGAGCTGTGAGTGTTCCGGGGGGGGGGGAGTCTAGCCCCTCCGGTTTTTGCACAGTGCCCAATAACTCTGTGTTTTTTATGGCTCTTTTTTCCCTGCGTTCAAAATGCGTCAGTGTAGGTCACCACCATCTTGGCCCCCCCTATAAATTCTATAAAATACACAGGAGAGTAACAGTAAGCAGAACAGTGATTTTCAGGAATAGGATCTGGGCAAAAAGAGGGAGATAAACATATACAGCATACAGGCATACAGGGAAGCTCTTGTGTGTAGTGTATGTGCTCATTGTGTTGAATATAGTTCTAATTCTGCATCTGTACAAAGCTGTTCTCTTTAAAAGCATGCACATTTACTATATGTCAATTATACTTTGATATAGTTGCTAAAATTAAGCAAAACAAAACCACTACAACAACAAAAACAAACAAAGATAAAATTGCATGTGGCTAGAGGTGTGAAGACAAACCAACACATTCCTAGGGTGTAAAGAGGAAGAAGCCAGGCCAGTCAGATGTCTAAGGAAGGGACAGCACAGTGTCATCCATGGTTTTTTTGTAATTTTTTTTTTGTTTTTGCTTTGTTCATTTATTACTTCAAGTTACACCTCCACCACAGTCCCCTCTCTTCACCCCTCCTGGTCCCACCTTCCCACCCTCTCCCCACTCTCCCACCCATCCTACTCCTCCAGAGTAGGATGCCCCTGCATATCAGCCCCCCTCAGTTCAACAGTCATATGAGTGCTAAGAGCTTCCTCTTGCACTGGTGGGCCTATATGGCAGCTCTATTAAGGCAAAGTGTCCCACTAAGAGGTAACAAGGTCTATGTTCCTGTTCCTTTTGGCATGTTGGTTGTAAGATAGTTATCCTGTACTACATGGCTAAAATCCAATTAAAAGTGTATAGATGCCAGGTGCATCCTTCTGAAACTGGGTTAGCTTACTCAGAATGAGCTTTTCTAGTTCCATCCATTTGGCTCCAAATTGCTGATTTCCTTGTTTCTGATAGCTGAGTAGTATTCCATCGTGTAGATGTACCACAGTTTTTTTTAACCATTCTTCGGTAGAAGGACATCTGGGTTGTTTCCAGTTTCTAGCTATTACAAATAAAGCTGCTATGAACGTAGATGAGGAGGTGTCCTTGTGGTTTGGTGAGGAATCGTTTGGATGGATTGTCAGGAGCCAAATATTCTTGAGGCTCCTTCCTTCATGTCCATCTGCTATTCTTAGGCCCTTAACATACAGTGTTCAAGCAGTGTCAGAAGCTCTCTGAGAAAGGGGTTCTATAAACATGTAAGCTTCCTAAAAAGCTATCCAGCATTTTGCAAAGTCTACAATAAAGATGCACCCCAGAGTTGCTTCTTGCTAACATCCAGCTTTTCCTGTCATCTGTTATACTGACATGGAGTGAAGATTTCCTCATTGCTAATTGCCACTCTTCTTGTTTGGTCAGACTTCACACAGAGACCTACAAAAGTGATACTATTATTTCTGATAAGAGTTTTACAAACTGTCTGATTCAGTGCAAACAATTTTAGAAGTTAATGAAGTTAGATAGCTGCTAAAAAAACATATAGCTGTAGTAAATACCCTTGCCAAACATTATGTATCTCATTAAGAGACATGCCTGAGATATATTTATGACCTTAGATAAGCTTTCACTCTAGAGGTGATAAGACTGACTCCAGATACAAACCATAAATCCAATTAAGGTTTTTAAACTTCTCATGAACTTAGGATATAATGAGGCTACCAAGAAA
Source organism: Lophiomys imhausi (assembly GCA_907164525.1). Lineage (NCBI taxonomy): Eukaryota > Metazoa > Chordata > Mammalia > Rodentia > Muridae > Lophiomys > Lophiomys imhausi. The sequence continues at coordinate 5,452,212 of CAJQZJ010032121.1, forward strand.
TGCCTAAATATTAGTACAAATCTAAATGACAAAATACACAAACTGTACTGCTATAATTCTTTATATCTTGTCAGGTTTGATGTAATATACTGTCATCTTAAACTTAACTTATGTATAGAAAAGCAAATTTAATTGAATACTAAAATGTGTTATTGTTAAGTGCCCTCCTATTGCAATGGTTTTGTCTGTCCTTGTGATAAATGCCTTTTAACTATGAAATAATTCTTTCCTTGACGTAAGGAGCCCTTGCTCAGGGTATAAAAAGAATGGTCACCACATTAAAATTTTCTTTGCATCCTAGCTTCGTCCATTTCTTCTTTCTGGTGTGAGTGTGTGTGAGAGAGTCCCTCTGTTCTCATCCCTTTCTTATTATTTTCATAGAACTCAGGGATCAGGTAAAAACCTCGGAGCTCCACCATCAACTTGGTCAAAATGTAGTTTAATCTGCTGAACACTCAGTGGGTGCCCTGCTGGCTAATAGGCCAAGTGCTTGAAGTAAATTACAAAACAAAGACTGTTTTACCATCTCCTGGGCTTTCAGCCCCAACCAAAGGAAAAAGTTGGTCATTTTAACTCTGAAAGTCACCAGCAAAAGACTTACTCTGAGCTACAGAGGAAAAAAGGCATAGGTTTCTCTCTCTCTCTCTCTCTCTCTCTCTCTCTCTCTCTCTCTCCCTCCCTTTCTCTTTTCTAAACTAACCAGCATTATTGGCTGTCTCTTGCAACCCCTGAATTTAGAAGGTTTCTGAAAGAAAGACGTTAGTCTCCGAGAGTTGTGACTGACCCCTATCACCGACTATGTACTCTCAGTGGTTTTATGGATGTCAAAGGCTGGTCCTTTACAAATGTATACCCAGAAGTGGTATGGCTGATCTTAAGGTAGAGCTATTCCAAGTTTTCTAAGATATTCCCAGACTGATTTCCATAGTGCTTTACAACTTTACACTCCCATTAGCAATGGAGGAGGGTTCCCCTTCCTCCACACTCTCGCCAGCATGTGCTGTCATTTGAGTTTTTGATCTTAGCCTTTCTGACAGGTATGAGATGGAATCTCAGGGTCATCTTGAGTTGCATTTCTCTGATAATTAAGGATGTTGAACATTTCTTCAAGTGTCTCTTGGCCATTAGAGATTCTTCCTTTGTGAATTCTCGATTTAGCTCTGTTCCCCATTTTTTGATTGGATTATTTGATTTCTTGGTATTTAGGGACTTCATGAAACTGGAAAGCTTCTGTAAGGCAAAGGAAACTGTCATTCGAACAAAACAGCAACCTACAGACTGGGAAAAGATCTTACCTACCCCACATCTGACAGAGGGCTAATATCCATAATTTATAAAGAACTCAAGAAATTAAACTCCCAGAAACCAAATAATCCAGTCATCTATGCTTTTATACTTCCTTTTTGTAATGAATAGTTTCTGGGAATGATTTTAAAACAATTTCAAACACTGAAAAATAGCATCAAACAAATTTGTGTGCCAGTGGAGATATTAACTACCTACCATTGGATCACAGCAAAATTTCAGTCTGCTAATAAATAAATAAATAAATAACCCAAAAAACTCATCAGAATGGATGAGATGTTTGGGATCAACATTAGAAATAGATGCTTTGGGTTTCAGACACAGCTAGGTTCAGTTTTCATTTTATAGTCAGATGTCCGGTTTCTCTCCATCTTGGTTAACTTCCTTTATTCTTTGCACTCTCATCATCTTGGTTACCCACCCACGACAAGATGGCTGCCACCATGGTAGCCTTCCTTCCCTATGTCCAGTTGGAAGATGGAGACTCTTGTTCAGTTATTTCCAGGAAAGATTTCAGATTGTCCAAGTAGAATAGTTTAGGTACACATGCTCACCCATTACCCAATCCTTGTGACTCAAAAGATGCTATACTCTGAAGAATTTAATTATATTATGTTCCACACATACTCTGCTCATAGATTTGAAACCAAATTCCATCCAGTAGACAGAAGGAACTGACATACATTGGTAGTTGTCTAGAAGTGTTGGGTAGCAATTTCCACTAGAATAAAACTGTCTATCTTGGAAAAAAGATCAATAAAACATGGGATATTTACAATGGAAAAAACATATTGAGTTTCCTACAGGCTGTGCAGTGAGCTCCAGGTTGCCAGCTTTCATAAGCTGTCACCTATGCTGAGGTGGGCTTCAGTGATGCAGCCATCTTTGAGTCATTTCTGCTCCTCTAAGTAACCCCTCATCCATATTCTGATATGTGACCCCAGTAAAATTCACTGATTCACTAAATTGGAGTTTGGGGGTATCTGTACTTTGGTCTTTCACTGGTTCCCTATCTATAGTGAATAGATGTTTATTCATATATCCTCAGAAAGCATGTCGTGCAACAAGAAGGAAGAAATTTGGTTTCTGGAAAGATGCCATGGTCTGAACACTTGTTTCCCTTCAACTTCCTGTGATATTGAAGGCAGGGTCTTGGAAAGACGATTAGGACACAAGGACAGAACATCTCCTGGAGGGTCCTCACAAATACAGCCTGCCAGTCTCCTCCACCTTTGAAACACAGTGAAAAGATGATGCCTATGAATTCTAAAGTGGGGCCCATGCCAGACAATCGGTCTTCCCGTGCCTGGATCTTGGAGTTCCAGCCTCTAGAAAAATGAAAAATATATTTTGGTTACTCATAAACCACAGAACTTATGGTATTTTGAGATGTCAAATGGACTAAGATATGAAGAAATGGGAAATCCCACTCTCAGTATCAAACTCAGTTTTTAGGAAACTACATCTTCAGCATTTCTGCTGGATTGGGAGGAGTTTCAGGATATCCTATCATGTAGCAATGGACACGAAGGCCAGCAAAGCAGAAAGATTCATGTGCTTGTCTCTAGTTTTTCATCAGATCAGAGCAAAGCAAACAAGAAACACACTAACCTTTGAGTTAAGTAAAGACAAAAGAAGGGAGGGCTAAACTGGGTCCTGGGAGCTGTCCTGTGCATCTCAGGAAATAGATACAACATAGTCGAAATCCCCTTCCAGAGACTTCCCTTCCTTATTTTCACAGTATGTAATTTATACAAAGTTAAGGAAGAAAGAAGGGAAGGGAGGGGGAGGACAAAGAGATGAAGGAAGGAAGGAAAGAAGGGAGGGAGGAAGGGAGGGGCACAGTCTTGGCAAGAATGTCTTTACTGTGACTTTTTTCCTTGTTTAACATCCTGCAGACTGGGGTGTATTTATAATAAACAGTGTGCCAGGCTTTAATTGGCAGCATCTTATCTTTTTAGCTGTTTATAGAATTGTGAGTCATTTCACAACAGGTAGTCTTCTTATATGTGATGATACAAAACTTGAAGAGTCTCACATCTCACCCTCACCCCAGGTAGAAAAAAAATAAGGTAACCAATCCCTGGGTAGAGGTGATGGGAAGGCCATGACTTGGCCAATGGACACTGCAATGGTGTGAAGATTTTTTTCCCTTTTGGAAGTCAGAGCACAGTCGAGGTACCAGCCATCCTAGGTGAGCTTTTGTAACTCACAACCTCACAACAGTGAGTCCAAGAAATCCCTTTCCCCATGATTCTCTGCCACCCATCCCAGCCCCACAGACTAATAATTAAACTACCATCAAGTATTATAAATATTCCACAGTTTCTAAGCCAAAAGCATAAAAATCATGCTATAAGTTCTTGAAATGAGGGGTTTTTTTCCTCACTTCAACAAAACAGATACTGTTTTTTAAAGACTAGAAATACCAACCAACTACCTGGACCTCAAAGGCAAATAGATCCAAAGTAAATTGAAGGTGGGGAGATAGATGCAGTTAATGTTGTTATTTGAAGAACAATGAGTTAGACAACAGCTAGGAAGGACAACAGCTGTATATAATTTTCTGTCTTGATGAAATATAGCCTTCCTTAAAATGAATGTGCTTACTTACTTGCAAAGAAAGTCAGAGCTTCTCAACTGTTCTTGTCTTCTCTGATAGCTATTGCTGAGTTAATGTGCTTTAAATGTATCATAAAAACATAATGAAAAACATACATTTATTCAATGAGACTCCTACAGCATAGCCTATAAAGTCCAAATCTTATAAAGTTGAATTTTATGGCATTTCTTTAAAGTCATTCTTTCTATTTATAGTTGTCCCACAATACTGGTTAGAATTTAGTGTTTCTCTCTCCTGACTTCATCTCTAAAGCAAAGATCATGCTTGAACTTATGGTTCCCCATCCTATCTCTTTCTTTCCTCTCCAGTTCAACCTGTTCTGTGCCTTAATTTGTCTCATCTCCCCACTTATCTTCCTCATAGTCTGCCAAAAAATTAAAGATTGCCAGAAAAAGTGCATACAGAAATCATAGGACTACGAGCTGAGGAGGTGACACAAGTTGTCCTTTTATGTTCACTTATCAAGCAACAGTCAATGTTGTACAGTCCAAGGTCAAATCTGGCCCTCATGTTTTGCTTTTATAAATAAAGTTTTATGGATCAATTTTTGTTGGAATATGGGCATATTTATAAGTTTAGGTGTTGTCTAAAGTTTCTTCTAAGGTATAAAAATCAAGTCCAATAGTTGTAATGGAGACTTTATGGCACAAAAATCTAACATGCTTGTTATATCTGGCACCTCACAGGGTAAAGGAATGTTATTGAGACACAAACACGTCTGGAGAATTGAAGTGGTTTGGTTCCTTCCCAACGTTGAGACACCATATTCAGAGTGCTCACTGAAAGCTATGTTGATATATGTTCTTGTGCTAGATGGGAAACCAGTCCTTTATTTAAATGTTTTAGTCACCATTAAATCTAGATTGAGATCTAACAAACTACTGTCACAGCAGCCAAGCTCCATCCACAAGGAAGGTAGAGTTTGTGCCCCTGATCTTCCCTGCCTGGGCTGCCCTTTATGATTTGAGGATCTGTCATAGTTACCACTCTGAAGACTGAAAGTACCTTTCCTACCCGGCAAAGGGCTGCCATAGCTTATGATCCCCAGCCAGCAACAATTGAGAACAGCTTGAAGGTACGTGTGAGCTCATCTCTTGCAACCCTGGTGAGCAGGAAGGAGAGGGAAGTAAAGACAGTTGCCAGGATGGGCACAGAGGATGATTCTGGTGAGTCTTTGGAATACACACTAAATGTACATTTCTTAGTCTTCCCGCTATGAATGAGTGAAAGTCTTCTCAAAGTTCTCTTCATCAATACTAGTCAGGCACAAGCTGAGGGACTGTCTCTAGGATCGTAATCATCTTATTCTTCCAGTCTGCTAAGCATACATACATATCCTGTAGCCAAGACTGAGCCCTGGGTGATACAGATGGACTCAGAAGTCAGAACAGGGACTCTGGATCGGTCACTCAGTCAAAGGTGAAAGCATGAATTCATATCCAAACACCCATGTAAAAAGCCAGGTACAGCAACACACATCTTTGACCCCAAAGCTGGGGAGGCAAAAACAAGCTCTTTCCTAGGGCTCACCAACATACCAATTTAGGGAACTGGTAAGTGCCAGGCTCAGTGAGAGACCTTATCTCACAAACCAAGGTAGAGAAGCAAAGGAAGAAGGCACTCCAGTGTAGATGTTTGGCTTCTACACAAACTCACACATATAAACACACACCAAGGATGGAAGGGAATGAAGCTGGGAAGACAATCCAGAACATAGTGAGATGGTAAATAGGCAAGACACAAGACTCTGACACCATTAGATACTGGTACTAACTAAAGAATCCCAGTGGAGGGAAGCCTTAGGATTGGGGTTAGGGGAGATTTTGATCTTGTGTAGAAACCGAACCATGCTTTTGAGGGCTCCCCCTGTGACTGAAAGCTATCACCTCCATTGACTCAAAGTGTTTGATTTGGGAACAGAGAGTATTTGTTCTTCTGATGCTGCTGCTCCAGGATATATGAAATAAACACGCCCCTGGACCTCCAAGGTGTTAGTACTGTTACCAGGCTGTCAATCAAGCTCTGTTTTCATTGCATTTGTCCTGGAAGAACACACTCTCCTTTGTCTGCATTTCAGACACATCACTTCCCTCCATTCTGTCTGCACAGCAAAACTGTCCTTGTAGGAGAGGGTTACATTTTTAATATTTTCATTTGCCCTCATGTGAACACAGAAGCAAGTTTGGTCTGAATTTTACAATCCATCAAGTGCAAAACAAGATATTTTTAATATTGAACCACTGCAAATTTGCTCATCTTGTTGCCTTTTGTTCATGGACCAATTCAATCAACAACTGGCTCTTGAACACTTAGTGTGTCATTTGTTAAAGGCTGGATGGGAGTGTTCAAAAGTTAATAAGCAGGAGTGCCTGCCTTTGGGGAGTTTAAAGTATAATTGTGTTGCCAAGAGTAATCATTAATTTGTATCTGCCCAGAATCCTTTCTATTCCCCCCAGAAAAGATTATATATTAACTATACAAATGGATGGCTTTTATAATGACATTCTTATTCAACTATGTCATGTATTTTGTGCATATTCACCTTCATTGTACTCTCATCCTCCCCTTATTAGCCCCCATCTTTCCAAATAGTCTCCCTGCTATTTTCACATCATTGTGTATGTGTGTGTGTGTATGTGTGTGTGTGTGTGTGTCCATGCATGTGTATATAAAATCTAGGTAAAACATAAAAGAGAATGCATGATATTTGTCTGAGTTTGGCATAATTTGTTTAGTATTTTGACCTCAAGTCCTATCCATCTTCATATAAATGACATAACTTTGTTCTCTGGGTAGAGTAAAAGCTACATTGTATATATACACCATGATTTATTTATCCATTCATCTGTTGAGGGACACCTAGGCTGATTCTATAACTTGGCTACTGTGAAGAATACAGTAGTCCAAAGATGTGTACATATCTCTGTGGTGTGCAGATTCCTTTGGACATGCACCCAGGTGTGGAATTACTAGATTGTGTTGTAGCTATACTTTCAGTTTTTTTTAAATAACAATCTTGTTCACAATAGGCTCAAAAACTCTCTAGAAATAAAGCAAACCAAAAAGTTGAAATCCTTCTACAATAAAAATTTTCAAACACTAAAGAAAGAAACTGAAAAGGATAATAGAAGATAGAAAGAAGTTCCACACTCATGGATTGGTAAAAGTAGTACTGTGGAATTGGACGTCCTATCAAAAGCATTCTGTACATCTAATGGAACTCTCATTAAATATTTCAATGGTAATACTTAGAGAAAAATTTTAAAGCTTAAACTTCTTACCATCCTTGGTAATGGATACTGATTGATTTTATCTTGTGGGGAAAGAGGATGCTTGTCTATATTTTGGCTTAGGGAAGTCAAAGGCTGATGTTTACTGAACCTAACTTTTTCTGGGGATCTGAGCTCGGGTGCTCATACTTGTAGAGTAAGCACTTTCACCTGCTGACTGATCTCTCCAGCCTAGAGAATTCTTTTAAAGGAACCCTCTCCTTCCTTCTTCAGTATATTGTGAGGGAGCACCCAGACAGGATCACCCAGACACAGGTTCAAGCCAATAGAAAGTCTTTATTAGCCGGCCAGAACAATGGGTATTCAGAATCTGAGTGCAGGCCTGAGCCTTTCTCGGATTGAGATTTTAAGAACAAAAATCACATCCTGGGTTGATGTACCTCAGTTAACAAGAACAGTTAGCCTGAAGCAGAACTACAGAGTGAAAAATCAAGGTTAGTATGTTTCGGGACTTTCCCAGAACTATGGACTTTGATAGACTGGTTTTCCATTCTTGTTTTGGCAGGTGTTGCTGCCTATGTGCCAGGTGGCAAGGCCTGAATGACACTTCCATCATGGCATCAAGTTGTGATAAGGTCTGGGGCCTATCACAAGTAAATACAGTCACTGTCACATTTCCAGCAATGAGACATGTGGCCCACACTAGTTAATCGGCTCTCCAAATCTTCAAACACAGAGATTGCTGGAGAGATTAACAATCAAGCTCATCCATGATCAAGAATGACTTGCAGAACTTATATGGGACCTTTCAGGAAGTTCTGGTTTTAAAGTGGTTTAGGATGGAGATGCTGCAGCCATCTTCATTCCAAGAGAGAAAACTCTGGAAATGCAGCTGAAACTGAAGACACAGAGAGGAAGGATTAAGAGTGGGAAATGGAACCAGCAGGACATTGTCCCATACTCCAGACCAAATACAACCCTCTCTAGACATTTTTTCAAAGGGTCCTCTATCTGTTACTTTTCTAGTTGCTGTGAATCAACACCTGACAAAAGCAACTTACAAAGGATTCATTTTAGCTCAGTGTTTGAAGGAGGTCTGTAAAAAAAAAAAAATTAATTAAATTATGTTGGGGCCATTTGTAGAAATAATTAATTAAATTATTTACCAGTATTTAGGTTATTGTTAATTGGTTTGGCGGCCGTTAATCTTTAAGCAGCCATTATAAATGAGCACACAGACACCACGTGGATTTTAACAAGCCTTGGCCTGAATTGTGCAATCCTAGCCCATCTAAGCTAGCTCTTAATTCTATTACCCAAATATGACCCCATATATACATATGTCCCTTTGGACTGACATTCTCCACGCTATGCCAGTGTTCCTGGCCATATGGAATGAGGTTCTTTTTTCTAACCCATGGTGTGTGCCTCCTTCTTCCTGCTTCTCCTGGCTGGAAATTCTTCCTGCTGCTGGCTAGAATGAATTAATCTCCTGTCTAAAGCGCAGGCTTCCTGTTCTAATCTCAGGAAGCTCCACCTTTCTCTGTCTTTGCCCAATCTCAGGCCTGAGCATTTTATTTAACCAATCAGAGTCAATGTAAGTAACAGACAGCAAACAGGACCAATTAACATTTAGAATGTTTAACACTACCCAAACAATTCCCTCCTTTTGTCTAAAAAAAAGGCTAAATTTTTTTAACTCATATAGTAAAAACAGTAAGACCAAATATGAAACAATCAAGAAAACCATATATAAAAGTTATGCACATAATGCTTAGCCTATTTGTATCAGGCAATCTTGAGGAAGAAAAAAATCATCTATCTATCTTTGTGTGTCTAAAGTTCTGAAACTAAATAATTTCTATCATATCCTATATTTATAAACCTAAAGAAGTTATTTAGACTTGAAAATATCCTTTTAAATTCTAAACAACTCAAGTTTAATTGAAATTTTATAACTATTATGCCTTCAACCCCATCAAATACATAAGAAGGGATAAAGTTATTATTTGAGTGAGTAGGAAGCATAGGAGAACAGCTTCCAAAAAGAAGTATGATAGTTTGTTGCCTACACAGTCTCAAATATCTCTTGATATTGTTGGAGCATCATCTTCAGCCTCCTGGCCAAGCATTTTTCACATACTAAATTGTGCAGGAGGAAATAAGAAGGATTTTCCCATTCTGTCTCTGCAGAATCAGGATATCAACTTACCTGCATTTAAGCTCTGGTCCATCTTTGGACTGTATATAGTCTGTTGAGAGAGCAGGGGCATATTTGCCCAGTAGGAATTATCTCCTGATGGGAGATTTCTTTTGGAGGAATTATCTCCTGATGGGAGATTTCTTTTTGATACTCATTATCTTCTTCCAAGTCAAATGGGAGCTGTCAGGAGCTGACTGTCTTAATTTAAACAATTCTTAAAATAATAAAAAATCTTTAAATACCATTTTCTGTATGCCTCTGAGGGTTTTGAAGACATCTATTTTATTTATAAATCTATCTATCATCTATCTTCTATCTTTGAACAAACAAACTGTATATTTTAACCATTTACTATCTGTTTAACCTATTATGTGTATTTTGTGATAAATTAAAACTAGTATTTGACATGACCAGAAGCTTGACCAGCTGGCAATCAACCTGTATTACCCAGACTCCTAGATAGATTTCAATAGCAACCCATAAAAGGATTGGAAGTAAACCTATACTTTTAAGTTATATATAGGCACAATACCTCATATAAGAGTTGAAATATACTTATGTGTCAAAATATAAAATTCTATACTAATGAATCAAACATAATCTCATTTTTGTATCAATATACAAAATTCTATACCAATGTATCAAAAGATAACCTTATTTAAAGAATAACAATAGTTTTGAGTTTTATAACAGATTCAATAATCTATCCTTATAAATTTTCATTTCTATATTATATACATATATTCCCCTCTTTTTCTTTTGAAGTCTTTTCCCCCTATATAAGAGAGAAAGAAGGATAGAGAAAGGAAAAAAATAGAAAAGTCCTTGAATCTAATCTATATCTTTCTTAACAAGACCATATAACAATTTGTAGCCATTACCCCTAAACAACAATTATAACACATCAAATGACCAAAGAATCATCCACCTCACTGTTTGGAAATGGGATGTCGCTCTCTTAAAACTTCTTCCTGCTGAATTGGGATGCAGAAAACCTATTTGGGGGCCCAAATAAAATGGGAAAAAATGGTTAATCAATTTAATAGTAACATTTGTTGTCCAGCTTCTATGTGCTCAACAATTTGAATGTCCTGAGCAGTTTGTAGTTTGAAGCTGGACTTTGGTAGGAAAGTTCAGGGGTTTACTGACATTCTGTCTGAAACAGTCTTTGAGGCTAGGCCATCTCAGCAAGCTGTTTGAAGTTGTTCTGGATGCAGATTTTGGAGGAAACAGCTATTGAGGCAGTCTGTGAGGCTGGATCATTTGGGTTACTTGTCTTGTCTTCTTTGGACTCTGGTCCCATTGTTCTGAAAATACATAATTTCTCACAAGTAACATATAGTTCTGTAATTACCAAAATGCCTTGAATGTGCAGGGTGCACAAATCAGTTAAGGAATATTTTTCTGTTCTTTGAACAGAAGAAAGTCATTTGTAAGTCTCCATTTATGCCATATGAAAGGATGATGTGTAATAATATTACATATATATGCTATATATAATCTATTTTAAATTGAAAATACAGCATAAGACTGTATGGAGCTTAAGTATTGTCCTCTACAGTTTACATGCATTTATTAATTGATTAAAACAGGTTTATTCTGTGTTGCTCTGGCTTTTTGTAGATTAGGTTAGCCTCAGACTCAAAAGGAACCAATCTGTCTCTGTCTTTGTCTCCCATGTTTTGGGAACAAAGGTATGCATTTATATATTTCTTCTTTCCTTTTCTCCTTTCTTTGGAGACTTAATTTCTATGTGGATATATCTATCTTCATTGAGACAGGGTTTCTCTTTGTAGCTTGGGCTGTCTTGATTTGCTCTGTAGAGCTCTTAGATTAGATTGGCCTTGAACACACAAGGAAACTGTTTTGTCCTTGTCTCCCAAGTTTTTAGATCAAGGTATGATTTTAAATAATTGAATTACCCTTATTAAACAATAGCATCAATTAAACCATTTTTTTGTATTAGTTTGAGTGTCAATTCTCCCATGGAAGCACCATTATTAATGAGATTGGTGTAGAATAGCATGATACGCTATTTTATGTTAGCTTTTCTTAACTGTTGGCTGTGGGAGGCATGCTGTTTGCATGCTCTTCCGCAACCTAACTCTGTGTCCTTACACTGGCTAATAGAATCTCTCTCTCTCTCTCTCTCTCTCTCTCTCTCTCTCTCTCTGTTTCTCTGTGTATCCTTGTCCTGGACTCACTTTGTAGACCAGGCTGACCTTGGTGAAGGTCAGGGATCCACCTATCTTTGTTTCTCAAGCGGTGGGATTAAAGGCGTGCACCTTCACACCCAGAGATTAACATATCTCTTTTAGAGGCAAAATGCCTATTGAAACCAGTTCTCCAGTGGAGCCCCACAACTAAGAAAACTGGTTTGTAACTTCTTTCTCTTTATGTACATTTAAGATTATGTATATTTATCCATTAGATCAGTAAGGATATTATAATACTTAACATCAAGGAAAAAAAGTGTCGTTTTTGAATTCTAGACTGTCTTTAGTAAGCAGCTTTATCCTCTTAGCAGGGTCCCTGCCCTGCCTTCATTATTTAAACCAGGCTGGTCTAGAATCCAGTGATCTGCATGTTTCTTCCTCTAGTGTGATGGGATTAAGGGATTAAGGGTGTGTGCCAGTCCCACCCTGCTCAAATATTTCCCTTAAATCCCAGATTTAAGTAATTCTGTAAGGCATAGATCAACTTTGAACTGTAGTGACAATTCGAAATCTGCCCAACTTCTTCAAAAATCCCTTATGTTTTAACAATGCCAAACCAGAAAAATATCCTTTCTACCTCCTGATATAGGAAAATCAAAGACAAACAAAAATCAAGCAAAGAAACAACATTCCAAAAGCCTTGGCATGACTAACTATGCCATCCCATGCTGCATTTAAAGCTTTGTTAATTATTCCTTGAAATCTAGTTCTGACTGTATTTCACTGGTGGACCTTTCCTAGAAAGCCCTGGGAAGCACCTCATAGCCAGGGAGCTCTTAGCTCCCAGCTGCCATCAATTTTGCCTTATTTATCAGGAAAGGCCTCCCTCTTTCCTTCATTATCATTGTTGACAATTTAGCATTCCATCTGTAAATTCTTTCCTTTAAGCCTCTCCTTGTCTGAACTTTCTCAAAAAAGATACACAGAACCACAGTTGTCAGGGTAAAAATCATTTGCATGCTAAGAGAAACAAACTCAATTGGAATCCAAAAGTATTGAGGCATTATGAATTCCTCCATTTTTAATCTAGGCTCTTAATTCCACTCTCAAATTCTGTTTAGAAGGCTGCCAGTTTTTTAGTAGGTAAGGAGAGCTAAGCCTTAGCTCTCTGCCTTTACTGCAAGGCAACAGCTTTTGTTAAGGTGGCTGCACCTTTGAAATGCATTTGGGTTCAATTCCCTGCTCTTTGGCTAGGAAACCGGCTTTCACCCGGGCCTTCTCACACTGAAAGCATGGATTCTAATTGCCCTAGTTGGATGCCAGATGTTGAAAAAAATTAATTAAGTTAATTAACAGAGGTCATTGAAGGGAATGTCTAGTATCAGACAGAACCATGACAGTGGGAGAATATAGCACATCTCTCAGTGGACCAGAGAGTATAAAGGAGTTGGACCAGATCTGGGCTGGACATCATGTATAAGCCCATCCCATGGACCTACTCCTTCCATATAGGCTCTACTTCCTAGGTTCCACAAACTTCCACAAGAGTACAACCAGCTGAGAAACAAAGTATTCGAACACTTGTGCCCATAAGAAACAAATAGCATCCAAACCATAACATGGTTCCATTAAGTTCCCTCTTGTGACTGGTAGGGGTTACATTTTATGACAAAACAAAACAAAACAAAACAAAATATGCTTGGCCAACCCCAGGCAAAACAATATGGTTTTACTGAAGGAAATTTCAGGGTCCATGAATCCCATGAGACAATAATGTCGTGATGCAACAGGGAGATTAAATGCATTCTTATGACACAGGAACATGTATTGTAGGGTCCCAAGGGTATGAGCCTAGATCTTTGTCTAGACTGATGAGACCTCATCTCGAATATTGTTTAGATATGGATTCTTTACCAAATGGAAGTTATTCAGATGAGGCCCAAAAGAATGGGGCAGCTTTTGAAAAAATCAAAATAACATATGAATAACTGGACTACTTCCTATGCTTATGTAGGGAGGCAAAACAGGCAGGGCAAGTGTAGTTTTATACTTGGTTGAATGATCTTTAATTGTCTAAACGTTTGAGACATTTTGAAGACCACCAAATCAATAAGGCCAGCCTCTGGCATTATTGGGAATGTGTTTTAAGCCAGCCTTCAGGTTTTGACTTTGGCTAAAGGATTTAACATCTGACAAGTTGCTTTGCTGGCCTGTAAAAGGATGCCTAGGAGAGGAATTCATCAACGCTGCTTGAAAGCTAATTCTGTTACAGGCAATAGTGGGGCTCAGGTTGCTATCCATTCTTCCAGGGGTACCTGGCCTCATTTATCTCTAAAGGTGACTGGTGTAGAAGAAGTTCTCATGCTGGCACAGTCAGATTCCTTAACAAACTGATACTTAAAGTAGATTTCGAGATGCAACACCCGAGGGCCCGATCAATGTGATCACAGCCAGGCTCAGAGGTCTTCAATCTTGGGCAACTAAACAACACTGTTAAGCATTCAGGGATTTATTTAACAAACATTTGTGGAGTGTCCCGTGATTTCAGGACACTGTGCAGGCAAACTGGAGGTTCTGAGTATAGAATTCAGCAGAGTGCAACTTCTGTCTTCGGTGGCTATGCATGCATTATTTGTATGTATGCATGGAAGCTAAAGGACAGCTTTGGGTGTTGTTCCTCAGATATAGTCTGTCTTTCTAAAATAAGGTCTGTCACTGTTCTGGAACTTACCAAGTAGCTGGGCTGACTGCTCAGCAAATTCCTGTGATGTGCCCATTTCAGTCTCCCTTGTGCTGATATTGGAAGTGAGCACCAACAAATCCAATTCTTTTTCATGAGCATACTAGGGAAAAAATCAGGACCCATAAGCATTTTACTCACTGAGCTATCACCCTTGCTCCAGCAGGCAGCTATCCTTAATCAATCATGTTTCTTTCCTGAGGTAAAACCCTTGAGTTGGGGTTTAGGAAGGAGAAAAGGATCTCCACTTCAAAAATAAGACAAAGCCTTTGAATTGCTTTATGAAGAACAGCTAGAAATCTCAAGGAACAGTCTGTATATAAAAGCAATGGCATGAGCCAGGACTGGGACAAAAAAAAAGTAATCAAATGATTTTCCTGAAACCTACATGAGTAGAAGGGAGGGTGGACAGAGATGGTCAGAGCCTTGTACATCGTAAGACACTTTGAGGTTGTTTAGATGTTACATGGGGATGTCAACACTACTGTGTCAGTGAGGGTATGTGTTTTAGAAATGTTATTAGAGGGACTCTCTAGGAAGCAGAAGGAAAGTCAAAGATATATGAAAATCCTAAGGTGAGTTAAAGCATATAGACATACAAGGAAGAGACTGGAAGATCTGACATTGATCCCATGATGAGTAAGGGACAGACATCAGAGGGACAAAGGGACATAAGACAAAATGGAACAGCCCTGAGACCAGGGAATAGAAGAAAATCAACTGAAGGTCATGGGACTCTGACTTTTAATGTGACCAGCTAGTGAACAAAGGAAGGATTGTGGTTCATTTTAGAGCACTCTGAGCTAGAGATGTTGGCAGCACACCCTGCTGAGCTATACTAGAGAACCTGAAAACAGAGGCCTGGAATTTTTGAGCACAAAGGTGGAGGTTAGACTTCCAGTCATGGGTGAGAACAGCAGACAAAGACTAGCTGAAAAACAATCCTGTGCTAGGAAATGTCTCAAAAGAAGAGGGCCCATGAAGCAACCAGAAATGAGAGACACATCTTCTAGAAAATGAAACCTATCAAGGACTAGAGATAATTTTCGATCAAAGAGGATTATTAAAGCAAACTTTTATAACTTCTGACACTGACAATGAACTAGGTCACCAAGATCACCCATTGTCTAAGCCCAGAGACTTCAGGATGGAAAGAAATGTGGGCGGGACACAACTGGGAAGAGAACTTGTAGCTACAATCTCACACCCCAAATCCTTGATTTTGGATTTGATCACGGATTTGGGGTGTGAGATTGTAGCTACAAGTTCTCTTCAGAAACACACAAAGGGCATCATTCACTCACTTGCCCCAAATATATTTGTACTATTTCCTGAGTCAGGTATTGGATTGATGGTGGGGATTCAGAGGAGAAGGAACATTTAAGGAACCATAATACAGGGAGTAGATGCACATAAAATATTAACAAAAACACAAACAAAATATTTGTGTAAGATGAATGGTAAATCAGAAAATACTACTATAGTCTGAGACTTGTTTTTCCAGTTCTGGGAATTAAACTTGGCACTTCACACATGGTAGACAAATGTCCTAATTACTAAGCTTCACTTGTAGCCCAAAGATACTCCATTTTGACCTTGAAGGGTTCTGACCCAGTCTAGGACAACTAAATATGGGTGATTGGATGGATGGGTGGAGAGATATGAACTGTTGATCAATGGAAAGGATTAGGAGAGGGGTGGAACATTCATTTATTATTGGTAGTAGTATGGAATATTTTTAACAGATTGTAATCATCTTTCACCTCTTTCTCCTAGCTAAAATAGAAATTGGTCCAGCAACTCTACTTTCTATACCCCATGAAAAGGATATTTTAATGGTTACAAATCTTTCCTCTTTGAGAGATTGTAAATAAGATTAAAAACAATGCAAAAAATGACTATTAGGAAGAAAAGATAACAGTGGACAAAGCTAATCCTACATATGCCCCTTACCTATAAGGAGTGGGTGGACGATGAATATTTAGAGTAAGGTATATTTTCCTAGGTACAAGAGTCTCAAAATGTGGCTAAACTAAAGTTGGGAATCATGAGAGACAAGAATACCCTCCCAAGCCATGCAAAGATCCAGGTTGAAGGCAGAATCATGGCATAAACTGTAAAACATATGCAACAAGCAACTAGTGTCTTGTCAAATATTTCATGGGCTCCCTTGCATTCCCAAGCCTTCTTTGAACTTGGACTTTAAAGCCAAGTGATTTTAAATCCAAGTCATAGGAATAAACTGCAAGGAGACATGGCACATGGCCCTTCTATACAGATGCATATAAGAGCTACTGTGTCTTCTCCAGCTCTCTCTTCCTTCCTGAGTGACTAGAAATCTGATTCTGGGTACAATCATCATTGACACGAGGGAAACGGGGTAAAGGTGAGAAACTCGCCTTGGATATATTACAACACTCAAATGTCAAGGTTTGCTGTTATGGCAGAGCCTAGTATTCTGACCAATACCTAACACCATCTTGCTCTCAGGTTACACGAGTCACAGAACTCACTTCAAACATGCTATCTGTATGAAACATAGTTTTAAGAGGCTCCATACTCATTTTCTTACTGTATCAGCTTCCCATTTAATTCTTCCATTTCCTGCTTCCAAAATATATGAGCATGCCAACACTTTGTTTTATTAGTCCCTCTCTCACTCTTGCTCTCATTCCTGCTCTTCTTTCCACCCCCTCCTCTTCTCCCTCCCTTCTTTTCCACATACATACATACATGCATACATACATACATACACAAACACACACATACACGTTTCATCTATGTGAAGCATAAATGCAAAACAAGATATTAACATCTGTATCCAATCTAGCCACTGCAAGATGTTTGTCTTACAGACACAGTACTAAACTACTGAAGGATGATATGTTCGTGTGGTTTTCCAGAGCAACAGAAAACTGTAACAGCAATACGAGACACAAATGATATCACATCTATGCATAGATAGCAATTTGGCATAAAGTTTAGTATTATGTGTTTAAGACAGTCCATTTAATTTCAAAGAACACCTACAGAGGTGGCCTGAAAGATGAATCATTTTTATTTCTGTAGCTTTGGAAGTAAATTTTAATGACTCTCATTTTTTCTAATAAAATAGACACAGAAAACTGAGAAAATTATTTTTTTCAATTCTCTAGCATAAATATTAAGGACAGTCATGAAGACAAAAAAGTAGAGGAAATAAGAAAAGTCTTTGTTGGCTATTATATTGTTGCAATTCATCGATACTGTTGCATAAAAATTTTAATGTGACAACTGAAGACATAATTTTTAAAAAGTCATAAGTTGAAAATAAAACTGCCCCTCTATTGTTCTGCTAATCAGTGTGCACATGGAGTTGTGGCAAACTACTGTATCTGAACCTTGATTGAAAATAGAAGGTATGCTCCAGGAAAGATAATAAACAATAAAGAAAACACATATTACATTTAAAGCAATACTAGTAAACTTTGAGCCATTAAAGGTCCATAGAAAAACAGTGAAGTCTCTATTAGTCTTACGCCAAATATTGTAAAAAAAAAAGTCATAATTATTTTTCTAATTTTCATTGATCTATCTATTCATCTGTCCATTCCTTATATTCATCCATTCATCTAGTCATTACTCATCCATCAAGCCAACTAATTTCTCACCATCCATGCATCCATCTACCAATCCACCTACCCATTCATCCCACCATCCTTCCAACCACCCATTCATTCTTCTATTCACAATTCTTCTATTCCACAATTCTTTATAGACCTGTAAAAAGCAATTCTCAACTTCATATGGAATAACAAAAAAAACAGAATAACTAAATCAGTCCTTTACAATAAAAAAAAATCTATAGGCATCACCATCCCAAATTTCAAGCTGTACTACACAGCAATACTAATAAAAACAGCATGGTTGTCATTCGAACAAAACAGCAGCCTAAGGAATGGGAAAAAATCTTCACTAATCCCACATCTGACAGAGGGCTAATATCCAAAATCTACAAAGAACTCAAGAAATTAAATGCCAAGAAATCAAATAATCCAATCAAAAAATGGGGAACAGAAGGAACCATCTGTTGGACTGAAAGGGGAAACTTCTGGGGGGAAGAGGGTGGAAGGGTGGGTTAGGAAGGGGGAATAGGGAGGGGTTTGTTACTGAGATGTAACTTGAAGAAAAAAAATAAAATATTTAGTAAAAAAAAAAAAAAAAAAAGAAATGCCCCTCATGGACTTGAGCATTTGAATACTTGGTCCCCAGTCAATGGTGCTGTTTGAGGAGGATCAGGAGGTGTGGCCTTGCTGCAGGAAGTATGTCACTGGAGGCAGACTTTAAGGGTTATGCCATTTCAAGTTCTCTCTCTCTTCTGTGCTTGGGGTTGACGATGAGCCCTTGGCTTCCTGTTTCCGCGTCATGCAGGCCTGCTGCTGTTCCTCCCTGCCATGATGGATTCTTGCCCCTCTGGAACTGTAACCCCAAATAAACTATTCCTTCTACAAAAAAAAAATGGGGAACAGAGCTAAATAGAGAATTCACAAAGGAGGAATCCCTAATGGCTGAGAGACACTTGAAGAAATGCTCAACATCCTTAATCATCAGAGAAATGCAACTCAAGACAACTCTAAGATTCCATCTCACACCTCTCAGAATGGCTAAGATCAAAAGCTCATATGACAGCACACACTGGTGAGGTTGTGGAGAAAGGGGAACCCTCCTCCATTGCTGGTGGGAGTGCAAGCTTGTGCAACCACTATGGAGGTCAGTCTGGCGATATCTTTGAAAACTTGGAATAGCTTTGCCTCAGGACCCAGCCATACCATTTCTGGGTATACACCCAAATGCCTCTTCATGGAATCATAAGGAAGTTTCCTCATCTATGTTTATAGCAGACTTATTTGTAATAGCTAGAAACTGGAAACAACCCAGATGTCCCTCAACCGAAGAATGGGTTAAAAAACTGTGGTACATCTACACAATGGAATACTATTCAGCTATCAGGAACAATGAAATTATGAAATTTGCAGCCAAATGGATGGAACTAGAAAAGCTCATCCTGAGTGAGCTAACCCAGACTCAGAAGGATGCATATGGCATCTATTCACTTATAGTAGGATTTTAGCTATATAATAGAAGGTATCGATACTACAAGTAACACACCAAAGGGAACTTGGACATAGACTTTTTATTTTTAATTTTTATTTTTTTTATATATTTTTTATTTTTTTTCTATTTTTTAGTCTTTTTTATCTATTGTCTGCTTATTGGTTTGTTTGTTTAGTAGTTCTCTCTCCCAGGCAACGAGACACTTTTCATTGATGGTACTGCTTCATAGACCCCCAATGAATGAGGAGGCTCTGGGCCCTCATACGACCTCTCAACTGAGATGAGGGACTGTTATATAAGAACACCCCACCCCAGAGAAATGGGATGGAAGGGTTAGGAAGTAAAGAAAAAAAATGAAATGTGATGTTTCGGCCTTTTACTACCAATTGTCATAAACTGTTTAGGATAATTAAGAAATGCAAACTAATGGTTATGCAAGCCAGTCATTCTGTTAGGTACTATGACAGCCTATTATGGTTACTTTCTAAGCTAATCAGAAATAAACCTGCTATGAGACAAGCAATATCTGCTTACCCTAATATAAGAGATAGATAAGGCCTCTTCAAAAACCTCAAGAGATCTGCAGAATATGGCATTCAAAGATGTTTTCGTAACTTTAGATGTTTTTATATCAAGACATATCAACTCCTGACAGCACCCCCTATTCTCCTCCAAGTAGAAGATGAGCATCGAAGACTCTCCAGTGGGAGATGACTGAATTAGTCTCAAGCCTATCTCTTGGTAGGAAAAGTCCCTTGCTCCAATTGTAGACAGAATGCTGTCCAAAAAGGACAAAACCTGGAAGCAGGTAAGTCAACAGCCTAGCTCTGCCAAGACAGGGTAGGTAAGTCCTTCATAACCCCTGCTCTACAATCAATGTCTGTCAGAGAAACGGGGCCAAATGACTGAAGATCGATGCTGTAATGTATGGAGAGAAAATGGGAACTGTCCAGGCAGCCACTGGTATGTCATTTCTTAGTTTGGGAAGCTGCAAACCCTGTACTTCCTATAAAATCAGATACATTTATCCCTCTCAGGTCTCAGAGATGGTTGAAGAACAGATAGCTAGAGTCTCATAATTAAATTTTGAGTTGTTTAGGAGTCGAAAGAGTGTTATAGATCTAAGAAGATACTTTTAAAATTGTGTTGCAAGTTAGTATGAATGTTGAGTCAGATATAGAACTTTAAACTCATGGAGATGGTTAGATAGTAGAATGTTAAAGTCAAGTACCAAATACATATGGACTGGACATTGGGAATGTACGTTAAGCCATATAACCCTCATAACTGTGGCCTAATTACCTCTGTTGTTTTGTATTGTATTTATTATTATAAGAGAAAGAGCCATTTGTTGGACTGAAAGGGGAAACTGTAGGGGGAAATAAGATATACCTTAAACTTAAAAGAAAAAAAAAGAGAAGAGGTTGGGGGTTAAGGGTGGGCGGGTGGGACTGGAGGGGGAATAGGGAGGGGACTGCGATTGAGATGTAACTTGAAAAAAATAAAAAATAAAAGAAAAAAAGAAAAAGAAAAACAGTGAAGTCTCTATTAGTCTTACACCAAACATTGTAAAAAAAAAAGTCATAATTATTTTTCTAATTTTCATTGATCTATCTATTCATCTGTCCATTCCTTACATTCATCCATTCATCTAGTCATTACTCATCCATCAAGCCAACTAATTTCTCACCATCCATTCATCCATCTACTAATCCACCTACCCATCCATCTCACCATCCTTCCAACCACCCATTCATTCTTCTATTCATCCATTCACCATCTATCTCTCCATTCATCCATCCATATTGTTAACCATCCATTTATCTACCCATATAAGCCAACTATCTTTCCCACAATCCATCCACTCACCCACTCATTCATATCCTCATTCATTCATGTATGTTTACCACACTTCTCACCACCTATTCATTCATTTATCCATCCACCCATGTGCATTATAAATACATACATACATTCATACATACAAACATTTATTTTACCATCCTCACTATTCATTCATCCTCCTATCCATCCATCTATTCATCCTTACCATCTAGCCACAATCCACATTTTTATTAATTTATTAATATATACATTCCTTGCATTTATTAAATGTTCAATCAATTAGTCTATGAAATAAAAAAACTACTATGCTCAAAAGCTTGGTAAAGTATAGTGCAAACCCAAAACAGATGGAGGTATGACATGGCATAGAAAGTCTGATGCACCCTTAGAAGGGAGAGTCCCCCCAGTGAACAGGAGAGTGCTGAAGTGGAGAAAACTGAAAGTGCAAAGGAGGCTCAGGAGCACTGAGGACAAAGCAGG
The DNA here is from genome assembly GCA_907164525.1 of Lophiomys imhausi. Classification (NCBI taxonomy): domain Eukaryota; kingdom Metazoa; phylum Chordata; class Mammalia; order Rodentia; family Muridae; genus Lophiomys; species Lophiomys imhausi. The sequence continues at coordinate 5,473,888 of CAJQZJ010032121.1, forward strand.
AGTTAATAAATATCCCACTATCTCCAAGAAGTTAGCTGCAGATGATACGCAGAAGTGCTGCAATACTCCTAGAAACTCAGGCTACGAGCAGCAGCAAAAGTCTTAGCATTTTCTCTTTTAGAAGGGCAGATTGAGGTAGCCCATATGTTTGACACTTTTTCCCCTAACATTGTTAAGCAAAAAGTTCCACAATGCCTTTTCAAGTGGGGACTGCAATCAAAATTCATCAACTTACCTCCTTCCATTCTTCCAATCTCTCAGAAAATTCAGCTTTTTAAAAAGCAGAACATTTTGATATTATTTATATGCCATTGTTCAAAAAGGTGGCAGTTGGTTAATGTCAGTGTTCAAGTGTCATTCATTATTTCATTTTGTGGGTTGTTTTTATGCTGGTTTTTTTAATGTAAAGTTTTACTTTTCTACTTTTCTCTTTTTAGTAATGTTTTAAATTGATTCTTAGAGAATTTTGCACATATATGCAATGTGTTTAATCATATCCTCCCTTTTCCCCTGAAGTCTCTCAGTATCTTCCCCAATATGTCCTGCTCTTAACTTCCAAACTTCAAGTTATATATATTCCTGAGGCAAATTAGGGCTGCCCAAGTGCTTATACGCATGGCTCTCAGCTCAGCCTTTGACAATTAACCCACCAGTGGTTTAAGAGCTGGGGAGTTGCTTCCCCCAGCAGCCAACTATCAATAGCTCCTCAGCTCAGGATGGTCTGGGGATCCATGCTGGGACTGGAACTGGCCTGGTCTTATGCAGGTCTTGCACAGGTAACTATGGCTGCCAGAGCTGACTCAGGACTGTTGTTTTTTCCACTCTTCTAAAGACACCCAAGGCTTTTCCTGACCACCTTACCCCAACCAACACTGAGGTCTGCATATCTATTCCTCCAATAACTGTTTCAGCATGCCTGAGTTCTCCTGTGAGTCACTCAACCCTCTCCCATTTTCTATTTCTCCCTTCTGAACTCCACAGAGACTGTGCCCTGGGAATTTTGTTTTCTCATCACCTGAGGTACTGTTTAATCAAGGCCGCTAATCATCTGTGAAGTTCATAGTGAATGTCAGCACAGTTTCCTGTGTGGTGATTGATTCATTTAACAGTTTGGTCTTAATGCCTTTGTTCAAAATTAGATGACAACAGAATCGAGATTAATATCGTGTGGGGTTTTTTTCTAAGGCCAGGTGATGGCTGCTTGTGGGAGCAGTTCTCTCCTGGGACTGTATCATGGGAGCTGTGTTCCTGTGATTTAAGGCACGCCCTGAATGGCTTTGATTCTAATAGCCGCATGTGTTCACAGGCACCAGAGAGTCCATACAAGACAAAGGATTCTGTTGTGTTTTTTTTTTCATATAAGAAAATCTCCCTTTTCATTAAAAAAAAGAAAAGAAAAATGAGTGTTTGTGTATGTGTGTTGAATAAAGGTCTAAAAATGCCTTCTGACAAGAAACTAGATCTGTGTGATTCTCTCTCCCTTTCTAATCCTTCCAGTTCTCCCCCTTCCTTTCCTTTCTGTTTTCCTCCCTCCTTACTTTCTCTTGCTCACTCCCCCTTTCTCTCTCTCTCTTTCTTTCCCTCCCTCCTCCCCTTTCTTCCCCCCTCCCTCTCCCTTTCTCTCCCTCTCTTCTCTCTTTTCCTCCCTGCCTCTCTTCTTCTCCTTCCCTCCCTCCCTCCCTCTCTCTTCCCTCCCCTCTCTTACTCTCCTTTCCTGCTTCTTCCCCTTCCTCCCCCTCCACCTCCCTCTATTTTTCTCTTCTCCCACTCTTCTCAAAATAAAAATCCACATAATGCAAATCTCTTATAGACAATCCCTTATAGCTATCTCTTTGCCCCCTCCTTCCTTCTATTCATAGGGCATGGCTGGCCCTCACTACTAAAGCCCTGCTCTGAGAGTGGTCTGAAAGAATCTAATCTAACACGTTAACCCTGAGCTTGGCAAACACAGGTTTCCCTTGCTAGTCTTCTTTGTTCGCTTCTCTTCTACTTTCTTTTTTGATTAATCAACAATGCTTCTCAGTAATAATCCAAATGAACATCTTGATATATTGCAGCCATTACAGGCTTTTCCTCAGAGAGATGTTCTCGAATGTTCATCAGGTTTGGGGAAGTGGATGGGAGGGGCTATGGAGGAGTTCTTAACAGTTTTAATAGGAAAATCTAATAAGACTAAAAGCATTCATTTCAATTCGATGGGGAAAGAATATTTTTTTAATTATTAAGTTCTTAAGAAAACAAAATCACATTATTACACTATGAAATTGAGTCAACTGCATAATAATAAGTAACCATATTATCTCAGTTTTAAAAAACAATCTTCATTTAGTTTTTAGACACAGCAATTTCCTTCAAATATAGAAATTTAAATTCATTTATATTTTCCTATAAATTCCCCTTCCATTTTCACTATTAAAATTTCTTATTGGCATGCACTTTAAAATATTTAGAAAGATGCCTCAGTATGGATGGGTCCTAAAAGGAAGAGATTTTTTTTTTTACTTGCAAATGTTCGTTATTATGATTTCTTGGTCTGGTATGAGACCTCTGGCTTCTGCTGCTGCTTTGTAAATATTGGAACCTCACTGGGACTCCTCTCAGATATACTGCTGTTGTCCTGTGTCATGAAATCCTGTAGTTTTGAGTCTGTAAAACTGGCCTCTTCATGCACCTTAGCAGTTCATCCATAGGATATATGTTGTGGTGGGCAAACTCAAAGCCCTGGTTCAGGGTCTGCAACCCCCATATCCAGGGCCAGTTCTACTGTGCTACCCAGGTAAGGTGCAAGGTCTGCTCTCTTGAGTGCTGTAGCAGCTAAGCGGCTAGACCAGCTCTCCTGATCTCATGACACCATCAGGACCAACTGTCCCACCTGCTACCTGTGTCAAGGGCAACAAAGAGTGGAGGGGATTGCTCTCTCGCCAAAACCACCAAAAAGCAGGCAAAAGGCTGGGCTTGTTCTCCCACACTCATACCCACAGAACTGGATCACCCACATTCCCATATCCAGGGCCAACTGCACTGTGCTGTCCAGGTGAGGTGCAGGACCTTGTCTGCCACTAGTGATGAGGGTAAAGGGAAGGGAAGGGATCTCTCCCTTGCCAATACCACCAACCATAAAGCAGAAAAAAAGCAGGGCTGGCTCTCCCATACTCACTCCTTTAGGGCCGGCTCCCCACAACCCTCACATATAAGACCAGCTGTATTGTACTGGCCAGACTAGGTGCAGGACCTACTCTCCCAAGTGCTGCAGCACATGAGCGGCAAGGCCAGATCTCCTGTCCATCACTGGTGGTGAGGGCAAAGGGGAGGGGAGGAGATCTCTCCCTTACCAACACCACCCACCACAAAGCAGACAAAAGACAAGACTGGCTCTCCCACACTCACTCCCTTGGGGCTGGCTCACCCACAACTTCCACATCCAGGGTCAAGCAAGGTTCTTCTAGTCTCTGGCTTGCCTCTTCTCCTGGGAGCCCAGCTGGTCCTTGACTGTTGGTTGTCACAGGCTAGCTCCCTCTCCAGGCCCCATGGCACCAAACTGGTGTTGGTCTCCAGCTTGCATTTTCCCAGGAATTTTAGGCTACTATTCATTCAGATGTTCATAGATCAGAACATTGAATGTAGACATGGCCTCTCTCCTCTCTGCCACCTACTGATGCACATGTGATACAGCAGTCACATCTGCAATGCCTCTAGGGGCAGGTAAATTGATTACTTTTAAAAGGGTTTAGATAGCTCATAGTTATAGTCCTTCAGAGGTACAATGTCGGTACAGTTGCAGTTCCCTTAACTGTACCACAACACAGAGGATGGCATCAGAGGCTCCATTTCATAATTTCTTAACAGAACCATACTTGAGACCAATCTGCTAGTATTTGAGCCTCTGGGGAACAAACCATACTTAAACTATAGCATTAGTGAAGGCTAATACAGTGCTAAAGACCCTGTGGACCAGAGATGTCTGCTCTCTTCATAACTGATGAGGAGATTGTAAGATGACAAAATGAGGGAGTATGAAGATTAACATTGATTTTCAACTTGACACAATCCAGAATCATCTAGGAGATAATCCTCTGGGCATGTCTGAGGATCTAGATTGGTTTACCTGAATTTGGAAGGCCTACACTAACTATGGAAGAGCTAGTCCATGAGCTGGGGTCCTAGACTGAATAAAAAGGGGAAAGTAAGCTTCCTGATTGTGGACCCATGGGATCAGCTGCCTTACACTCCTGCCAGGATAGCGCCTCACCGGAAGAGACCACACCCTCCAGCTGTTTCCTCCTCATGTTGCCTTTGTCAGGTATTTGATCATAGCAATGAGACAGGTCACTAAATCAGGAACAGGACAGACATGTTGTTTTTGATCACCTCATGGCCAGGCTGAGCTCACTGCTTGGCTGATCATAACTGATGATTAAATTTTTTGTTTGTTCCTTTTTTTTTTTGGTTCTGAAGGTGATGAATTGGGACTCTAGCAGGTACATATGTATGGTAGGGGTTCTACTCTACTCACTCTATCAAGAAGCAAAACCCCAGTTCTGTAACTCAACTTGAAAGTTTCCTCATGACCTCATGAAACTGAAAAGCTTCTGTAAGACAAAGGACACTGTCATTTGTACAAAACAGCAACCTACAGATTGGGAAAAGACCTTTACCAACCCTACTTCCAACAGAGGGATAATATCTATAATTTACAAGGAACTCAAGAAATTAAATGACAAGAAACCAAATAATCCAATCAAAAAATAGGGAACAAGCTAAACCGAGAATTCACAAAGGAGGAATCTCTAATGGGTGAGAGACACTTAAGAAATGCTCAACATCCTTAGTCATCAGAGAAATTCAACTGAAGACAACTCTGTGATTCCATCTCACATATGTCAGAGTGCTAAGATCAAAAACTCAAATGACAGCACATGCTGGCGAGGGTGTAGAGAAAGAGGAACACTCCTCCATTACTGGTGGGAGTGCAGACTTGTGCAACCACTATGGAGGTCAGTCTGGTGATATCTTAGAAAACTTGGAATAGCTCTACCTCAAGATCAAGCCATGCCACTTCTGGGTATAGATCCGAATGATTCCTCACCAAACCACAAGGACATCTCCTCATTTATGTTCATAGCAACCTTATTTCTAATGGCTAGAAAGTGGAAACAACCCAGATGTCCCTCAACCAATGAATGGATAAAAAAACTGTGGTACATTTGCACAATGGAATACTACTCAGCTATCGGAAACAAGGAAATCATGCAATTTGCAGCTGAATGGATGGAACTAAAAAAGCTCAACCGAGTGAGCTAACCCAGATTCAGAAAGATGCATGTGGCATCTATTCACTTATAATTGGATTTCAGCCATATAGTACAGGATAACTATCTTACAAACAACACACCAAAAGGAACAGGAACATAGACTTTATTACCTGTTAGTGGGTCACTTTGCCCTAGTGGTGCTGCCATGTAGGCCCCCAGTTCAAGAGGAAGCTCTTAGCCCTCATAGGATTGCTGAACTGGTTGGGGGAGGGGCTGATATGTAGGGACACCCAACTCCAGAAGAGTTGGATAGGTGGGAGAGGGGGTAGAGAGTGTAAGGGTGTGACTGGGAAGGGTGGAGACAGGGTACTGTGATGGAGATGTAACTTGAAGTAATAAGTAAACATTAAAAAAAAGTTCCCTCACAATATGACCAAAATTTCTTTCCAATCTCAGTGCCTGTATTTGTGCTTGGGTAACCCCATGCTGAAGCTTCACAAAACCTCTGTTGGTTTGCCAAACATCTGTTTCCTGTCTTAGTCTCATTTTGGCTGCAGTGATAAACTAACCTGGAAAAAGCTACTTAGAGGGGAAAGCGATTATTTTCTGGGGTAATTCTAGGTTACAGTTCATTTCAGCAGGGAAGTAAGATGGCAGGGACTTAAAACAGCTGGTCACACCACAGTGCAGCCAAGAGCATAAAGAAACCATTATTTCTCTGCCTGACTTCTCTACTCTAACACAGCCCAGCACCCAAACTCTATAATGGAACAACTCATATTCAGGCTGGGTCCTCCTCCATCAACTGAGACCATCAAGGTGGTCCCCAACAGACACAACTCCTAGAGCAGCCTGACCCAGACAATCCCTCACTGACATTCCCTCCTCAGCTGAGCATACATTGTGTCAAATTGGCAATTAAACGGAAGCATGATAGGGCTGAAGAGATGAATCAGCATCCAAGGGTACTTGGGGCTCTTTCAAGGAACCCAGGTTCAATTACACATGCATGGTGGCTCACAATCTTCAATAACTCCAGTTCTAGACAACCCAGTGCCTTGCTTTGGCCTCCAGGGGCACTAGGCATGCATGTGGTACCAAACACACTTGTAGTCAGAACACTCATGCAATAAAAATAAACCTTAAAAAAAAAAAAGCAATCACCACACTTTGTGATGCCCCAGTTACATTGCAGGTCCCTCCCTGCTTGTTATTTGTGCACCCAAATTGTCCTGAGATATTTCAGTCAATGAACAGGTGGAGGATGGGGACATTCCTGTTTCACCTGACTCCTTGGAACTCTGAAACAAAGGACTCTGTAGTTGCAGGCTTTCAAACCCAAGAAAATAATCCAAACATTGTCTAAGTCATCAGGATACATAGGTGACATGTTTCCTTTTGTTTCCACTTCCCTCTTGAATACAGTCACAGGTCTACAACTGAAGAGTAAATTGCAAAATAACAATAGGCAATATGCAAAAGCTATCAGAAAAAAAATTTATGTTTCTTTCACAGGCCCCCGCCATTGTTTCTTCATCAATGATGCTGTTTCCTTAAGATAAATAAAACTTTTAAATGGCTCAGAAGAATGAATCACTAATCATGACAATGACTGGTATTTAAGTGAAAAAATATACATACACTACAACCACACACACACACACACACACACACACACATGATGTATGTGCAGACACATACAAATAGTCACATGAATTTACACACACACATATAAATACATAAGGTAGAATTCCATTATGATATCTTTTACATGTCCACTTGAATTCAGTCTTCTACGTGAATATAACTATTTGAATAGAAATTCCTATTGAGTTGTTTATCTCTGTCCTGTCTCTACATCAATAGGATGTATGGAAATATTCTCAAATTTAGGAAGACTATTTGCTGTAAGTGAGTAAAACACTTCTGCTTCCTTCCTGAAATGACCTTTGTTTGAGATCTCATTATACTATCTTCAGGGGAAAAGATACAAATTGAAAATTAGTTTGAGGCTTTGCTTCCCCAGAAGATCTAACGAAGATTTCCATAATGGGCTCTGGAGTGATGGAGAATCTGGAGGACCAGTAACTGAACACCTTACCCTGCTGAGAGCACCATTGAATTGGGTCTCCAGGTCCCTCAGAGAGCAAAGCTGGGTACATACAACTAATACAATCTCTGCTTTCTGGCTCACAGGCTTTCTTTGCTAGGCAACTTAGCAATTTCTTCTACCTAGGCTGGAAGCATCATGGGTTTTAAGTATAGTTTAAAATTCATGACACTTATATTTGAGGCAGGCAGAGACTACAGGGAAAGAAAATGGGTGATTATATCTACAGGAAGTAATAAACACTAGCTATCTACAGCTTCCAGAATGTTACACTGAAGAATTGGTCTGTTTGTACACCATCCCAGGCTGGATCTGATGATATATACATACAACACACACAAATATACACATACCACAAAACACACACACACACACTCAAAGGTCATCAGTATGGATTCAAACTTCCTATTTAATTTTTGAATTTCGATGGCATGGAGACCTAGGACTGTAGTTAAGCAGACAGTGTGAGAGTCCATAATGAGCAGAAACCCTGCATGCATATTTGGGGTGGAAAATCTGCTCCATTGCAGTCATTCTTTCAATATAAAGCCTGAGGAAACTGGAGGGACTTGCAATCATTTAAACAAGTTGAAAAATGCTCTACTCAAATGATATCAAACCTCATGTAAAGCCCCATAATACAAACATGGGTAAGGTTCAATTGGTCTGATGAAAAGAAAGGGCTCTAGCAGGACTACCTACCATGAGGAAGGGCTATGGTTTGCAATCACCTATGCTGTAGCATCCTAGGACCCTTGTCACTCAACAAGGAGCACCTGGGCTACAAAATCCCCAGCCCATAAGCCAACAGCAAGGTGTCAGTGCTGTAAAAATAAAGGCTCCCTCGAAGCACAGTGATGCCCATTTGTTTCTATAGTGATCCTGTCTCTGGCTGGTCTTCCAATACAGAGACAAAGCTGAACAGGGACAAGTTCTAAAGCATTTACCTCTTGCTTTTGCTAGTTGATATCAACTGTCAGCTCGACAAGATTGAGAATTACCTAGGAGACAAATCTCTGCGATTGCCTTTGAGGGATTTTCTAGATGGCGTTCGTTGAGGTAGAAAGAGCCACCATAAATGTGGGCAGCTCCACACTGAGGGTTGGGATTTGAAAATTAATGAAAAAGAAGAAAGATAATAGGCAGCACATTTGTTGCTCTCTGCTTCCTGACTTCAGATATGATGTGACCAGCAGCCGTACGGCCGTGCCTCCCCACCATTACGGAATATACTTTGAAACTGAGAGTCAAAAAAAAAAGTAGTCTTTCTTTCCTGAAGTCACTTTTGTTGTATATTTTCTCATAGCAACAAGAATTACTTAAGTGTCCCTTGACAGAACATGTAGCACCCTCTGTTCTAAATGCTTATAACTCAGTCCATGGCCTAGAGGTGATAATTAATGCTAGCATCTTTCCCAGAAATGAATTTTGTACTTTTCAAAAAAGGAGCACCATGTTACTTTTGAAACTTTCCCCACTATAAAGACAGTCAATTTTGAATTATTATTATTGCTACTATTATTTAATGTCATTATTGTTGTTGTTATGTGTGTGTGTGTGTGTGTGTGTGTGTGTGTGTGTGTGTGTGTGTGTG
>CAJQZJ010032121.1:5482853-5506139 GCA_907164525.1 Lophiomys imhausi
GTGTGTGTGTGTGTGTGTGTGTGTGTGTGTGTGTGTGTGTGTGTGTGGTGTGCATTCATGTATGTGTTTGGGTATTTCCCTGAGTGTATGTCTGTGTACCTGAGTCTGCAGTGTCAATACGGGCTAGAAGAGGCCATCAGATGCCCGGAACTGGAGTTACAGATAATGGTGAGTCTAAATGGGTTCTAGGGACCAAACTTGGGTCTGCTAGAAGACCAGCTAATGCTCTTAATTGCTGAGTCATTTCTCCAGCAGCAATAATCAAAATATTTTATAGAATCAAGAACACAGTGGGATGACCTTCTAATAATTAGTTGTTCTGAACTACATCATGAAATGTTTTACATTGTTATTTTTATTGTTGTGGTGGCAAAATAAACCCAACAAAAGCAATTTAAGGAAGCGGGGTTAATTTGGACTTGTGATTTAGGAAGGGGTACAGTCTATCACAGCAGGAAAGCCCAGATACAGGATTATGACAGTTGTCCATGAATCCAGAAGCAGAGAGGAACCAATGACTCGCAGCTTGTTCTCTCTTGCTGAGTCTAGGACACAAGCCCAGGTCACAGTGCTACCCATATTCACAACAACTCTCCCTTTCTCTGTTAAACGTCTCTTCAAATGCTCTCACAGACACATCCAAAGCTGTGTGTCCCCATGTATTCAAATCTAATCAAATTGGCATTAAAGACCAACCATCCCAAGAGGTCATTTATCCTCTAAGTGAACACAGTCCCAATAAGGCACTTTTTAAAAAGAAATCCTAAGATGCTCAGATGACTCAGATCTCAAACTACCCATGGCTGAGATGTGCAAGAGAATCTTAGATTTGTGAGGCTTGGGGATTTTGTTTTTGGTTTTTAAGAAGAAAAGAATAAGTAACAAAAAGAGTCTGCAACAAACACAAGCAGTTCTTCAGGGCCCTGGTCTTTACAATGCCAACAAAAGCTAACCTGGTTATTTACCTGAAAGCAAAAGTGTGAAAACTCCAAGACTCATAACAAAAATGAAATATTAGCAACATCAGCAGCCCAGGAGATTGGCATTTCTAATGCAGCAGGTGGCATTTACATTGTCACTGGTTGCTTACTTCAGTATATGGAATGTTCTGCAACACCACAATATGCAATAGCTAGGCTTCGGCTGACTAGCTAATTTGGCTGAACTTTCAGAAAGTATTTTCATGTCCACCCTTTTTAAATGGCACCAACTCTATGAGTGCATTAATTTTGTATTTGCAGTCACCTGACAACTGCCTCTCAACCTGACATGCTTTGCAGTATCCTGAGAGAGAGGGATTTCACCTATTCATAGATACTTCAGATACTGTATCACATAGTCTCAAGGCAGAGAATTGTAAAACAATGGGGGAAGAGATACTAAACAGCTATTTATATATGACTATATACACACACAAATATATGCACATATATAATTTATCTTATATTTACATGTCTTCTCTCTTTAGGACTCTTAATAACTTTCTATGACACCAAAATGACACTTCCTTTAAATGTGTGCACAGAACTAACAACTCTACTTCAATTGCATTTCAATAGATCCTGGGAGCAGCTCCCTATTTGAACCAATTAGTAATTATTTCTGAAACCCTCTAATTATCAGGATGACTAATTTAATGAGCACAGTGACCAGTGTTCACAGCCCTCCAAAATGGGTATATGATGAAGCTGGCAGAGAACAAAGATAAGGCAGCTTTACAACCTCTTCTAAACATGAAAATTAGGATTTGTGTTGTTTTTGTTGTTGTTTGCCTTGTGTGCCTTGGTTAAATTTCATGAGCCAAAAATGGTATTTCTCTCAGTCTTCTGAGTGCCAGTAAGCTTTCTTTCTTGTTGTTCATGCTTCTGTTTCAAGAACCCCTTGACCCTTCAGCACCCATAGAATTCTTGATGAGTCCCTAGTTCTCACATAATGGCTGTGTATGGCCTTATGCGATGTACTCTAGCTTCTATTCAGTTCATGTCTGATGAATAATTTACACTCAGCTTTGCTGGCAACACAAAATCCATGAAACAAAGGCAATGCTGCCACCCTGAAAATTTCATAGAGTGTGACACATACTTCTATCATACAAGGTCTGACATGTGGTAATTGCTAAATAAATATTTCTGCAAAGAAGAAATTATTCCCATTTGTAAGTAAAAGGCCCAATTGGAGATAGGGAAATACAATCATTTCAAGCAAGTATGATATGGGTCAAAATTAAGAACTGATAAGCTTTTATTACAAAGGACCAATTGGAAACTATCTTAGACTTCCAGGTGATGTGAGATGACTTCATGACTTGATTTTATGGACATAACGTAGAAACAGCCATAGATAATATGCAATGAATGGCTGTGGCTGTGTTCCAATATACCTTGACTTACAAAGTTTGGTTGTTGGTCTTTCTTGCTAGCTATACTTCCCTGACTCTCCATAGTGCAAATGAGAAAGTAGACAGTAAAATTGTTAGATAACAATATAACCATTTTTCTGTTGCTGGACATCAAAGATGTGCATATGTATGATCCAAAAACCAGTCACAGTTCAGGAGAATGATTTGCAGGTTTCATGCAGTATTAGAATTAAGAATGATGGGATATTATGCAACCACGAAATGAGCAAACTATCACTGTCAATGCAACAGAAATAGGAACAATGTCTTACAACCCAGGCATTGTAAACTAAAGACACTAAGTACACACACACACACACACACACACACACACACACACACACACACACGACATCACAGCAAGAAAGGAAAAGGCAAGCTACAGAGGTGAAAAGAAAATATATTGCTTACACAAGGAGCAAAATGTAACTAATCTTTATAAACTCTCTCTCTCCCCCTCTTCTCTATGTATATTTATTTATATATATATATTTATTTATGTATATATAATACATATATTGTATACATGTATGTATATATATATATCAGTATGGGAAAATCAAAATAGTAAAATAAAAGGAGGAAATTTTGCCAAAATATTATACCTAAATGGATAATAAATAAATGTGAACATGTGGTCAAGTTCATTATTACCAGAAATATTAGTATCATTAATAAAAATCACCATCATGTACTACCACATACCCACTAGTATGATAAAAAATTAATGACTATAATGCCAAGTATTGGTGAAGATGCTGGCTAATAGAACGCTCTCACAAAAATATATAGATAAGAATGTGCATAGCAGTAATTAGAGAGCTGGCTCAGTAGATAAGACTACCTGTTCAATCAGGAGGGCTTGAATTTGACCCAAAGTTGTATAGAGGAACTTGAATTAAACCTGTGTTGGTGTATGCTAGAAGAGTGCCGCCTTTCTGTGTGCTCTGTGTACTGAATATCTGTCAGTGATGCCCATGCGCTTAAGCTTAATCTAAATAATGTGAGGCCTTTAAGACTAGGACAAGAAGACAGGTTCCATTCAATGGGATCAGTGCACTCCTATGAAGATCCAAGAGAAGCAATCTCTATGTCTCTGGACATAAGTAGATGCCCTTATGCAGTCAGAAAGCAACCCTTCCTTGATGTAGGCCTGCCACACACTGACCTTGAAATTCAAGCTGGGGGAATTCATAACTGGGGGAAGTAAATGCTGTCTGTTAAAGCCACCAGTTTAGAAACAGAGATTGAGAAGTGGGGTGCTACTCTAACAGGCACCTTTAGAGGGCTTTAGAACTTACTGAAAGAGGCAGATGCCCCAGGAATTTTGCCTCAGGGTGGCTCATCCACACTCACTCATCCCTGATTCATTTGGTTGCTATTTATTAATAGATGAGACTTTGAACTTCAGAGTTTGGAGTTGATGCTAGAGTGAGATGATTTTGAGGGATATTAAAATGGAGTGGTTAGGTTTAGGGTATGGACTTGGGAGAACAGGGACAGAGTGCTATTAACTAAAGGTAGTATCCCCTAAACTGATAATCTCTTGTACCACCATGAGGACTAAACTCTCAGGTAAGGGGCTAACATCTCAATGAAATCTCTTTAAATTGCATGTCACAAAGAAAATAGAGCTTCCCTGTTGTCACATTTCATACAGAGCCCAACCACCCACACTTTCACACACAATAAAAATAAAAGATAAAGCTATCAGCCACATGGTACCTTTAGGCACAGACAATTCACTTATCCCCTGTGTCCAACCATCACCCAAGACTCCAGGACATATAACAGATATAAACATTACTATCATACCTGCTTGCAGTTACCTTTGAAGGGTTTTATGATAACAAAAAAAATGATAGAATGATGAAAATTAAAAGTAGTGATGATATCATCTGGCAGGCTGTTTCTTGGCCCATAACACCATCACATAACACTTAGTTTTCAAAAGGTTCCTACAGCTTGCTGGGAGGAAGCACTCAGTAAATCCTAGGACAAAGTGACAGCTTGCTATTGTTGAGTTAAAGAGAAACTGTAAGAGTCAAACAACATCCATCTGTCATGACCATGAACTCAAAGAAGAGAGGAGGAGAAATGAAAGAAGGATGGTACATGCTGATGGTACATACACACACACACACACACACACACACACACACACACACACACAAACAAATACATACATACATACATACATACATAAGCATGCACACAGGAATTTTCCAGAATCGTATCTGCTATTCTCTTTGAAAAGAAACACAAACTTTCTAAAAAAGCTCAAGTGATCAAAACAACTCAGTCTCCTAGAACAAATGTTGCCCATAATCCTGCTCTCTCCAGGTAAAAGCTCCACCAACATGGCCTCTTTTACAATAAAAGCCTCCTTAGGACAGACACCATGAGCCTGTACCTCTATGGGCTAACTCCCTGTGACAGGACACAAGATCAGAGTCCACCAAAAAAAAAAAAAATCAGATCTTCACTCAAGGGCATAAAGAGGAATTCAGTGAGTGATCTCAATCCAAGGCCCTCCTATTTGGAGAGCCGTGAGAGTTTCCAACATGCTAGTGGCTCGGCTTGCATCTTCATTTCCATGGAGCATACTCAGAAGAGTATGGGATCAAGAGAAAAGAAGACTAATGGCTCACCTCTGTCTCTGGGAAGAAATGAGGAAATGGAAGATCATGTTCTGAAGTGGTAGCCATACTTGTAATTCCAGCACTGAGGAGGTAGAGATAGGTAGAACCTTGGACTTCACTGACCAAAAAGTTTAGCCTACTTAGTGAGCCCTCTGAAGGTGAGAGATCCTTCCTCATACAAAAGAGGGCAACTTCTGAGAAACAACATTCAAGATTATCCTCTGAGCTCCACATATAACACATACATATGCACATGTACCTCTGTACATATGTATATATATACATGTACATGTATATATACATGCACCTACACACAGAGAGACAGGCAGGCAGGCAGGCAGACAGGCAGACAAGCAGGCAAGGAGGCAGGCAAGCAGACAGGCAGGCAGGCAGGCAGACGAGAGAGATCTCTTTGATGATTTTAAATCTTTGTGCAGTTCCTACTTTGACTTCATACTACTTTAAATTTCATATCTGGACTGGTGCCTCCAACAGAATTCAGTGACCAAGAAATGATTGGTTATTCACTCAGTTATTTACCTTATAAATATATTGAATATATGAATGTATGTTTATATAACTGAAAGAACACAACCTGAGCTGAGGGTCTACATGGTAGACCCTCAGCTCAAACTAATACAGTCAGCCTCTGGTCTCACAGAGAACAGGGTGGCTATTCTCTGCTATCTTGAAGCAGTCACTGGGAAGCAGGTGCCCACATTCGTAGCCACCTTTGCACCTATTATGGCCGTGTTTACCTCACACGGTCTCCAAAGAAAATGAAGGAATAATGGAGCAGAGTGATAAACATTACTTCCAGACCTGGGCCCTAAAACTTCTTACTCAGTCCACTGTGCCCTCTTTTCTCACCTCCTCTGCTGGAGATCAGTGTCTGCAGGAACCACATAAAACTGGCCAGCCCTCTGGCAATCTAGAGCCATAGATGTCCCTACAGAGGAAAGAGTTTGCCCTAAGTCTCTGCATGGCCACATAGCCATCACTGACTGGATTTATTGCTCATGGAAAAATCAACCTGAAGTCTAGTACGTCACCAAGTCCACAGGATCCCTCAAGTATCACAGCTACACTCTGCTAAGTTCTCAGGAAGCACTCCCCAGAACTTCCATCTGTTGGTTTATTCATTTGTACATATTAAACACAGCAAGAGCTGGCATATGCTCAGGACACCACGGTGGGCAAAGAGGACTGAAAATCAACAGATAGATAAACATAATTCAAACTAAAGCAATGTTATGAATCAAAGACCACTGAGACAGGGGCAGCTGAGAAGCCTCCGTGAGATGCCAACTTGACCTGTCTGAAGTGTATAAAAGAACCAGCCTTGCACACTCTGGGAGACATCCAACACAAGGCCCTGAGTCAAGCAATCAATAGGGACACTCTAGGGACCCAACCAAGGTCCATACACTGTAGAAGATATGCAAGAAGAAGGCAGGAGCAGAAAGATGTCTTGTCTTTCTCATGACCTTCCCAACCACTGCTCCAAGGTCAGTCACCACTGCCCCGAAGTCCTCAAGTCCAGGTCCCTTCCCATCATGCCACACTATATCTGTGGCAACACTTCACAAGTCCGACTGGCCACCAAAAGAATTTTTTTTCGGCATAAAGCATGATTCTGGTAGGTCACTTGGCATCATCTGTTTCAATTGCTGAAAGACTTTTCAATTTCAATTTAAAAAAACAAAAATGTTGGGAGAGGTTCTAATGACTGATTTATCCCTCAGATTTTTTTTTAATGTTTATTACTTCAAGTTACATCTCTATCACAGTGCCCTCTTTCTACCCCTTCTGGTCCCACCCTCCCACCCTATCCCTGAGATTCTTAACCCGCAGGTTTTAGAAGAAATCACATACAAATAGTCAAGTATTGCTTTATAAAATAAATAAATAAACAAACAACAGCAAGACAATAACAATAATTTCACAGTGAAGTGTTTCCTCCAGTAAAGAAAGAGGAAATTGTTGGAGCTTCATTTTGGGACCTGGGGACCACATTTGCTTTGAACTCTTCTGCCCTTACGTGAAATATTGAGTTAATTTCAGGTATCCATTGGAATATGTCGTTGTCTTATTCACTGCGAGTTACCAGGGTGAAAATATTTTCTAACTTTTTTTTCTCCTCCGGATTCTCCTGCATCAATAGCCTGGAGGATAAACTGTCTGATTTAGTTATACAGAAAATTACTGTTTTTATTTGATTCCTATTTTTTTCCTAAGGGACAAGAAAATGTTCTCACCATTATCAGCTTGGTTCTAAGAAAAGAAGTGAGTATTTTTTCTGTAAATGTCTATCACAAAGTCCAGAAAAGGAAATGCTCCAAGTTAGGACATGGTGTTTTCTGGAAGATGAGGGGGGAGGAGGGGTCAGTGGGGCTGGGTGGGATGAAAGAGAAGCACCGAGTGGTTCTACCTGAGCCTCCGGCCTGGGAGTGGGGAGAAGCAGAAGCTCTGTCCACCAATGGCCTCCACAGGGGAGAAAGTCTAAGAAGAGTTGAGAGGGTAAAAGGTCAATGAAATTAAAAACTGGACTCTCGGACTGACCCCACATCCAGATGGCAATGAGTATGGAGCCACCACTATGAGCCTTGTTTTTCCTATTCCCACAACCATAATAGTTTACCTGGGTTCTGGTGCTCCTTCTAGCAAATTATTAAACCCCCAGGTGGTCATGAACCCTTTCCCTCAACCAACAATGTTTATTCAGCGTCTACTAAGAATTTGCATTGGCCTCTGCCAGTCTTAAGTGTCCATAGCTTATTAACAATACTTTTAATGAGACAAGAACACATTATACAGACCTGGATCTGCCTGCTTCTGCCTCCCAAGTGTTGGAACTAAAACATGTGCCACCATGCTTGGCTTATTAACAATATTTGTTAGCCAGTATGATAGTTTTATGTGACATTATGTGACCATGGGAATCCAGGCATTTATTTGGTCAAACACTATTCTAGGTGTTTCTATAGAGACTTTGCTTATTTGAGATTAACATTTTAATCAGTAGATGGTGAATAGAGTGAATTGCCCTGTACAGTGTGGTCTCATTCAGAAGGTGGTAAAACTTAAGAAAAAGATTACTTTCCAAGAGAGAGGAGATGTCGCCTTTGGGGATGTTGGCTGCAGCATGTCTTTTGGAACTAAACTGTGACTAGTCCCTGGGTTTGGGAACCTTTAAGCTTATCCTTTTGGATTGATGAGCTGTGTATGTGTTGACACAACTTTACCCATCTCGAGTTCTCACTATCATAATTCCCCCAGAGTAATCCTACGGTTAGAAAACTCTTAAACAAGTAGAACCATCAAAGTGGTATATGGACCCTCACTGACTATTCTGCCTCCAGAGATGTTCCTGAGACTGTATCAAGAGCTTAAAACAAACCAGGTATGCCCCAACTAGGATAACGCCATCTTTGTCCTGACACGTATGCATGCTCTTCCATCTGACCCAAACTGTGAGGTCCCAGGTGGTCTTGCTGCCACCTAGGGCCACAACCCATTAGTATTTCCCAATAAACGATACTTTGCATGGTCCTGTATATGCCCGTATCACTCTCTGATCTCTGGCAGTTTGAACTTGTTCTCATACACTAAGTCCACCTGGGTATAAAACATTCTTCAGTGGCATGTGTGGGGAGCCAAGGAAGTCCTGACTGAATGCATAAGGAACAAATGAAGTCCTGAGTGGATGTGTACTGTTGCCACATACCAGTGCATCAGATCCACAGGCATGGCAAAGGTTCCACACCCCAGGTCAGGTTAAGAACAGGCAAAGCCTTCTTCTAGTCCAAGGTTTAATGATTTGCTAGAAGGAGCAGCAGAACTCAGGTTTGTAGTGTGTGCAACAATTAACAAGTGCAGCTTTGTCCTCCAAGATGACTACAAGCAGAGACTTCTCACCTGGAGAGATTTCCTACAGAGACATCTAACCCTTCCCCC
Source organism: Lophiomys imhausi (assembly GCA_907164525.1). Classification (NCBI taxonomy): domain Eukaryota; kingdom Metazoa; phylum Chordata; class Mammalia; order Rodentia; family Muridae; genus Lophiomys; species Lophiomys imhausi. The sequence continues at coordinate 5,491,851 of CAJQZJ010032121.1, forward strand.
TGTGCTGTATATAATAAACTTGCTGAGGTTAGGTGTTGTTTTGTAGGTGGTGCTGTTCCATCAGAGTATGCACTGGCCACCCTATCACAGCTTTTCTGTATGCATGGCTGCTTGTCTTTCTGTTTTGCATTCCCTTGCAACCCCAGTCATATTTCCAGGACCAAGTTCTGCAGGACAAGTGGGCATGCACCAATAAACATATACATACCTATTATACTGCTGGGTCCATTGATATGGAGAACTCTTATGCAAGCATTTATCATCCTTAATAATTTAGGATTCATGAGGGAACAAATGATGCAACTTCGCTGACCTTCTCAGCCTACACAGCAGGCTCCTCAGGCTCATCCTCAAGCCCTGCATATTTCCAAAGACAGGACTTCTCTTTGCTTCTGAGAGTGAGCCACTATACCCTGGATGTTCCCACCCTGCTCCTGTTTGTGTAGCACCGGGGTTTTGGGCCATTGCTACGCGGTTGATGCTTACCATGCATTTCATGGTAAAAGCTTACCTGTGTTTGTTTGGGGCTCTGAGCCACGCTGTATCAGCTTGACCTCCAGGGATGCGGGTGAAAACTGCAGTCCAAGAAATTAAGAAACATGCTTAGATGTTTGCCCCACAGTGAAAATCACAGCCATCAAAGCTTGAGTGAGTTTTCTTGGCTGGCAGTATTCTATGAATGTTGCGATTCAGTATTACCAAGGGAATTAAGTGTGGTCCATGTGAAATCACTTGATGAAGACTATTGCCAGTCTCTCCAGCATTTTTTCCTATGCACTTTTTCCTTCTACACATTTAATTCCTTATCTTTTCTATGCAGTAAACCATAACCATGAACAAAATAATTTCTAAGAGTTCTGTGATTCCTTCTAGCTAGTCATCAAACATAAGGGTGGTCTTGACACTCTTCTCATAGTCAGCCATATTTACTGAGCATCTCCTCTGTGCTGATGTTATACATAAATAATTGGTATTTATAGGGAAACAGAAAATAAAAACCCCTATTCACTTGCCCTTCCTGGTCTTAGCTCTGCCCATGAAGGATGAATGGGAATAGAGTGCTCACATGAATTCATTCCCTGCTGCAGTCCTCAAGACTCCTCAGGACCACAAATAAAATGAGAATCAAAGATGTTCATGGAGTCAGAAATAAATAAGCAAACAAACTAAAATCCAGCCCTAGTGTGGCCAGAGCATGGACTGAAAAGATTCCCCCTGTTTCTCAGATCTTTGGTCCATCCTTCAAATGTCCCCAACTGCAGTAGATCCTAAGAGCCTTTGCACACCACTAGCAAACTACTGGCAAACTAAAAAGTACTTGAGTCCTCACTCAGCTCAAACTCTACTCTATAGGGAGCAGTGAACAGGCATGCAGAAATTTAGAGTCATGGTCTTTACATCACGGTGATGTTGATCTCTAAAGGATATTCTCTATTATATCTTGACAAAGTTTTCACATTTGGGGATGTGCCATAGCAACTAGTACAGAATTAATATGAACCTTGACATTCTATACTGTACAGGACAGTCCCTCTCCGTTGAGGACAAATATGACAATGCTTCTATGGCTGAAAAACCCTGAACCAGAAACTCAGAAGACAAAGGTCTATCCACTCAAAGAATCAAATGCTTTGTAAATAAAAAAGTATAATGTCACGACATTTCCAGGCAAAATTTTAGGTTTGTTGTTGGGAATATTAGAAGTTCCAAACACTGATGAGTGACTCGTCTAAATATGAATGAGTAGCCACATGGACAATTTGTGACTCTTCACCCAGTTTAAGAAGAAATACAGTCAAGGGGACTTAGATGAGTGACTGACAACATGGCTCAGTGGGTGGTAGTGCCTGCTGCCAGGTCTGACCATCTGGGTGATGCCCAGAACCCAAATGGTGAACAAGGAAATCAACTATGGCAAGTCCTTTCTCTTCCACACATGCACTGTGGTGTGCACTCCCCCACTCCAACACTAAATAAATAAATAAATAAATAAATAAATAAATAAATAAACAAACAAACAAACAAACAAACAAATAAATAAATAAATAAATAAATAAATGTGATGAAATGTTTCTTTTTAAAAAGAGGTCTTTGGCAATGGATGAAACTAGAAAAGCTCATCCTGAGTGAGCTAACCCAGACCCAGAAAGATGCACATGACATATATTCACTTATAACTAGATTTTAGACATATAGTACAGGATAACTAGCCTACAATCAACAGACTGACAGGAAAAAGAACATAGACTTTGTTACTTGTTAGTGGGACACTTTGCCCTAGTGGAGCTGCCATGTAAGCCTCCAGTGCAAGAGGAAGCTCTTAGCCCTCATACGACTGATGAACTGAGGGGAGCTGAGATGTGGGGGCACCCCACACCACAGAAGTAGGATAGGTGGGAGACAGGGTAAAGGGTGGGAGGGGGGGACTGAGAGGGGCAGAAGGAGGGAGCTGTGATGGAGATATAACTTGAAATAGTAAATAATCGTAATAAAAAGAAAGAAAGAGGTCAGACCCAGTGAAGGCCACAGAGGTGTGGAACAGTTGGTACCTGAAGGAGTCAAGGAAGTCTTTCTGAGGGAAACATCAGTATCAGCATGCTTCACATCAGTGAGGAAAGCAAGCTTTTCTTTTCAATTGGCTATTCTGTCGAATTCTCTAAGGCCTCTGAGTCATCACAAAGAACCCTTGATCAAGAAAGGAAGAGGAGAGGGGGGCCAAGATGGCGGGGACCTACACTAACGCATTTTGAACGCAGGGAAAAAAGAGCCATAAAAAACACAGAGTTATTGGGCACTGTGCAAAAACCGGAGGGGCTAGACCCTCCCGGGAACACTCATAGCTCCCAAGGGACTGTTAAAAGTCCCAGGGTAAGGCTCTCTCCCCATCTCTCACAGACACGGAAGCCACTAAAGCCGGGATTCGGAAACTCCCATTTGGAGAGGCTCCTGGTAAGATCGACCCCAACTCACAGCAGGCAGAAAAAGAGGCGACTTGGCGATAGTTCACTAGCCTATTGGACTCCCCACATCTCAGGTAGAACTTATACCCACTTAAAAAATTGTGCGAGATAGTGGAAGTCTTAGCAAGGAACAAACAGGGGGCTCAGCGGGTGGTCCGCAGCCACTCGTGAAGCGGAGGGCGGGAGGTTCCGAGAGAGCGTGGGAAGCCAGGAACACAAAGGCGAGCGGGAGGGGCCGAATCCCACGCACTCATGGCAGCGCAGCTGGGGAGGGAGCCCGGCTGGCATGGCCAAATCCCCGCGAACCCACGGCTGAGCTGCTGGGGTGAGAGGACCACTCAGGCGGCCAGAGGATCGGGGGCTCTGTGCACCCACGGCCGAGCAGCCAGGGAGGGAGTCCCGCAGCTGTGCAGACAGGGAGGGAATCAGGCACAGAGGCCAGACCTGTGGGGAGAAGCCTAGTGAGAAACCAGAAATCGGGACCATAGCTGTATTCTGGAAAATCCAGATATATTAGGTGTGGATCCAGACCCTGTCAGCCTCCGTGACAACAAACAAAGCCCACAAAATCTGTGCCTGGGCAAACAGGTCCATACCATCAGAACCATTACAGGCTGATAACTCAGAGTGCAACATAGAGAAGGCTGAATTGGGAGCAGTGAAACAATCCTGGTCCATTACTCACAACCTGGGAAAAGGCTGCACCAGCTCACAGTGCCTCAGGCGATTAAAACCACAGTGACCCTGAAATCCCCCTGTAAGCAACGACAGATAGCCAAGTAACTTGTCCCCTGCACCAAATCATCCACTGTAGATCCAAGCACAGAAAACGACAAGAACAGACAGCTAAACGCACCCAATGGCCAAAGGTCAAAAAAAAAAAATAGAAATCAAGGAAATATGACTCCAACAAACCAGAATTATCCTAGCTCATCCAATTCGGATGACCTCACACCAACAGAAACACATGAAAACGTTGACAATTCTGCATTATGGAAAGTGATAGAGTCCCTGCAAGAAGAACTTAAATCTATGAAGGAATTCAAAGAAGCCACAATTCTACAAGTCAAAACAAGGAACAACACCATTAAAGAGCTCCAAGCCAAGGTGACAGAGCTTGAACAGGAAAAGGACAAAGCTATGAAAGATTTTCATACAAAAACAAGCAAGCTGGAGAAGGAAATGTACAAAACGAACAAAACCATACAAGACATGAAAATAGAAATAGAAACAATAAAGAAAACACAGTCAGAGTTAAAAGAGGAAGTGGAGAACCAAGGGAAGAGAACAGGAACTACGGATGTAAGTATCAACAGTAGGATGCAAGAGATGGAAGACAGGATCTCAGGCATGGAAGATTCAGTGGAAGAAATCAGTACAACATCCAAAGAAAATGAGAAGGCTCAAAAATCTCTCACTCACAACATCCAAGAAATCGAGGACTCAATGAAAAGACAGAACCTAAGAATTATAGGTATAGAAGAAAGAGAGGACTCCCGACTCTAAGGTCCAGGAAATATCTTCAACAAAAATCAGAGAGGAAAACTTCCCAAACCTGAAAAAAGAGATGCCAATAAAAATCCAAGAGGCTTACAGAACACCAAACAGATTAGACCAGAAAAGAAACTCCTCTCGCCACATAATAATTGAAACACCAAATGTACAGAACAAAGAAAGAATATTAAAAGCTGTAGAGAAAAATGTCAAGTCACATACAATGGCAGACCCATCAGAATTACACCTGACATCTCCTAAGAAACGTTAAAAGCTAGAAGGGCCTGGTCAGATATACTACAAGTCCTGAGAGATCATAGGTGCCCAGCCAGACTACTTTACCCAGCAAAACTCTCTATAAACATAGATGGAGAAAACAAGATATTCCATGACAAAATCAAATTTAAACAATATCTACCCACAAACCCAGCCCTACAGAAAATCCTAGAAGGAAAATCCCAACCCAGAGAAGAAAACTCTACTGAAGAAAACAAAGGGAATAGAAAGCCCCTCAGCAACTAAACCAAAAGAGGCACAGGACCACCACCTATACCAAACTAATGGGAAATAACAACCCCAGGTCACTAATATCCATCAACATCAATGGACTCAACTCCCCAATAATAAGACATAGATTTACAGAGTGGATCCGCAAGCAAGACCCTTCCTTATGCTGTATACAAGAGACACATCTAACCACGAAAGATAGACACTGCCTCAGAGTAAAGGGCTGGGTAAAGGTTTTCCAAGCAAATGGACCCAGGAAGCAAGCTGGAGTAGCCATCCTAATATCAAACAAAACAGACTTCCAACTGAAGTTAATGAAGAAAGACAAAGAAGGGCACTATATACTCATTAAAGGGAATATTCATCAAGAGGAAATCTCAATACTGAACATCTATGCCCCAAATACAAAGGCACCTACTTTCGTAAAAGAAACACTTCTAAAACTTAAAGTGCACGTCGATCACAACACATTAGTAGTGGGAGACTTCAACACCCCACTCACAACAATGGACAGATCATCAAGACAGAAGACAAACAGAGAAATATTGAGTCTAACAGAGATCACGAAACAAATGGACCTAACAGATATCTACAGAACGTTTCACCCAAACACAAAGGAATACACCTTTTTCTCAGCACTCCATGGAACCTTCTCCAAAATGGACCACATAGTTGGTCACAAGGATAGTCTCAATAGATACAAGAAAATTGAAATAACACCTTGTATCTTATCAGACCACCACGGAATAAAGCTGGTCTTCAACAGCAAAAGAATCAACAGAAAGCCTACACACACATGGAAACTGAACAGCTCCTTACTGGATGACCACTGGGTCAGGGAAGAAATAAAGAAGGAAATCAAAGACTTCTTAAAATCCAACGACAATGAAGACACAACATACCCAAACCTATGGTATACATTGAAAGCTGTGCTACGAGGAAAGTTCATAGCACTAAGTGCTTTCAAAAAGAAAATTGTGACAGCTCATATTTGTGAACTAACAGCTAAGCTGGGTGAATTGAAAAAAAAGAAAAAAACACTCCCAAGAAGAGCAGAAGGCAGGAAATCATCAAACTTAGGGCTGAAATCAACAACTTAGAATCAAAAAGAACTATACAAAGAATCAATGAAACCAAGAGTTGGTTCTTTGAGAAAATCAACAAAATAGACAGACCCCTACCAAATTAACTAAAAGGCAAAGGGAAAGAACACAAATCAACAACATCAGAAATGAAAAGGGAGAAATAACAACAGACATTGAGGAGATCCAGAAAATATTCGGGCATTACTTTAAAAATCTATATTCCACTAAATTTGAAAACCTAAGCGAAATGGACAATTTCCTCGATAAATTCCACCTATCAAAATTAAATCAAAATCAGATTAACAGCTTAAACAGCCCAATAACACCCAAGGAAATAGAAACAGTCATTAATAGTCTCCCAACCAAAAAAAAGCCCAGGGCCAGATGGCTTTAGCACGGAATTCTACAGGACCTTCAAAGAGGAACTAACACCATTACTTTTCAAACTCTTCCACCACATAGAAACAGAAAGAACACTGCCAAACTCGTTCTATGAGGCCACTGTCATTCTGATTCCTAAACCACACAAAGACCCAACAAAGAAAGAGAACTTCAGACCAATCTCCCTCATGAACGTAGATGCAAAAATACTTAATAAAATACTAGCAAACCGAATTCAAGAACACATCAAAAGTATCATACACCATGATCAAGTAAGCTTCATCCCTGGAATGCAGGGATGGTTCAATATACGAAAGTCTATCAATGTAATTCACCTCATAAACAAGATGAAAGAAAAAACCACATGATAATCTCGCTAGATGCAGAAAAAGCATTTGACAAAATCCAACACCCCTTCATGCTAAAAGTTCTGGAGAGAACGGGCATACAAGGACAATACCTAGAAATAATAAAGGCAATATACAGCAAGCCAGTAGCCAACATCAAATTAAATGGAGAGAAGCTTGAAGCATTTCCTCTAAACTCAGGGACAAGACAAGGATGCCCACTTTCACCATATCTCTTCAATATAGTACTTGAAGTCCTTGCTAGAGCAATAAGACAACTAAAGGAGATCAAAGGGATAAAAATTGGAAATGAAGAAGTCAAATTATCCCTATTCGCAGATGATATGTTAGTATACATAAGCGACCCCAAAAACTCCACCAAAGAACTCTTACCGCTTATAAACAACTTCAGCAAGGTGGCTGGATACAAAATTAACTCAAAAAAATCAGAAACCCTTCTTTATACAACAAATATACCGAGAAAGAAATAAGGGAAACAACCCCCTTCACAATAGCCACAAACAACATAAAATACCTGAGGGTAACTCTAACCAAGCATGTAAAGGACCTATACAACAAGAACTTCAAGCCCCTGAAGAAAGAAATGGAAGAGGCCTTTAGAAGATGGAAAGATCTCCCATGCTCATGGATAGGTAAGATCAACATAATAAAAATGGCTATCCTACCAAAAGCAATATATAGATTTAATGCAATTCCTATCAAAATACCAACACAATTCTTTATAGACCTGGAAAAAGCTAGTCTCAACTTCATATGGAACAACAAAAAGCCCAGAATAGCTAAATCAATCCTGTCCAATGAAAAACATCTGGAGGTATCACCATCCCAGATTTCAAGCTCTACTACAGAGCAACAGTAATAAAAACAGCATGGTACTGGTATAGAAACAGACCAGTGGATCAATGGAATCGAATTGAAGACCCTAACATGGACCCACACACCTATCTAATCTTTGACAAAGAAGCCAAAACCACATAATGGAAGAAGGACAGCATCTTCAACAAATGGTGATGGTCCAACTGGATGTCCACTTTCACAAGAATGAAATTAGACCCATACCTATCACCTTGTACAAAACTTAATTCCAAGTGGATCAAAGACCTTAACATAAGGCCGGCCACACTGAAGATACTAGAAGAAAAAGTAGGAGAAACCCTCGAACTCATTGGCACAGGTGACAACTTCCTGAACAGAACACCAACAGCTCAGGACCTGAGATCAACAATCAATAAATGGGACCTCATGAAACTGAAAAGCTTCTGTAAGGCAATGAATGACAGTTCCTGTCATTCGAACAAAACGGCAACCAACAGACTGGGAGAAAATTTTCACCAACCCCACATCTGATAGAGGGCTATTATCTAAAATCTACAAAGAACTCAAGAAACTAAATGCCAAGAAACCAAATAATCCAATCAAAAAATGGGAGATGGAGCTAAATAGAGAATTCACAAAGGAGGAATCCCTAAGGGCTGAGAGACACTTGAGGAAATGTTCAAAATCCTTAATCATCAGAGAAATGCAACTCAAGACGACCCTGAGATTCTACCTAACACCTGTTAGAATAGCTAAGATAAAGAGCTCAAATGATAGCGCATGCTGGCGAGGGTGTGGAGAAAGGGGAACCCTACTCCATTGCTGGTGGGAGTGCAGGCTTGTGCAACCACTATGGAGGTCTGTCTGGCGATATCTTAGAAATCTAGGAATAACCTTGCCTCAGGACCCAGCCATACCACTTCTGGGTATACACCCAAAGGACCTCTCACGGAGACATAGGGAAGTCTCCTCATCTATGTTCATAGCAGCCTTATTCGTAATAGCTAGAAATTGGAAACAACCCAGATGTCCCTCAACTGAAGAATGGATTAAAAAATTGTGGTACATCTATACAATGGAATATTACTCAGCTATCAGAAACAATGAAATCATACAATTTGCAACCAAATGGATGGATGTAGAGAAGCTCATCCTGAGTGAGCTAACCCAGTCATAGAAGGATGCACATGGCATCTATTCACTTATAGTAGAATTTTAGTTATATCGTACAGGATATCTGTACTACAACCAACACACCAAAAGGAACATGGACATAAATTTTTTTTATCTTTTTATTTTTCCTTCTCCTTTTTTTCTTTTTTCTTTTTCCTTTTCCCTTCTCTTTTTCCTCTCTTTTTTTGTTGATATCCTTTGTTTTTGTGGGTTTGTGTGTTTGTTGGTCTTTTTTTTAGTATTCCCCCAGTAGCAAGGAGACACCTTTCACTGGCAGTACTGCCTCGTAGGCCCCCGGTGAATGAAGAGGCTCTTGGCCCTCATATGACTCCTGATTTGTGGTGAGAGACTGTTAGGCAGGGACACTCCACCCCAGAGGAACAAGACGGAAGGGTCAGGGGGTAGAGCATGGGAGGGTGGGGCTGGGAAGCGGGAAAAGAGGACAATATGATAAGGATGTAACCTGAAGCAACAAACAAATAAATTTATTAACTAAAAAAAAGGCAGGTGGCAGGGCTGAAACACGGTGAATGGAATAGAAGATACAGCCGTTCGGCCTGGTTTTGCAGACCTCCAGGTGTCGAGAAGACATGGAGCTAAGGTAAAATAAAAGAGAATTGTGGTGTTGGCCCATGCCTTTGACTTCAGCGGAGACGGGGGGAGCACCGTAGATTTGGTGGTCTTATGTATTCTGGAGTCATACGGAGCGGGGTGGTGAGGGTGCATACTCTTGGTCCCACCATTCAAGAAGAGTACACCCTTGGTCCCAGCTCCCAGCACACTGGAGACAGAATCAGGCAGATCCCAGAGCTCAGGGTCAGCCTGATGCAGGGCAAACTCTACATAGAGAAAGACTTCGATCCAGGAGTGGTGGAACACATCTTTGATCCCTTCAGATGGGAACCACAAGTCTCTGATCCCAATAATTAGAGTTCAGAGACACACACATGGGATTTGGAGAGCCCTAGGTTGGAGGCCTCTTACAAAAGGCCTTCTCGATGCAGGCAGATTGTCCTTTGGGATCTCAAAATATATACACTGGAGCTGGTTTAGCTCCAAGGTGACAGAATGATTTCTTCTTTAACCCGGATTGAAAGATAACGATTTGTATGTTGTCAGAAGGCCAAATTTGCTTCAGGAGAAGTATTACCTAGCCCCCCCCCAAAAAAAAAGAGGGTAATGGTCCCAGGGTTGGGATTGGGGCAGGGCTCTGTTCTTATCGTTCCAGGAGAATCGAAGCGTCCATTAGGGGAGCCCAGGGATGGCTGGACAGCGGAATCCTCAGCAGAGAGCAGAATCAGGCACCAAGGAGGACGAGTGACCCAGTTGATTCTGCCTGGCAGACTTCCTCAATAGCTGTCTCCATCGAGGGCCTGCAACCACGGCAATCCACCAATGTCGCTGGGACCGTTCAGCTCTACACAATGCCCCAGCAGGAACCTCAGTGAAGCCTGCAAGATCAGCTTCAGCCTAAAAACCCCTTAGGTCATCTAAACAGCTGAGAACAGAAGGACTGAACATAAAAGGAGTGTACTAACATTTTTAACCATTTTTTCCTTTTGGGTTCGGTCCCCAAACAGGTCTACTACGACCCAAATCAGCAGGAAGTCACTTTAAGAGAGCGACGTCCCATGCCCAGAGGATGAAGGTGGTTTCTCCGCCCTTCTTTTTGGTTATTTGAAGGATAACTGAAAACTCTGATATTTAAGGGAAGAGATTACAAGCTGATAAATGGTCCTGTTTAATGGGTTTTGGAGGTTAGCCCCAGGGAATTCCTACTTTTCCTTTTCTGTATCCTTCTTCCTCTCCTACGTAGGAATGCATAGGCTTGAGAAAAATGAGATATAGACATAGCACAGGAAGGTCCAAGAAGAAGGGGCAGATTATTGAATATGCCCTTATACCTTGTATATTGATACAAAATTAGTAGTTTATTTGGCTAAAGTGGTATTGACCATTGTTTATTGTGCAAAAATAAGATTGTATTGGATTACATCGGTATTGATCTTTGTATATTGATACAAAATTAAGATTATAGTTGGCCACAATGGTGTTGACCCTTGTATATGGACGTAATATTAAGATTGTATTGGGCTACATAGGCATTGATCTTTGTATATTGATACATAATTAAGAGTATATTTAACCACAATTGAATAGATCTTTGTGTATTGATACAAAATTAAAAGTAACGCTTTCTAATGGTATCATACCTAGAGATACTTAAAATTAAAATGTGAAGCTCTGGCCTCTTGATACCAACCGTCTAAAACGGTCTAGGAGAGTTAAGTAAAACAAACCCCTAGTCATGCAAACATGTCACTTTGTTAGCTACTATGACAGTCTATCACAGATATTCTCTAAACTACCCAGTAATCAAGTTGTTAAGAGACAAGCAACATTTGCTTATCTAAATACAAGAGATGGATAGGGCATCTTCAAAAACCCCAAGAGATCTGCAGAATATGGCATTCAAAGACGTTATCTTAAATTAAGATTTTCTTTTTTTTTTATATCGAGACATATCAGCTCCTGACAGCACCCCCTATTCTACTCCAAGTAGAAGATAAGCATCGAAGAACCTCCACTGTAAGATGGTTGAATTAGTGGCATGCCTATCTCTTGGCATGAAAAAACCCCTTGCACCAACTGCAGACAGACTGCTGTCCAAAAAGGACAAAACTTGGTAGCAGGGAAGTCGACAGCCTAACTCTGCCAAGACAGGGTAGGTAAGTCCTTCATAATCCCTGCTCTACAACAAATGTCTGTCAGAGAAACAGGACCCAAAGGCTGAAGACTGATGCAGGAATGTATGGAGAGAAAATGAGAACTGTCCAGGCAGTCATTGGTATGTTCTTTCTTAGTTTTGGAAGCTGCAGGCTCTGCACTTCCTATATAAGCAGATATATTTATCCCTCTCAGGTCTCTGAGGTGGTTGAAGAATAGATAGCTAGAGTCTCATAGTTAAATTTTGAGTTGTTTAGGAATCAAGAGGGTGTTATAGATCTAAGAAGATACTCTTAAAAGTGTGTTGCAAGTTAGTATGAATGTTGAGTCAGATATAGACCTTTAAACTCATGGAGATGGTTGGATAGTAGAATGTTAAATCAGGGGCCAAATATGTATAAACTGGACATTGGGAAGGTATACTGGCCCATTTAACTCTCATAAATGTGGCATATTTATATCTGTTGTTTTGTATAGTATTTACTGTTATAAGAGAAGGAACCATCTGTTGGACTGAAAGGGGAAACTTCTGGGGGGTAGAGGGTGGAAGGGCGGGATAGGAAGGGGGAATAGGGAGGGGTTTGTGACTGAGATGTAACTTGAAGAAAAATAATAAAGTATTTAAATAAAAAATAAAAAAATAGAACTTAGAGAAATACATTTTAAAATGCTATACGAATCTGAGGCACCCAGATCCTTAAGTACCTACCTATGCTTGTCTATGACTAAATGCAGGGTTCAAATACAGGCAGGCTTGTGCACTGATGTTCTTGTGGTTTTGGTGAGAAATCTTTTGGATGTATACCCAGAAGTGGTATGGCTGGGTCTTGAGGTAGAGCTATTTCAAGTTTTCTAAGATATCTCCAGACTGATTTCCATAGTGGTTGTACAAGTTTGCACTCCCACCAGCAACAGAGCTGCTGGGAGATGGGAGGTGGGGGGGCAGAAGCCAAGGAACCTTTGCCTTGCTCTAAAATAGGGTGATGATATCTGGTTTACTCTATCCCACGGGTTGTTTTGAATTTATGTAAAGAAAATATAGAATCAGTATTGCTTTGTAAATTAAATGCATGATGATTATTTAAATAAATACATTCAAAAGAATTCTCATGGGTTCAAAGATAAGTATAAAGAACTACAAATACAGAGCACCTGGGGTTCACCCAACAAGAGGGGAGCCCAAACACTGAGCTGACAGCAACCTGAGTTCAAAGGAAGGGTTGATTTATTTTCTTCATCCAAAGTTGTCATGTCTACCAGCCAGGAAAGGCACCCTCTCCTTCCAAGCTAAATGTGATGTGCACCAAAAGTCTAGACACAGGATGTCATCTCTACCAAGCGGAAAAATGAGACGCAAAGATGAATAACTTTGAGAAGTTAGATCCATTCGGATGACACTGCTACTCTCAGGGCATTTACCATACGGCTCTCTGAGGATGTTTTTCATCTTCAAGTTCCATTGCCCAGAACAGGAACAAATAAACAATTGAAACTCAATCCCTGACATCACTCCTAGAAAGTCCCCAGCTTATCTTCCCAGCTAACTCACGGGTGCTGATCCCAAAACCCTGCAGGCTGTCTCCAAAACTGAAACCTCCCTTCAAAGGACCAGCATCTGCTAGCACCAGTTTATTTAATGTTTACAAAATTACCTAAGTACCATTCTGGAAGAAGTTTTGAGAATGATCTAAGTGATAGTAAAACCACTCAAAGGAGTTTGGTTCCCCGGGGTCTAACTGTGAGGGGGAAGCATTTGAAGCAAGAAATATTAGAAGAAATGATTTGGGCATTCACAGGCTGACTCGGATAGCATTCGGCTCCCATACCCACTGCCTGGGTGAATCATTCTTCTTCTCTAGGCCTCAGTTTCCTCCTCCACCATCATGGAGCTCTGGAAAGTCAAGAGGGGTCTTTAATTCCCCATGAAGATAATAAGTAGAGACTAGAACCCTGATAGGCAAATCACACTGTCTGGTAATTCTATTTCCCAAATCCTTTTAAGGGTTTTGTGAGGATTCTAGAATACAATGGATTCACAGAATCATTTCAAAACAATTTAGGTGGCAGTCCCATGTGACATCACTTGTTGATACCAGTTTACTCCACTGGGTCTTTACTACTCTGGCTTTCCTGATCGTGTTCAAACATACCAGCCGGTGCCTGCCCTGGGGCCTTTGCACATGCTGTTTCTCTACCTGAAATGTTTCTTCCCCAGATCCTTCCTGACTTCTTCTTTGAAAAAACAATGATCTCGAGTCTATTCCCATTCTAGCTCATGCTAACCTCCCTTGTCTTCTTTTACTTACTACCGTCTGGCAAGTATTCTCATTTGTTTGTTTATTTTTAATAGAATCTTCCAGATGAATGAAGATTTGGGGCTAGCTTCAATATTACTTGTGACCAGAACTTTGCCTGTTAGAATCATTTAAATATTTGTTGAAGAAATAAAAGAAAGAAGACAGGGTGGGAAAGAGAGAGACTATAACCAGGGAATATCTCATTCACAGACTGTTGCAAAGTATACCAGGAAAGAGAAGAGGGTACCAAACTCTATCCATTCCAGGGGGCAGCTGTGTCCCAGCAAAGGCAACCCGGTCAGAACAGCAGGGACCGTCCCCACCTGGAGCAGGTGGCCTGCCACTCTGCCTTCCTTGGGCTCATTCCATGGCACTCTCAGCTGACACTGGAAAAGGTGAACTGTAAGCATGGTTCTAATCTCTAGCATACCCCTGTAACCACTGGGGCACCAGCAACACAGAGGTGGAACTGTAAGCATGG
>CAJQZJ010032121.1:5522832-5558427 GCA_907164525.1 Lophiomys imhausi
ATGGAGAGAAAATGGGAACTGTCCAGGCAGCCACTGGTATGTCATTTCTTAGTTTTGGAAGCTGCAGGTCCGGCACTTCCTCAGATATATTTATCCCTCTCAGGTCTCTGAGGTGGTTGAAGAATAGATAGCTAGAGTCTCATAGTTAAATTTTGAGTTGTTTAGGAATCAAGAGGGTGTTCTGGATCTAAGAAGATATTTTTAAAATTATGAGGCAAGTTAGTATGAAAGCTGAGTTATTTTTTTTTTTTTTTTTTTTTTTTTTTTTTTTTTTTTTAGAATGTTAAAGTCAGGTGCCAAATACATATGGACTGGACATTGGGAATGTATGCTAAGCCATATAACTCTTATAATCGTGGCCTATTTATTTCTGTTGTTTTGTATTGTATTTATAGTTATAAGAAAAAGAACCATTATTTGGACTGAAAGGGAGAGCTGTTGGGGGGAAAAATAAATACCTTAAGCTAAAAAAAAAAATAAAAAGAATATAGAAGGGAAGAGGATGGGGGGGCTGAGGGGGAGGGGGGGGGAAGGGGGGGACGGGAGGGGGCAGTAGGGAGGGGATTGTGATTGAGATGTAACTTGAAGAAATAAAAAATAAATTATTTAAAAAAATAAAATAAAAACAATGACATTCAACCTACAAAAAAAAAAAGAAAGAAATTAATACCCATAGGCTAGTGAGACATGTCATTAAACACTGCCACCCAGATCTGACATGGCCATTGCAACCACAAACACTTTAGGAAGAGGTGTCATTTCTCTACTGATGTAACCACTTGGAGCCTGGGACAGAAAAGGGGGTTCAGGGGAAAATGAAGAAGGGTGCCAAAGTCCAATGGAGGAGGTGAATAAAATCACTACACGTTGTACTTATGTCTAAGACTCAAAATAAAAGACTTGAATGGTTGTGGGATCCTGATCCTTCCTGTATTTTTGTGTATAGGCGGATGTGCACATGATGGCATTAAGTGTCTTGCCATCCATACAGGAAACGGGGCTTCAGCACAGCTGTGTCCCAACTGCAGACTGTGTTCTTGCTCTGTTACACAGCTCTGCCTTCCCAGCAGGCTCAGACAGCCAGATGCCTGCTGAGCTGATGCATGAGACTTCCAGCCCCTCCCCATGCTCTTTGTTTCTGAGTTCTAGATCCATACAGAGAGTGTGCTAGATGTTGACACTGGACAGGGA
This sequence comes from Lophiomys imhausi, assembly GCA_907164525.1. Classification (NCBI taxonomy): domain Eukaryota; kingdom Metazoa; phylum Chordata; class Mammalia; order Rodentia; family Muridae; genus Lophiomys; species Lophiomys imhausi. The sequence continues at coordinate 5,524,024 of CAJQZJ010032121.1, forward strand.
TGTTCTGCTAAATTTGTCAGTGAGGTGTGGTTACCATTCTGTCTTTTCATAGGGCAGTAATGCATGGCTTTTAGAGGATCCTGTATTGCCTCAGCAATTCCTACTCTGTCTTTCCATATTCCGTCAACACATCAAAACCCACTAGGCTCTAGCCAACAATTTGTGTCTAGTCAACATGTGCCATTCACTCACTCACACATCCAACAGGCAGATATCAAACACCTGATGAAAATGCCACTGTGGGCTTTGGACATCTTAGAATGTATAGCCCAGTCAGGGACACAAACATTATTTCAAAAATCACAAGTAGATGTGAAGCCCCTAGAGTGCTCAACGCCATTCAGGAGAGACTGGTCCCCAGGAGAAGGCAACATGGAGAGTCCTCAAGTTCAGAAGGTTAGAAACTATTCTCAGCAGGAGTGATGACCAGTGCAGTGGGATGAACTAGAATCATGCAAAGAGAAGGAATCCCAGGTAAAAAGTAAGATGGAAGGGCAAAAGTGCCAAGATGCTGAAGGGGGAATTCCATGTATATAACCCTGAAACCAGCTATCCACTCTCCTGGGTTCTACCTTACCTAAGAAAATGGGCATAAAGCCGGTCGTCCACCTCCATACTCACAGGTTCCACGTCCGTGGGTCTGTGCAACTCTATATTGAAAATAGTTGAGGAAAAAATGCCTCTGAATAGAGCATTCCACAGTGGTCTTTGTTTGTTTGCCATTATTCCCTCAATTAGACAAATGGAAAATATTTACACAGTATCGTCTATGCAAAGCACAGCTCTCATCCCAAAGGGAATAAGGAAGTGTTTATTATGAACCACATACAAGTGAGCATGGCCTGGGAATGTGGATTCAGGTCATCCTAAGCAACATGCTCCACCACTGTCCCAATAGTTACATTAGCTTTTCTAGTAACAGAACAAAAGAAAGTCATAAATCAAGATGTTTTCCGAATGTGTCCGTGGGAAGATCCGGTAGGTTATTAAGGGGACTAATGAAAACTTTAAGTGATCGGCAACATTCCAACTCTCCATAATCATGATGGGCTAATCAGCCTTTGTACATCCTTAGCATAGGTTTGGGGTTTTCTCTCTGGGAACTTCAGTTTGGTTCATAGCACCCATACCTCGCCTGTCAGGTACAGATGTTTGAAGTCCACGGAAGAATGTACAGAGGCTCTCTTCAAATGGAGGCTGTACCATGTCAAATAATGGCTCTGAAATGACTTCAGTACCTGCATGGCCATGAGTATCAACAGATGGCTGTGGGTTCTTATCACTCCCACGCATTGCTCAGTGGACTCACGATCTTCTAGAAAGGCTCAAACTCACAAAGACAAGGAACATATGTAGATCCATGGCATGGAAATAAGATATACAACTTTAGAAAGGAGGCCAAGAGAGGAGTAATTTAGATATAAGGAAGGATAAGGGATGGTAAAAGGACATAGAGGAATGAAGGGAGGTAGTGGAGGACTATAAGGGGGGATCAGGGGAAAAGGGCATGGGGAGACAGGGGATGAGAAACAAAAACACACTTTGTTTGAAAATATCATAGCGGCATCTAACACAATATAAATTTTTAATTTTAAAAAATGAAAACAAATACATATTTAAAAATATAATCAAAGGGGCTCAAATTTGAAATTTCTTCTTCCCACTCCTCATCCCCTAGCCAAACACATACTAAAACTCCTCCCGATATAGATGATGGTTTGATCCAATAACTTAACAGGGGACCTTTTTCATTTTCTATAGTCCTTTCTAGATTGTATGTACTTAAAACAATCTTGCTACATTGTACCTTTTTTGTAATTTGCTTCATTCATTCAATATTATAAAATAAACCCTTTATCATGCAAAAATCCCCCTTACCTATTGAAACAAACCTCTAATGCAAAAGAACTATTTAAAAAGGAGCCTCAAGACCCTAACTGAGTCTCCAGCACCAATGCCCAGTGGCTGGACTACCTTTAATTCTAGATCCAGTGAGACTGACACTTCTGGTCTCCATGAGCATCTGCACTCACATTCACAAGCAAGAGTGTACACACACACACACACACACACACACACACACACACACACACACACGAAGCCCTTTCTTTCCCTTCTGCTTCCTCTTCACACCACCAGAGCCAATCATGAGAGTTGGTCTCCTTGCATTCAACAGGGGAGAGAGGCTCAGACAAGCTAAGTGACTTCTTCAGGTTACTGGGTGAAGTATCAAAGCCACCTTGATAACCTGCCCACCAGTCCTCAGAGTGGTTTGGTCCTTGGCACCACTAACTACCAACTTCTATCAGTAGTGAACATTTGATACTGAAGTCAAAAGTACTTCTTGTTCCTATAACATTCGCATCCTTCACTGTAATGGTGCTGAGCTCTGGCTTGTGAACCAAGAGTCCTCTGGTTGATGCTTCAGACTGAAACCTGACGCCAATCTTGTATTTTTCCTGGGTATCAGATCAAAGCTCAGCTGGGGCATTTAATCAACACCTGATCAATTCAAACTGCTTTAATTAATTTTTTCCACCGAATTGCTCTACTCTTTAATGGATTTTAATCAAATTGATCAGTTGTACAAGAGTTGAGAAGATATAATGGGATAATTCCATTAGGTTTAATTTTAGTGGAAAGCTGGGATTTGGGGAGTAAGAAATATCACTGGGGATTGTGTAGATAATTTTAAACCTGAGGAAATTGAATTCTCTAATACGACTACCTGAAAAAAAAATCTATTCAATCATCACGTTAACATCAATATTGTATCCACTGAGTGTCAGAACTGTGCAATGTGGAATACAACAGAATCAGTCCCCGAGTCTATCACAAAGCTCTGCCCCTGGGGAGTCTATGCAGTTTCTGCAAGCTGCAAATCCGGCCTGCCTTGCCTGCCCTGTGAAGTTCTTATCTGAAGGGGTTGTGGTGTCGCTTTGCCAGTAGAGGGCGCTGGAGAGATGGGATGGTCTTAAGCTGCTTCTCCCAGTAGGTGTGTCCTGTGCCCTGCTTAGAATTTACCTACTGAAGGCTGGGGAGGCAGGAGGATAAATTAATCTGCTCAATTTCCCACTCCCAGGGCGGCTCAGGAAACACTCCGTGAATGCTCAATGGGGAAACAAATTCACTTTATGGAGCTCCTGAAGTCCGCCAAGCAAACATTTTGCTGCCTTTAGCAGAGAAGCCAGAAGCAGTGTGATTCTGTAAACATCAACCAAAAGCCTATATCAAATCCCCTAGCTTTAGGAAGCAAACTCTACTTTGTGGGGAAACTTTGCCTTCCCAGAGTTATATAAGGGCACCAGCCAGTTTATGGTTTGTCACTTTTTTGCTGAGGGTTCATAAAGCATCTACGGCATCATCTGGTGTCACTCCAGTGGTGCAGAATAAATTTCCTAACCCAATATAGACAGAATGACTTCCATCCTAGTGATCCTTCCAAGTCAGGGCACATGGGAACAGTGGGGCTTTAGTTTCACACTCCTAAAGGCAGAAAGAACCACAGTCAGGATCCATCAAGGAACTGCTGGGACCAAGTACCAGCCCTTGTGGAAAGTGAGAAAGCCCAGCTGTCATGGAGATATCCAGAAGCAGAGCAACACTTCCACACATCTGCAGTTCACACCTAATCAGAGGACTCAGGTGGGGAGGGGGGATACTCACTCATCTAGCCAGCTCTGGGGATAAAAAGATAAATGGAGTCTAAAGCAAAGTGTCCTGCGGAGGTGTTATGCAGCACAACAAAGTAACCCAAAGTGTGGTGCCTGGAAACAACGTCTATACATTGCTAGGGGTGGGCAGATGGACAGGCGTCCCTGTCTTTGTGCCCCTGTTGGGGAGAAATCTACACCGACATGTCATTAATAGTTTAGCATGCACCCACGTCTGAGGGTTGGTCCTGGTTGTCAATTTATCCGAATCTGGAACTAAAAGGTGTCATGCTGGATATGCTAGCGAAGACTTTTCTTGATTAGATTATTTAAAGTAAGGAGACCCACCATAAACATGGTGCTGCCTTCCAGTGGCATCCAGACAACTGTGATAGAAGAAGAAAGGTTTTGTCCTATGCCTGCATGCTTCCACTCTTATTGATAAGTTCATCTGTCGCTGCTACAATTCCTTCACTGACATTCAAAACCAACTTCAGGCTTCCAATATAGACTGATGACCAGTGACTCTCCAAGAGTCCTTCAGGACTTTGGTGCCAGACTGAAACTTCTGAGACATTTACCTCATGGACTGAGCAAATATGGGGTTCCCAGCACTGGTGTGAGGTGATCATGGTTACACTATTAGTTCTGTTCCTCTGGAGAACCCTAAGCCAGCACTGTTAATGATTATCTTTTTCTGAGTTATCTTTCAGTCCAGTTGATATGAGGAGCACAGTGGGACAGAGATGGACCACTCCATCCCTGATAATCCAGAAAGTACCTCATCCCAGTAAACCAGAGAATGAGGGAAGACCTCAGAGGATGATAATGAGACAGGGACGCCAGTCGCTGATCGCCTGACCATAAGGGCAAGCCTGTGTTCCCAAATAGACTGCCTGCCTTTGAGTCCTCTGTCTCTGTAAAGCCTGCAGGCTTGAGATGATCAAGGACAGTTTGCTTTGGGTGTGCAGATAGATCCATTACCTACTCCAATCTCTGAATAAAGCATAACTTGAGATTCAGTTTCTCTCTCTGCTCATGGACGGTTGTGATGGCCTTTAGTCCTAAGGACTAAAAAGCAACTTGGACCAGAACATTCTTCAGGACTCACTGCCACTGGTTTCCTGCAAGGCTCTGCTTCTGAGAGCTGCCTGGAGCTCTGACTAAGGTGACTGACTGGGAAGGGCAGACCCAACAACACAGGGACAACAGTGAGCCAACTGTGTGTCTGTTCTGGGACCCTAAAGGGTGACAGAACCACCCTGCAATTGCCAAGTGGATAGGTGGGCTCAAACCTAGCTCCACTGTCCTCCAAACCTCAGAAGAGGCTCCAGGAACAGCCAGCTTTCCCACACCAGAATCCTGCGGGCACCACAATTGAGCCAGGAAGACTGAGACAGGCCTTCCCACATTTTCTAGGTCTTCTTTTATAACTCCCTAGATGTGTGGGGCTCCCCCAGACTAAATCAATTTCTCACCCCTTCTGATAGACAGGGGAATAAAGTTACCAGGTTGCTTTTTTTTTTAATTATGTATGTGTGCATGCATTTTCTATCTGTGTCTGTGGGTGTAGATGCACATATACCAGCAGCCATGTGTGGAGATCAGGAGAAAACTTTCTGAATTGGGCTTTCTTCTTCCACCTGGCTGAAACAGGGTTTCTCTCCATATTTCTGTAGCTGCACTATGAACTCCGTGCTAGCTAGCCTACAAGCTTCCAAGTTCTTCGTCTGCCTCCGCCTCTCATCTCTCAGTGGGAGTGCTGGGATTGCAGATGTAGGACACCAATCCTGAAGTCCCAGGCAGGTTTTAAGAATGAAACTTGGGACCTCACTCTCCAGTGGCTAGCCCCCTTGTCTGCTGAATCATCTCTCCAGTCCTCTTTGTACCGTCAATGCAGTCTGTTGCCTCCTGCACCTCTTCCCTTCCTCGTACTGTCTCTACCCTATTGTTATCAGCACTAACATTGAACATTTAAATGCACAGGTGCACCTTACGGGCCAAAAGGCAAAGTCACAGGTCCCTTCAGCCTCAATTCCTTTGCTTGCAAAATGGAGGCAACAGGTTTCTAGGAAGAACAGTGGGGAGTACCCAGCACAGCACTTCAAACACTGTTACCTTCGTCACACTTTTAATTCTTCCTAATAAATCTGTTTGGTCCACCAGACCACACTCTTCCCCAAGTCCTCATGAGTAGACAGAGCTCTTCTCAACATGCATTGCCTCTGCAAGTCTCTGGTCCACTTCTGTTTGCTTTGCCATCCTAAAAAGCAAAGCATTGTGGTCATCAAAGAGAATGCAAGTATCACATCCATCTGACTGTGAGCCTGGGAGTACCTGTGAGCCAACCACAGCTGTGAGAAGAGCAGGAAAGGAAAGGAAGGGTCTTCGGGGCCAGATCTCAAGGATGGCTGGACAGGATCAGCCCAGAAGTGACTGACAAGCATCCTGAGTCACACTGGGAGCCCCCGGGGAAGGGTATGCCCAGGGGTGGGAAGGCAGAGGCACAGGCTTTGGAATGATGTCTCTGTGGATGAGGTTTAGGCAGAACCATGTCTGAATTGTGGTGCAGACTTCTTTCTGGCCTGAGGCAGCTTCCAAAGGGCTTAAAAACAGGCTTAAGACCACTTTGCTAAATGACACCTAAGGGGACTTCATCCAGGTTTCTCAACATTACCGTGTTTAGGCCTGCTGTGAACTAGTACTTTCTTTCTGCCCTGTAGCATCCAGCCCCTGAGCTTCTCACTCTAGGAATGGGGCCCCAAACCACCCAGAGGAAGCCTACCCTATCAGGCCTGTCATATAAATCCATCAAGGAAGAAACAGCACTGCACAAAAGAGAAATTAACCTGTATCCATTACTTTCCATTGTTGCAATAAAATGCCCTGACCAATGAAATTTACAGGGGGGAAAAACGATTCTATTTGAGATTACAGTTCCAGGGGAAGAGTCCATAATGGCAGCTGGGTCTGAATCAGGAAGCTGGGAGCTCACATATTCAACCACAGCATGAAGCGGAAACAGTGAGCTGGAAGTAAGACTAAATAAGACTAACTCCTAAGCTGGCCCCCATTAATGGATGTATTTCCTCTAATAAGGCCCTAAACCACACCACTAACTACATGTGGACATGTTTCATTCATACCAAAATGTACTGCTTTTCCCCCTAAAATGAGAACATTTTTATTGACAAACAAAAAAGAATACTTTAGGTTTTAATTTTCACTATTTACTATGAATTTGTTCTCATTATTTGTTAAATGAAGTAAGGCATTGAGTCACAGAACATGGATCCCTGGTGCTCCATTGGTGAGATATATATATATATAGTAGCCACATTTTACCTATAAGGAAATGAAGCCCAGAAGCATCAAGTTCCTGTCAGCAGTAACCCGGCTCATCAGTGGTATACCAGGACCTAACCCAGAGTGGCTGACTTCAGTGTCTTTTCACATCAGTCTCTAACCTGTGCTGCAAATACTGTCTTTAGAACTTTCCACCACAGCTGGGAAAGGACTCCCAGCGGTAAGACCTATGGTAGAGCCCAGCATGTCAAAACCTCAAGTCTGAACAGACCCTGTTGACCATTTTGAGCACACCTCCATGACAAGCTCAGCCCTGGGAAGCTCTTGAACTTGGCTGCTTCCCAGCACATCTGAAGCTCCACACACATCTGGTCACCATTACTGCTGCCATCTGCAGACAAAGTATTGAGAGGAAGGAGGACAAAAGGTTCCCCGGTGTCCAAACAGGGACTTGGGAGCAGGCATGCCACATGTTTGACTGTGTGGCACAATGCTGGGATCTACAAAGTTTACAGTAGGGAACAACACAACTGAATTTAAAAAAAAAAAAAAAGAAAAAGAAAGGAAGGAAGGAAGGAAGGAAGGAAGGAAGGAAGGAAGGAAGGAAGAAAGAAATTACAGGTGGAGATAGCTCAGTTGGGAAAGTACTACCCCTTACATGCATGAGAACATGAGTTTGATTCAACCTATGTGGAACTACCCAGGTGCGGTGGCATGCACTTGATATCCCACCACTAGGGAGGCAGAGGCAGGAGGATAACTGGGGCTCACTAGCCAGCCACTCTAGCTTAATTGCTGTGCTTCAGATCAGTAAGAGACCCTATCTCAAAGGAGGTAGATAGCCTTCCTCAGGATGACACCTGGGGTTGTCCTCTGACTTCCATACGCATGTACACACATATACATGCATATCAACATGCATCTGTGTACACACACATACATCCATGCACTCTGAACAAATTGCAAAGCAAATATCAGTGTTTTAAGCAACTTTCCAGCTTTGTGTTGGGCTGCACTCATGGTCACACATGAATAGGATCAGTAAGTTGGATATGCATCTCCCCTGCCCTAAGCAGGTTCTGTCAGAGCATATTCTGATTCATGTTGCCACATCTGGCTATCTTGGATAACTGCTCACACCCAAGGCACGTTGCTGCACCCCATGTCCCCATAGGAATCCAAAATCCATCAGAAGGAAAGAGGTTGGAATCGTGAACTCCCTTTCCAAGCTCATCCTCAGCTCACTCCTTACCGAAGCAGACGTGCTTCTGGGCCCCTCTCACACAGCATTGCTAGTGTGTTGAATTGCAGTTTGTTTCCAGACAGAGCCCAGGTTGCTGTGAGGGCAGGAAAAGCAAATAGAAGCCAATAAAGGAGAGGTGTCCACAAAGGCAAACAAACAGCCAGCAATCGATATAATGAATGTGTCAGAAGGCAGGCTGGGTACCCATGTGGGGTTGCTGCCATTTGAAGCATTTATCTTCCAAGCCAAGATGCCTACAGCTGAGAGAACAAGTTTGCATTTCAAAGAGGCTTCAAGGAGAAGTGATACCCCAGCCCCCAGCCTGCCAACAAGGGCTCTCAGGATGTTCATAATTCCTCAGCATCTAACATAACAAACCTTCCACAAATGTGACTTCATTCTACAAGAGGTAGAGGTGTATGAGAGGAAGAAGCACCTTCTCTGGGCACCTTGGAAGCTTTCACACCACCAGGTTTAAGTCAGGGAAACATAGAAGAGATGAAAAGGTTAGAAGTGTGTACTTCTTATGACAGATTCTCCAAAGACCAATCAATAGGTATTTAAGAAATGTCAGCATAGTCCCACTAGCAGCAGAGTAACAGAGAAATTCTGGGGGGGGCATTGGCCATCAGAACTATCTCTGGGGCACTGCAGCCTCATTGAGCATAGGAAGGGTGGGGAGAGAGAGAGAGACAGAGAGACAGAGAGACAGAGACAGAGAGACAGAGAGAGAGAGAGGGCATTCACATGCACCCACCCACACATACTCTCACACACAGAGGAAGAGGATGGAAAGTGAAACAGATGCTGACACTAGGATTGGATGTGAAGGGCCAAGAAAAGAGGCAGGTGAAGAAAAACAACTGAGGGTGCAGATAGCCAAAGTTACAGGAATCCAAAGGTCTGTGTGGCTACAGAGTGACTTGCATTCCTGGCCATTTAGTGAATAACTACCACATTTGCTGAGTAGCTAGGTAGTGAATAACTACCATGTTTGCTGATCAGCTAGACAGCCCATATGGCCACTGTTTTCTCCACAATATTGGTTACAGCAGGAGCAACTAGGACCTGGGACTTAACAGATATAGAGATGCTAAGAGCAGCCACTAAGAACAGGAGGGCAGGGATAGAGGGATAGCTCAGTTGGAAATGTGATAGTTCTGTGACTGTGAATGTCACTTCTTGTCTGCCTCTCTTCCTGAGACAGCCAGTCCCCTGGCTGGACTGGAGGGACAGAAGCTTGGTTGGGTGTGCAGGTGGGTGCAGGCAGGATATTTTTCATTTTGATTATTTTTTAATTTATTTATTTATTCATTTTAACATCTCGTTCACAGCCCCCCTCCTCCCAATCCTACCCTTCTGCTCCCTGTCCCCATTCCCCCTTCCCCTTTATCTCAGAGAGGGACTCTCCCCATCACTGCCCCAGTACTTCATTTCTCATCAGAACTAACAGCAACCTCTTCCACTAAACAGTAGAGTAGGTGTCAGGAATAGCTCCCAGCTTCAATTGGTAGGGGGCCAACATAAAGACCAAACTGTCCCTCAGCTCCATGAGTGTAGGGGGTCTGGGCTCAGTCCATGCATGCTCTGTGGTTGATGGTTCAGTCTCTGTGAGACCCCATGGGCCTGGGTCAGATGCCTCTGTTGGTTTTGTTGTGAACTTCTTATTCCCTTCTGCTGCCTCGGTCCTAACCCCAACTCCTCCACAAGACGCCCAGGTCTCTGTCAAGTGTTTGACTGTGGGTCTCAGCATCTGTTTCAATCCTTTGCCTTGTGGAGACCTGTGACAGCATAGGTTTCTGTGAAGATATGTAGGTAACTCTAGCTGAGAGAGAATCTTGGCAGTGCGGGATATGAAGACTGAAGTAGCCATCTCCTAAAGCCAGGAAAGACTGCCAGTGGAGGGAAGAGGACACCAACCCAAAACCCTTAACCCAAAATCTACCTCGCCTACCAGACATACAGGGATAAGGATGGAACAGTCATTGAGGGAATGGCCAGTCAAGGACTGGTCCAACTTGAGACCCAACCTATGGGAGAGAGCCAACCCCTGACACTATTAATGATGCTCCATTATGCTTACAGACAGGAGCATACCATGACTGTCCTCTGTAGGCAGGATCTTGGTTAGTGAGGTGAGTGCATGGGCAAAGAACACACACACACACCCGCATAGCTTCAGAAATTTGGTTCATTTATTGGGGGGGGGGTTGTTTAGGCCTGTGGGGAGATGGCCAGGGTCTCTGGGACAAGGTTTGTGTAGTACAATTGGCTAGGACAAGGTGTTGGAAGATGCTTCATCTGCATATTGGGTGGGAGTAGAGTCAAGGGAAGGTAGAGAAACTTTATAAGGTCAAACAAAGCCTGATAACTTTCAAGGTAATCAATTCTTACCTTTGGGTTAGAAGAGGTTGATGGGGCGATGGTAAGGCCGCCAACTTCATGGTGCTAGGTTGGGAGTGGGGAGGGAGCCAATTCCTGCCATCCTCATCTCAGGTTTCTGGGGTTGAGGTTGCCTCAGCCCTTTCTCCATTAATCCTGGGCCATTACAGTACCACATATAAAGACCCAAGTTCACACCCTAGAAGCCATGCTTTCCTTCGTTTTTTTAAGTCAAAAGTGGTGACATGTTACTGTAGTCCCAGCACTAGGCAAGCAGAGGTAGGCAGATTCCCCAAGGTTCACTAGCCTACTTGGCCTGTTGCAAACCAGTGAGAAAATGGACAGTCCCTGAGGGATGAGAGCTGAGGTTATCACCTGACCAATATACATGAAGACATGTGCATGCACGCACACACACCATGGGGGCAGTTCCGCAAGGCTAATGAGATTACTGTCCCCACCAGTGACACAGATCAGGCCAATAGTACCAAGTCCTGATTCCAAGGTCTCAGGTGTAGAAGCTCCCGGCATGTCGGGAGCATATTAAAGCAAGTATTAGTCAATCACAGGCCCTTCTTGCTAGGCAGACCACCTCAAGGTTTTCAGAACCCAGCAGCTGGATTCTCCTATCCCAGTGTGTGTTCCAGTTGTTGTACGACAAAATGCTGTAGACTGGGTGCTTGTAACAGAAAAACACACTGCTCTCAGTTTAGAAAAGTTAAAATCTGGAATGCATATTTTTTCAGTGTCTAGTGAGTTTCCACTTTCTGGTCCACAAATGTCCCCTTCACCTTCCCTTCATGTCTCCACATAGTGGAAGAGGCAGGGGGTCTATTTTGGGAGGACACCAGTTCCACTCCTGAGGGCTCTGACTTTATGATGTAATTATCTCTCTCCAACTCCAGCTCCTACTTGAAGGTTAATCTTCCTGATAAACTTAGTTGGAGTTAGAATTCCCAAAGACACACATCTGGGTGTGCCTGTAATGGTACCTCCAGAAATATGTAGTTGAGGAGAGATGATTGATTCATCTTGGATTCAGGCAACTCCATCTTATGCTCTAGGGTCCCATATTGTGTAAAAAGGAGAGGACGAGACCACATATACCAACTATGATGGCCCCAGAAAGCTGTAATAGAGCTGAAAAGGCTCCATTGCTTACTGATATGGCACCTACTACTGTGCTACACTTCCTCCCACCGTAACATGTCATGTGAGTTTGTAGCCTGGTGCAGTAAGCTGTGCCACCATACAGCATACGCATTCAGTAAATCATTATGTCCAGATTTGTCTAAGTATACAGTATGTCTACTCAGTGACAAAGAAGGCTGGCAATGCATCTCTCAGAACATATCCCTGCATGGGGTAATACCTGGCTGTACTGTTGTGACTCAGCTCACATTGATTACGTATGCATTCATTCATTCATTCGTCCATTTATTCATCCATCCATCCATCCATCCATCCATCCATCCATCCATCCATTCATTCATTCATGGCTACAAGTGTGTCAAGCACCAAGGTCCTAGATAAGACTCTGAGCAAGACACTGAAAGACAGGAAGTTGTTGGTTCATTTGGTGGTTTGAATGAGAAATGTCGCCCACAGGCTCAGGTATTTGACCACCCAACCACCAGTCTGATGGCTCCATTTAGGGAGGTTATGGACCCATTAGGAAGGGCTTCAGCCTTGCCAGAGAAAGAACAGAATTAGAAACAGGTTATGAGGGTTTTCATCCTCAGTCCACTTCTTTCCTGCTCCCTGTTTCCTATGTGCAGATGAGATATGACCTCTCAGCCTCCTGCTCCAGATGTCTGCTGTCACACCTTGCTGGACACCATGGACTTTCCTTCTAGGATCGTAAGGGAAGTTGTCTTTGAGTCACAGTATGTTATCACAGTAATAGAAAAGTGACTGATACAGTCAGCTAACGGTTTGCTAGCACACAGCAAGAGTTGAACACACGTGTCCACATACTGATGCACTCCCAGTTTTACAGACAAGCTTGGTAGGCATCCTGTCCTAGTTTTACAGTCAATAAACCAACATGCATAGAATCTGGAACAGCCACACATCAATGTATGTACCACACAGCTGGCACTATGCCAACCCCTTTATAGTTGCCAATCACTTGTGTTGCTTGTGAAATAGGAGCTCACACCTAGGACATGGCACCTGTGCTGGCAAAGCTTTTCCACAGCCTCTAGCTCTGAAATGTTATCATTATGAATCCACTCCCTTAGATGTAAATGCAAAGTCTTCTAGGAAAATGTGCAGCTTCTGGGAGAAGAACCACCTACCCTGTGAAGCTATCCTCTCTAGGGATGAAGGTCAAGCTTCTTGATGGAAGGAGGAGGAAGAATAAAGAGGAGCCAAGGATGGAAGGGAACAGAACACCTGAGAGCATGACAGGAGACAGAGGCCAGTGTTTATGAAGTATCTGCCACTTGTACACATGGTGACTACCATCTACTGCTGCAAGACACAAGCCTTCTAGTTTCCTTAGATGCGAGGCTTTCCAAGCTAAAATCACGAACAGCATATCCTGAGCAGAGCTTTTGTTGTTGTTTATACCACTTAAGTCATTTTCTCTGATCTCACAAGAGACCTAAGTGCTTGAGAATAAGAAGAGACCCAGGCCTGTGGATATTTTGTATGGTATTTGCCAATTTGACGAGATAAAGTTTAAGACATATCTCATCCAATCAAACCATGACAAGCAATCCCACTGACTTCACTCTTTATCCAACTGCCACTCTTCCTTCAAGCATATCAAGCACAATCCTGCAGGTCGGCCAACCTGTAAGAACTTGTTTCAGCAGAAGAGAACCATGATTACTACCTGGTACAGTGTAAGTCTTCAATCAGCATCAGCTGCCAGAATGAACAGTCTGTTGGAACCCCTCCATCTAGTTCCTTTCTCTAGCCTCTGTTTCACATAGGAACCTCCTTGCTTGAGTCAGTCTGGCTTACTTGGTGAGCTCTGGGTCAATGAGATACCCCATCTCAGAAATTTAAGATGGATGGCTCCTGAGGGGGCAATATATAGATACCTAGCCTACACACACACACACATGCACACATGCATATGCACACACACAGACATAAAACCCACCATCATTTTGGTCCAATTATTTGCTTACTTATTTTATTACATGAACTTAAATTGAACTAGGCACAGAATGGCATCCATTACATTAGGTGGTCACATATACAGTTGCCTGAGATAAAATTTGAAGAGTACTAGGCCAGTTCCAACTAGCCAAAAGTATGGCCTATCTCAAAAATCAGGAAAGACGGGGGGGCATGACCTCTCTCATTTATGAATCTTTTGTATTTAATACTAAACTATGACATTAAAAAGAAACCCTTGGGAGATGGTGGGTTCTAGTCATTTGTTGGCTGTTCAAATTCAAAAGATGGAACCTGGAACACTATGCTAAGCCATATAACTCTCATAATTGTGACCTATTTGTTTCTGTTGCTTTGTATTGTATTTATTGTTATAAGAGAAAGAACCATTTGTTGGACTGAAAGGGGTAGCTGTTGGGGGGAAAAAGATATACCTTAAACTAAAAAAGGGTAGAGGATGGGGGGGTTGAGGGGAAAGAGGGTGGAAGGGTGGGACAGGAGGGGGAAGTAGGGAGGGGATTGTGATTGAGATGTAACTTGAAGAAATAAAAAATAAATTATATATAAAAAAGAACAAAACTGGGGGTTTTCCATGAACTACCTTATATAACCACTGGATGGTGCCAAACACAAACTGTGCTGGATACCAAGCAAAAAAAAGCCAGGGAACCTTGATGCTGAAGAATTTCTGGACTCGGCCCTGAAAAAGTCTCTAAGCTAAGCTATATACAGATGACTCTGGCCCAAGCAGAGACGATTGTTTGAGTGTCACTGAAAGAAAAGCATTTTATATTTAATACTAAAAGAGGACATTAAAAAGAAGCACTTAGCGGGCAGATCCCGGAGCTCAGTGTCTGCCTGATGCAGGGCAAACTCTAAATAGAGAAAGACTTCGATCCAGGAGTGGTGGAACACATCTTTGATCCCTTCAGATGGGAACCACAGGTCTCTGATCCCAATAATTAGAGTTCAGAGACACACACATGGGATTTGGAGGGACCTAGGTTTGGAGGCTACTTACAAAAGGCCTTCTCGATGCAGGCAGATTGTCCTTTGGGATCTCAAAATATATACACTAGAGCTGGTTTAGCTCCAAGGTGACAGAATGATTTCTTCTTTAACCCGGATTGAAAGATAACGCTTTGTATGTTGTCAAAATTTGCTTCAGGCTTCGTGCGACCTACCCCCCCCCCCCCATCCCCGCCCCCAGAAAAAAAAAAAGAGGGCAATTGTCCTAGGGTTGGGATTGGGGCAGTTCTTATCGTTCCAGGAGAATCGAAGCGTCCATTAGGGGAGCCCGGGGACGGCTGGACAGCGGAATCCTCAGCAGAGAGCAGAATCAGGCACCAAGGAGGACGAGTGACCCAGTTGATTCTGCCTGGCAGACTTCCTCAATAGCTGTCTCCATCGGGGGTCTGCAACCACCACAGCAATCCAATGTCACTGGGACCGCTCAGCTCTACACAATGCCCCGACAGGAACCTCAGTGAAACCTGCAAGATCAGCTTCTGCCTACAAACCCCTTAGGTCATCTAAACAGCTGAGAACAGAAGGACTGAACATGAAAGGAGTGTAATAACATTTTTAATCATTTTTCCCATTTGGGTTGGGGCCCCAAACAGGTCTACTACGACCCAAATCAGCAGGAAGTCACTTTAAGAGAGCGACGTCCCATGCCCAGAGGGTGGGGAGGGTGTTTCTCTGCCCTTCTTTTTGGTTATTTGAAGGATAACTGAAAACTCTGTTATGTAGGGGAAGAGACTACAAGCTGATAAATGGTCCTGTTTAATGGGTTTTGGAGGTTAGCCCCAGGGAATTCCTACTTTTCCTTTTCTGTATCCTTCTTCCTCTCCTATGTAGGAGTGCATGGGCTTGAGAAAAATGAGATATAAACATAGCACAGGAAGGTCCAAGAAGAAGGGGCAGATTATTGAATATGCCCTTATACCTTTGTATATTGATACAAAATTAGTAGTTTATTTGGCTAAAGTGGTATTGACCATTGTTTATTGTGCAAAAATAAGATTGTATTGGATTACATCGATATTGATCTTTGTATATTGATACAAAATTAAGATTATAGTTGGCCACAATGGTATTGACCCTTGTATATGGACGTAATATTAAGATTATATTGGGCTACATAGGCATTGATCTTGGTATATTGATACATAATTAAGAGTATATTTAACCACAATTGAATAGATCTTTGTATATTGATACAAATTTAAAGGTAATGCTTCCCAATGGTATCATACCTAGAGATACTTAAAAATAAAATGTGAAGCTCTGACCTCTTGATACCAACCATCTAAAACGGTCTAGGATAGTTAAAACAAACTCCTAGTCATGCAAACATGTCACTTTGTTAGCTACTATGACAGTCTATCACAGATATTCTCTAAACTACCCAGTAATCAAGTTGCTAAGAGACAAGTAACATTTGCTTATCTAAATACAAGAGATGGATAGGGCATCTTCAAAAACCCCTAGAGATCTGCAGAATATGGCATTCAAAGATGTTATCTTAAATCAAGATTTTTTTGATATCGAGACATATCAGCGCCTGACAGCACCCCCTATTCTACTCCAAGTAGAAGATAAGCATCAAAGAACCTCCACTGTAAGATGGTTGAATTAGTGGCAAGCCTTTCTCTTGGCATGAAAAAAACCCTTGCACCAACTGCAGACAGACTGCTGTCCAAAAAGGACAAAACTTGGTAGCAGGGAAGTCGACAGCCTAACTCTGCCAAGACAGGGTAGGTAAGTCCTTTATAATCCCTGCTCTACAACAAATGTCTGTCAGAGAAACAGGACCCAAAGGCTGAAGATTGATGCTGGAATGTATGGAGAGAAAATAGGAACTGTCCAGGCAGTCATTGGTATGTTCTTTCTTAGTTTTGGAAGCTGCAGGCTCTGCACTTCCTATATAAGCAAATATATTTATCCCTCTCAGGTCTCTGAGGTGGTTGAAGAATAGACAGCTAGAGTCTCATAGTTAAATTTTGAACTGTTTAGGAATCAAGAGGGTATTATAGATCTAAGAAGATACTCTTAAAAGTGTGTTGCAAGATAGTATGAATGTTGAGTCACATATAGACCTTTAAACTCATGGAGTTGGTTAGATAGTAGAATGTTAAAGTCAGGGGCCAAATATGTATAAACTGGACATTGGGAAGGTATACTGGGCCAATTTACTCTCATAAATGTGGCATATTTATATCTATTGTTTTGTATAATACTTACTGTTATAAGAGAAGGAACCATCTGTTGGACTGAAAGGGGAAACTTCTGGGGGGAAGAGGGTGGAAGGGCAGGATAGGAAGGGGGAATAGGGAGGGGTTTGTTACTGAGATGTAACTTGAAGAAAAAAAATAAAGTATTTTTAAAAAAGTAACAATTATAAACCAAAAAAATAATAATAATAAAAAAAGAAGCACTTAGGAAATGGTGGGTCCCAGATATGTATAGGCTGTGCAAATACAACTCTGGTGTCCAAGCATCTCCCCTGGGCAGCACAGTCCCTACCCCCACTTTACAACTGAGAACACTGAGAGCTCAAAGACCGTTTCCTGCTCAAGTTTGTGCAGGTAGGAAGTGGATGACCTTGGATTGAGCCCTTGTCACTCTCATCTGCATCATGGCAAATACCCCGGGATGTGGCTGAAGGTGACTGTGCCCACAAGTCGCCATAACAGATGCTCTGACACACAGAAGCATCTATTGTCATCCTCATGTCTCATTATTCTAACCCCCAATTTTACAACAGCAAATTCTAACAGCTAGTGAGGGGAATGATACTTCCCCAAGAAGCAACAGGCATTAAGAGGAGATCCCCTGGAACTGCAGTTACAGGTGGCTGTGAGCCACCATCTGGGTGCTGGGAAGTGAACCCAGGTCCTCTGCAAGAGCAGCAAGTGCTCTTAACCACTGAACCATCTCTTCAGTCCCCAAGAGTTTGCGCTTTTATAGAGTCACATCCCTTTCTCCTCAACACCACCCCCTGCGCCCGGCTTCTGCAGTCACTTTTCCACTCCCTGCTTCTGAGTTCAGTTACTTCAGATTCCAGAAAGAAGAGAGAACACACCACGTGTGTCAACTGTGACTGATTTGTATCATGTGATGTGATGCGATCCAGTTGCACCAATATTACTGTGAGTGACTGAAGCCCCTGTTGTGTGCTAATGAACACCTCTGCTCCCATTTCTTGCCTTTGTGAGAAAGGTGCACTGATGAACATGGGAGCACAGACACCTCATCAAAACACCAATCTCAGGTTCCGTGGGTAAATGTTGGATCACCTTTGATTACTTTGAATCGCATTTTATAAGTTACACTCCATTGAATGGGCTGTACGTGTGGTTTTCATCAATGTGTTTCACCTCCCAATGTCATTTCTCATTGGATACCATGATTCTACTCTGTACTTATGTCTTCCGAATTGAAACATTTCCTCCTAGAGGGCAATGGGAAGCTCATAAGACTCAATGAACTAATGATGCTTACAAGGCTCAAGAAGCTGGTGAACATGGCTGGAAAGATGGCTCACTGGTTCAGAGCACGGGCTACTCTTGCAAAGAACCTGGGGTCAGTTCCCAGCACCCACATACTGTTCACATAGCCTCTAACAGTTGCAGGGGTTCTGGTGCCCTCTTCTGGCCACTGGGAGCCACTCTGCACAAGATGCACATAAAGAAAAGCAGGTGACACACGACCGACGTAAAATTTAATACTTTTGAAAACAGAAGCAGTTCATTAAACTCAAGACTCAGGGTACTCAGAAAGTTCTGAGATTTATAAGACTCTGTCCCCCACTTCCCAAAGTGCCCAGGCTATAACAGTTGCTGGGGCAGAAGTGACCCTCCTCTCTTCCACTGAGCTGCCTGCAAGTTGGGCGGGAGCCCTAGGGCAGGGAGCTCTAGGGATGCAGTTTTTTGGAGCTCTTATCCAGGCAGGGTAGACTTTTGGTGATGCACCTGGCTTCATCATTCATACTCGTGTAAGAAACCCCTCACCCGTGGTCCTGAAGTTCCTTAATAAATCTACCATTTCACCACACTAGACTTGGATGGAATACTTGCCTTGGTCAGCCATCTATGCCCTATCTGGAGTAAACAGAGGTTTGTTCACATTTCCCCAGGAAAAGTCACATGATGCTTTCTGTGTGCATTTTGTATGATTCAGGATGCAAGCAAAAATGAGGGTACAGAGAAAACATGAAGAGACATAGAATGCCTACCCAGGACCACACTTGGCCACTGGGGTGCAGGAAGAGGAAGGACAGTGTTACTGTGGGGTGACAGAGCAGAATCCTGTCTCTAGTCAGAAAACTTCAGCACCCCAAAACTCATCTCACTCAGGCAGGCGAACACTCTCGAGGATACCTAGAAATGACCAAATGAGAGGCTTGTACTTGCTTCTACACCTGTTCCTGTAACACAGAAGGCCTTACAAGTAAGTCACGACAAGCAGTCTTGGGTCTTGTCTGAGAGGGGAAAAAAATAATGGTGGGGAAATGAAGAAGAGAGTCCAGGGGAAGTGACTTGAAACTTCATCCCATGGTGTTTTAAAGATGAATTAAAGACCATCTGGAGAAATGAATGGCAAACAACAGGAATGGTGAGTGCTGATGCATTGGGGACAAGGGTTCTGAAAACCCCACAGGATTTTTGGTGCCTGCTCCCCTGGGAAACTGGGACACTAGGAAGAGCCTGGAAAGGTACTGGAGGGTGGACCAGCCCCAGTGCCAGGAGCCACTGGGTGATGTGGCTACTCCACACCAAGATGTGTGCCAAGTGTAAAATTCCTTCCAGATTTTGGAGACTTGGTGGGAAGAGAGAAAGTTAAATATTTTTATATTGTTTGCCTGTGAAGATGATAATATTTGGGATATATTTAGCCCAATTAAATACACTGTTAAAATTAATGCCACCTGCTTCTTTTCACTATATGAATGTGGCTACCAGATGATGGAGGACCTCATAGGTGGCTGGTATTTGATCTCCACTGGCCACTGCTGGGCCTATTGGTGTGTGTGACATCCGTTGAGTTGACACATAAAGACTCACCGCTTAGGTTGGGATAAGAGAGAGACCAGAGTTTCTGCCCAGAGCGGGGGAGTGGTTATTTTGTTCCCTGAGTGTTTAGGAAGGGGAGAGCTGGGGTTAAGGAAGGGTTTTCTGAGCCAGTGGACTTTTCTAAATCAGAAACAGGAAAAGAAGGTGAGTTATTCAGAAGGGAAAACCATCCAGCAAGTCAAACTTGCATTGTTGCACTGTGAACCAAATCAAACAAAACAAAAGCACAGGATCCCATTACATCCCTTTGGGGGTCATCCCCACCTCTCTATCCCCCCACCTTCCTCACCACCAGTAAATCACCGAAACTAACCTTCCTACAGGATGTAAAACACAAAGCCAAAAAGATCGCTTTCAGGGCACAGGAAAGTAAAGAGGAAATGCTCAACGGAAGGCCTTACTCTGCTTGTTAAAGAGCTAAGAGGAAAACTCAAGCCCATTGGCCCACAAACAGCAATCCCCAACAGTGTGGTCCTTTGTGCCTTCCTTCAAGCCTGCTGACAGGAAGGGCTGTTACCATGGAAATGGGCCCTGCCAGGAAGCACAGTGGAGCAAACACAGACAGTCTCACGGCCTGCTCTGTCCAGAGTCAACCAGTTGGTAAATATTACACCAAGCACATACCAGAGATACAGAGCAAACAGTATGTCATCTGGGAGCTGCTCTGGCCTGGCTCCAAGGGGGAGTGTTACAATGGGAAACTGCAAAGCTTGGATCCCATATTACCAGGGGCCTGGCCCAGTAGGATGGAGTGTCATCCTAAGATGTGGTGGGACTGAATTACACTTGGGATCTTGTAGTATGTAGCCTTGTAGGCACTGGTAGCTAAAGAGAAATCAAGTCATTCTGACAAGAAGCAGGAGGTGAGTCCCTTTCTGTTCAGTTTTACTTATCTTTAAGAGCACTGACAGCTCTTGAGAGAATCCAGATTCAGTTCCCAGAACCCACAAGGCAGGTCACCAGTCTTTAAGTAGTTTCAGATCATCTGATACCCTCTTCTGGCCTCTATGGGGCACTGCACACACATGGTGCAAGTACATACATGCAAGTAAAATATTCATATATATATATGTGTGTGTGTTTATGTGTATGTATATTATATATAATATATACATATACTATATTTTAAAATCTATCTTTTAAAAAATAGGTATCTTCTATACATCACAGGATCAGTGTGAGTGTTTAACAGGCTAATAAATGAAATTCATATGATCTGGTATACAGTAGGTGCTCAGTGAAGGTTACCTTCACTTTCTGTGCAGTATACCTATGGACTCTGAACAGTGCTTCCCTTCTATGCACCACAGGTATAGACCACCATCTGGCTTACTATTTATTTTTTTCAAATTTATTTTTGCAGTGCTTGAAACTGAATCTGGAGTTTCAAGTGCTCTACCACTGAGCTATGTCTCCTGCCCACGCACTCTCACTTCAGATAATGCTACATCTTATGAGGATCAAGGCTACCCTGACTTCCCAGTACAGATCATGGGGTTAAACAGCCTAGTGATATCCCCACCCCCACCCTTTTTAAGCTACCCTTTCTGTATCCTGTGCCTATGGGATTGTCAATCTAGGTGTAAACCCTGCATATGTCAGTCATTGGGGTTCATCTAGGCTGATACTGCTGCTCTAGTCTGGCAAGGCCATGGGCAAGCTGTCCTTTGTTCTTGGAAAGCTTGTTGTCAGGTGCGATAGGTATCAAAATATGTCCTCCTGACCCCTGACCTGAAGTGACTATTCCAAAGGCAGGTTCCTGGGCCTAGTACTAGATCTGCTCAATCAGAACATCAGGGGATAGAGTCCAGAAATTATATCTCTAGCATCATTCCCAGAAGATGCCCATGCCTAGATAACTCTCAAAAACTCAATTCTCTGTATCAGTTCTGCATTTTGTTAAATCCTAGTGGTTATTTATCCATTTGTTTCTTGTTTGATTGGTTTTGACTGTGGTTTGTTTGAGACAAGGTCTCACTAAGTTGCCCAGGTGAGCCTTGAACTTGCAACCTTCCTGTCTCGAACTCGAACTTCCTTCCAGTTAGCTGAGATCAGGCCTGCCTTCCGCATTTCTTAAACTGGCTCTTGAACTACCCGGGTTAGAGTCTCCTAGGTGGAGGCTAGGAATGCAAGATTCAGGGCACCACCTCATCTAAAGAGTTGTAACCTCTGGACTCAGAAATGGTGAAGAGAACAAGCCATGCAGGTGACACTTAGTCACACTAGAGAGCAGCTGGTGTGATGAGCTGTACTTCCCTATGTGGTGTGCATATCAACAGTCTGGGGAGGTTATTAAAATTCACTCTCATGGAGGCAGGAGAGATGGCTCAGTGGTTATCATCAACACTGGCTGGTCTTGCAAAAGAGTAGGGTCAAGTTCCCAACATCGACACAGCAGCTCACAACCATCTGCAACTCCAGTTCCAGGCGATCTGATGCCCTTTTCTGGCCTCTAATGGCAACTTCATTTGCGTGCATACGCATGCACTCACGCGCGCGCGCGCGCATACACACACACACACACACACACACACACACACACACATGCATACACATAACTTAAAAATAAATTTTAAAAAATTTGACTCTTAAAAAAATCAAGTTGTGTATTCACAGAGTTCAGGAGACTCAGAGTTAAACTTGGGGTATGGCTTTGGATTATTTAATAATTTAACATTATAAATTAAATTATTTTTATTGAATGCATAATTAATAAATTATTGATAACTTCCTATTAAAATTTTCTTATCCCAGCAAGCAAAGAATATGTAAAGTAAGTACTTACCTTTAGAGATCTGGAATGACTGTGGCATTTGGCATTTTCTATAGTTGGGAAATGTGTTTTATTTTTAAGCATACATTACTTGCTGGTGGAATGGGCAAATAATCAAACAGCCAAGTGTCTCTAACACAAAGAACCCAGAACGGGGAAATTTTTGAGCCTGAAAAAGAGAACAATGTCAAGACTAAGCTACTGGATCAGTAATCAAGTGTAACCCCTGACTTGATACGTCACCTCTTAAAGCACTAGGTCAGCCAAACAAAACAGAAATATAACACATCCACAATTTGTGATGACCCTTGTCTATGCTACCAAAGGATTCCTGTTTAAATTGTTCCTTCCATTATTCTAAAATGAACCAAGTATATTGGTTCATGACCATTTCCAAACCAAAGGACCAAGTATGAACAAAATTAGCAAGCATAATCAAGTGGTGAGTGGTTGCCTGCCATGTGCCTGGGGCTGGTCCAGTTGCCAACCTCAAGGATGTAGAAGTGGGAAAGTAGAATCAGCTGAGTGTCTAAGACAGCTGGTGGACACCATTGTCTTGGTTGGAGCAACAGGCTAAAGACTATTTATAATCTGTGCTCTGTTCCTCCCCTAAACTAGCTCTGAAGTAGCTTATATTTTTAAAAGGGCATAATGTCATTAATAAAATAAATGCTGCACACGAATTCACATAAGAAAAAGGGATTAAGAAATATGATGTATAGTGGGATAGAGAACCCAGAATCTATGAGTAGCAGCACAATTACCTAAGATCTTCCTAGCAGCCAGGTAGAGAAAACACACATAAAATTCTTAGTTTCTTAAATAGACATTCTCTTTAAAAAATCATTTTTAAGCCGGGCGGTGGTGGCGCACGCCTTTAATCCCAGCACTTGGGAGGCAGAGGCAGGCGGATCTTTGCGAGTTCGAGGCCAGCCTGGTCTACAAAGCGATTCCAGGACAGCCAGAGATATTCAGAGAAACCCTGTCTCGAAAAACCAAAAAAAAAAAAAAAAATCGTTTTAAAGAAAGGACTTTTCTAAATGAAAGATTTTCAATGAACTAAAATATCTCCTAGCGATCCAACATGAGGATTTGATGCTTCCCTGAAGACTGAGAGGTTACTTCTTCTGTTTTGGTGGAGAACATGCCCCATGAGGAGCTGGAAAGGTGCACATCATGGTTATGAGAAGGGGGCACGTCAGGAGTGTGCTGGGGAGGATGCAGAGACTTGCCCTTAGGGTTCAAGCACTCTGGTAGAGCCATCACCAGCATTGATAATGGTCTCTGCTACACATCCCTGGGAGGGGAACAATTCCAGAGTTGTAGATAACTTTCCAGGAAAAACAGAATGGAAACTCTCCAAGACCCAGGGAAAAAAAAAAAAAGAGCAATTCCTTTTTTGGAGAGAAAGAGCTACATACATGTGAAACATGGAGAAATGAGGATTTGTCTCCTCACGAGATGATGACTCCTGAGCCAATATATAGTTCCACTACCAATACCTAGAGAAGTCACAAAGCAAGGGGCTTTCCTCCAAAGCATCACTGAGGGGCTGGGAGAAGGCTCAGTGGGTAAGGTGTTTGGAACACAAGCTGGGGGGGAGGGGGGCTGAGTTCAAGTCCCAGCACTCACACAAAAAGCCAGGCATGATAGTGTGCACCTATAATCCTACCCCTGGTAGAAAGGAGCAGATGGAACCTTGGGGTTTGCTATCTAGCCTGTTTAGCCAAATAAATGAGTTCTGGGTTCAGTGAGAGATCCTGACTCAAAAACTGAGATAGAGAGCAATCATAGAAGACACTTTATGCTAATCTCTGGCCTATATAGTCTACTTGGGCATATGGTGTATGAACACACACACACACACACACACACACACACACACACACACACACAAGCACATATACAAACACATATGCTTTCATACATGCACACAAACTTCCATGCACACACATACATCTCTCTCTCTCTCTCTCTCTCTCTCTCTCTCTCTCTGTCACACACACACACACACACACACACACACATGCAAAGAAGAGGTGGCTGAGAATTTTATTAACCCCCTGGAGTGGCAATAAAATTCCGTAAAGAATATATACAAATGTGGGAAGGAGGAAGACTGAAAACTCAGATACGAGGAGAAGCAATCATGGTCAAGAGGAGTTCTCCCCTTTATTCTGTGTCTGGAAGCTTTTCCGGTCTTGGATGGCTGTTACAAAGCTATAAAACTGAACAGATTAATCATTGTGTCTGTGAAGTTCTTTTGTGGGAGACAACAGAAACAGATCTGGGTTGACTGAAGCGGAGAAGGAATTTATTAAAGAACATAGGGTTCCTGAGTGAGAGGGCCAAAAGAAAACTAGAAGAAATAAAAAGGACTCAAGAGGCAGAGACCAGAGCACCTATGGTTTAAAAGCAAACTCACAGCCAGTGTCTCCAAGATTCAGCCTCCTCACCCAATCAGCAACCATGGACCTCACAACTGCAACTCCAATAAAACTCTACAGTACAAATGCTTGATATTCCAGTGTGGCTCTGAAGCTCACCCTCTGCAGGAATGGCAGGTTACCTTCACCAGAGGTTTTCAGTGAGGGTGATGTGCCTGCCAGGAGACACCTGGCACTATCTGGAGACGTTTTTGCTAATCACACTTGAGGGACATTGATGGGTTGTCACCACCAGAAATACTGTTAAATATCCTGATGCATCCAGGACACACACTCCCTTACTCCAGTAGCAACAGTGTGAATATTCAAATCTCGATGCTGACCCCAATGGAGCACACAATTGAGTTATTGGAAAGCCAAGGTTTTCAGTAGAGGAGCCGACATCTCCCACCCACTCCACTCAGACTTCCTGGAATCCCTGTGACCCTGGAGTAACTTCTTCTACTTTGCTTTTAATCATATTGCTTTCACCAATTACCATCCACAACTTTCTTCAGAGGACAGTTCTGGACCACTGGAGCCACTTGAGAGCCTGACTTTGTGAGGAGTTTATACATACACAGTGAGCTGTTCCAAAGCAGGAAGCCCTTTGTCTTGCCCCAATCCAGGCCTGGTGTGTGTGCCAAAGCTCCTCCAGGTGAGCCTGGGACTTGATTAAAATGATATCTATGTTTGGTATTTTACATGCTGGTTCCTTCAACTAACTCTCTTTTCCTTCCTTCCTTCCTTCCTTCCTTCCTCCCTCCCTCCCTCCCTCCCTCCCTCCCTCCCTTCCTCCCTCCCCCCCTCCCTCCCTCCCTTATTCCCTCTCTCTCTGCCTCCCTCTCTCCCTCTCTCAATCCCCTCTCCTTTTCTCAATGCCCTCCTTTCTTTTACACTTTAAGAAAATGTCAGGTAGCCCAGGATGGCCTTCAGCCAGCTATGCATCCAAAAAGAATGACTGTGAACTTCTGATTCTTCTGCTTCTGGCTCCCAAATGCTGGAACTGTGGACATCTACCACCACCCACTTTATGTGGTGTTGGGGACTGAACTCAAGGTTTAGTGTACCCTAGGCTAGCACTAGCAACTGAGCTACATCCACACCTTCCCCCAACACTTTCTAAATAATTCCTTTGTACCTAAGTCCCTTCTCAGCATGTACTTTTAGGGACTCTAACCCGAGACAAGAAGTTACAACCAAAAACAGGGTTGTAGGGAATGATTGACAGGTAAAACAATAGACATCCGCCATTTGAAATTTCCTGCCTTGATTTTCAGCTTTCTCCTGGCTCCATGATCAAGTGCTCCAAATGGCTACTATCCAGAACCAGACCTTCACTAGAACCATGACAGAAGCTTTTTAATCATTCTAAACAGGTTAGCAGCTTCTGATCGCCAGCAGCACAAACACCAGAATCACCACAGAAGCCATGCAGCCACTTCAACTATTCAAGTGGCTGCATCCAACTCACCCAGGGAGAAGCAAAGATAATAAAGGCTGGAGATCATACTTCAGGTCCCCCCAAAAAATGAAGGAAAGCAGGGGAGAAACCTGGTCAGCTGGACTGGAGTTCCCCCATATAATGGAGCAGAATCAGAAGGTTTTAATGGTTGCCCTGGGAATGAAATTGAGAGGAGACTGGTCTGTGGATAAGGTGGTAGATGAGGGCAAAAAGCATAGACCAGCAAAGGAGACTAAGGCATTTTCATGAGTCAGTGAACAGAAGTCTCCACATGAGTGAAACCAAAGATAATTAAGGAGACTTAGAGTGGAGGTAGGTTTCAGAAACCTGGTCTGGTCTGGGTATGAGAAGGGAAAGGAAAAATTTAAAAACTAATTCACATCTTCTTGCTTCTCTGCATGGTAATGAGGTCAAGAGCTATTTTGATGATCTAGGGTACATTCTTCTATGCAAGACAACTTAAAACTCACTGGGTTCTACTTGCAGCTTGGTGACTTGGATAGGGAAGCCCATTCCACCCAGACCTCCAAATCTCTGTTGATAAATATGGGTTCTTCCAGTTCTGGGAGCCCTTTGTTCTGTGGTATGGAAAGAATAAGCTAAATGAACCTTCAATGGAGTCTGCCAAGCCCAACATCTGCATAGGCACATGCCTCAGTGGGTCTGTGCTAACCCGTATCTTCCATCAGGGGAGGAGAGTCTTCTGCCTCCAGTTCCTGGCTCTTTGGGATATGCTTGAGCTGCAGGGATGTCCCAGCAATGGTCATGGCCCTCAGAGAGCAACCTATACTGAGATAAGCCTGGTTACTTCTGAATGGTGTATAACACAGCTGTCCCTTGGTGGTCCAGGAAGACTGATTCCAGGATATTGTGAATACCTGAATCCTGGCATACTTAAATCCCTTGTATGATGTGGGAGATATTTGCATGAAACCTGAACATCTTCCCATACTTATCAAATCATCTCTAGCTGGCTTAGAATACTTAATACGATGTAAATGTTATGCAAATAACCATTGCACTACCTTGCTTAGAGAATCATGATAAGGAAAACATGTCTTTACACATTCCATATGGTTGCAGTAATTCTCTTATTTCCAATCCAAACTTGGTTGCATCTCCAGGAACATAATGCAGACATTGAGCCCCTCCCACTGGAATGAGGGGTTTTTGTTGGCCATGCAAAACACCCCAGCCCATATTCCTTCCTACACTTTCAGAGGAGTTGATGCTTAGCAAAGGAACAAAGCAAAGCTTCACATCTAGGGGACTGCTTCTAGAAAACCCACATTTTGACACTCTGGTACCCTGGTAGCTTGGCAAAGCAGAGTAAGCAGAGCAAAAGGATGCTGTGAGGATTCGATTGCAAACTTGTGTCAATTAATAGCAATACTAATGGCTGGCAATTAGAGGACACTAACCACATGTGGAATGTGGCAGTATGGGCCTCACACATTAACTCATTGGAACACCTACACTACTCAGTGTTTTAGGGGCCATGAATACAGGTAAAGAAACAGGCACAAACACCCTGAGCAGCAGGCCTGAAGTCCCATAAGTACACAGGATAAACCAGATCCAGATATTGGGAGTCTGCCTCCAGAGTCTATATTCTTTCTTATCCACCCATTCTCACCATTGTTACCTTGCTAGTCTTCAGTGATTATCTCCCCAGTCTTTGGTTTCTTCTTTTGTGTGATGTTTGGATAGAACAACCCCAAGAACTCTTCAAAGCCACTGTTGGGTGTTCTTGTTCAGTGTATCCATAGTAACTAAAAGGGCCAGACCAAGGACTCAGAGGTCATTGCTGCCACCATGCACAGAAATCTTCGTGCCACTCTGGTCTGACTTTACAGAAAGATGGAGGAGGGCTCTGGAGGAGGTTTTAACCCCACTCCATGCTCTTTGGAAGCAGGTTTCGGAAGACACTTCAAGCACTGCACCCCACCATCTCTTTCAGGGTGCAGAGAGTGACTCTCCCTGACTTTGCACTTGCGATCAGCCAGGCGCTGGATGTTTATGTAATCATTTAATCCAAAGGCTTGGAGAGTAAAGTCCCTTTCCCAAGGCTACAAAGATGGTCACTAAGTCTGCATGGGCTCAAAGCCCAGCAGGCTCCATGAGTATTCACCATCTCTGCTAATGGTTTGCACATGGCTTGAGTTTGTCACCCAGGATTTTTGCATGGCAAGTTTGGCCCTAGAGGTAGTATGTTTAGAAATGGGGCCAAGTAAGATGTTCTTAGATCACGGGGGATGTTCACCTGGAGGATGTTAAGGTAGAGCTCAGGGAATTCCTAGGAGCAACTTTCTCAAGAAGGGTTTTGGAAGTGAAGGAAGCCTCTCCCCATCACTCCCATGCTCTGACTTCTGGATTTGTCATGTAACCCTCCCTCTTGCAGGTGTTTCCACCATGACAGCAGTGCCACTGGGCAGGTCCCTTTCCCATTCATATCATGGGATGATGAGATTACCTGAGGCACTGCTCATAGGATTAGAACAGTGTGGAGATAGACTTGTCAGAGTCATAATACAGAGTTATAGAGAAGGAGCAAGATTAGAGACAGTGATCAAAATAGTCACAGAAGCCAGGAGGGTCACTTCAAAAGAAGAAGGAGAAAGCAGGATGGAGGAAGGGGGAAGAAGAAAGAGGAGGAAGAGAAGGAAGGAGAGGAGGAAGATGAAAAGCCCCCAACACATTGGGAAGACATTCTGTGAACCACTCACTGCACCAAGTGTGTCTTGTAGACTCAGTCCTCACCTCTATCTTGTTAGGGAGCTCTGAATCACTATGCCCATTTTACAGATGAACAAACTAAGGTCTGAACTCATAAATATCACCCTGTGCCAAGAGGTAGTAAAGTATGAACCATGGTAGTTCACACCCCCAGCTGCCTCACTATAAAGCAGAGCAAACAGTGCTCCCACGGCAATGGCCATGTCCTTCCAACTTTCACCATGTTCATTCCAAAAGGCTTGCTACATCTAATGAGTTGACCCTGCTGTCCTCTGAATTAAAAGAAAACCTAGAATTAACTTCCCTTAGATAAGAGCCTTTATAAATAGTTTCCATGGAATGGCCCCTGCTTTAGTGGAAAGGTCGGCGTGAGACTGGTTGTCACCCAACTCTCTGTTGACATTTCCTTTTTAAAGAACATAGCATACATTCTTGGGTAGAGCTCAAACATTCTTACATTTTGCTTTCTTTTTAAAACTATTTATGGAAGAAAAAAAACGACATGATTATTGAAAACGCTAGGTGGAAGCCCAGAGTCCTTTTCTCTGTGTGATGAAGGTATCAAATGTCAGCCCTCTCTAACCCTTGAAGCAGCTTCTCTCTTTATCTCTCTTGCTTTCCCTAAAGACCTCACAGGCGCTCATGCTCATACTGATGTGTGAAAGCACAGAATAGATGGTTAGAGAATGACAGGGAGTGCACTATGTAAAGCACTCCATATGCACCTTGCATTGAAATCTCACTATGAGTGTATTTTCCGGAGGTAAGTAGGTCAGAAGAGCTCTGCCCTTAATCCATTCATGAATGCATGGGTGAATGTGTTCTTGATAGGATAGTTGTGTTTTAAAACAAGTGCTGTGTGACCCTCTTGTTCTCTATCACCACATCAGGCCACCATTCTTAAGATGTTAAGGCAGGAAGACCCCCCTGCCCAAATGCTGAGGACATGCCAGCTCCATTCCCTTTGACCTTCCAGCCTGCAGAACTGAGAACCACATGAACTTCTATTCTTCACACACAGCTTGGTCCCAGGTATCTTGTTATAGCACTCTAAATATGAACTTTGTCAATAAGTAAATACAAAGGACTCTTAAACACAGCTCTGTGTGAATCCAAACCTGGAATCCCAAACTGAGTGGGAGTAGCTGGAAATCACTAGCTAAGGAAGCCACATGCATGCAGGAGCCTGAGGAGGCCAGAAGAGGGCATCTGAACTCTTGGAACTGTAGTAAAGGCAATTCTAGGGTACTATGAGGGTGCTAGGAACTGAACCTTGGTCCTCTGCAAGAGCAGTAGTCACTCTTAACTGTTAGACTATCTCTCTAGCCCCTCAACTGAGAAAATTTTACACAACCATAAGTATACAATAAATTGTATAAAATTGATTTATATAATATAAAGTAAGTATTCAGATCAATAATAAACTATAAAGAATTTTCTTTTAAAACCTTATTTTGGCATACATATGATTTTAGCATTTATTAAAGATGGGTTATGGAAATTTGGGTGGTAGGGGTGAAGGTATGAGGTAGAAAACCTAGAAGGTTTGCTAATCCAATGAAGATAATAAGGGAAATCAGTATTAGAGGTCATGATCATCCTTTTGGGGGATGAATAAGTATTACCTACTTTATAATAAGTTGAAGTAATCATTGTCAGAATGAATGAAATTGGTTAGTCATGAAACATTCAGAAGATTGAGGGAAACACAGTGCTAACAATAACAACTGGAAGTCCTGTTATTGTAGGGTAAATGGAAGAGGCAAGTACATGTTCCTTCATTTTGATTCTCATGCATTGTTGGCTTTTAGTGATTCTATAAGTTTAGGAAGTGGAGAGACTAGGTAAATTTGGAAAGAAATCTTCTATTGAAATAAAATAAAAAGTGTAATATTTGTGGACAGGACAGTAATAAATCATGTAGATGTGTTTAGTTGTGACATGTCATTGAAGAGAATCTGGGTTGCTTCCTTTGCACACTAATGAGATGGGTATGCATGTTTATTTTTGCATAAAGAATTAAATCTTGGCTGAATATTTGAAACTGGAGGACAGGTAGAACCATCAATGTTTTTCATAGCTGGTCAACAATTTATTTTATAACTTTCAGTGCCTCTTTGCATAAAAACATAGTATCCAATGACTAAAGTATGTACAGGGCCATTGTAGACATTGTTGGAAATTCTGTCTTAATCCCAAGCCAAAATTCATTTAATGACTGTTTTGCGGGACTCAAATAATAACTTTTAAAATCAAGCATTTTAGTAAAGTACAATCCAAAAATACACAAATTTCATGCTTACATGGTAAAAAATGATGTTACAAAACATTTTTAAATCCTTGGTTTTCCATAATTAAACCATTAAGTTTCTTAAATGCAGAAAACTTTTTAGGTACAATATAAAACCCTGCAATTTATAACATACAAAAATCTTGAATCTGAGCAGAGGCCTGCCTTTCAGGCAGTGTCCATTGCTGTCATATGACAAGATGGTCACATCAAGTCCAAAGTGCACACATTCTGTATTCAGAATCACCACTGTAGTGGGTATGAGTTATTTGATTTTGAATTAATTTTTGGTTCCTGGGCATTTAGAAGCCTTTTATTATTATCAAACTTGTTGTGACATAACACACACATACATACACACACACACACACACACACACACACACACACGGTCACATCACACAATTTAGGAACCTGGGGTGCAGAGGACATGTAGTAAATTAACCCAGTCATTCAGTGATGCTCAACCTGCCAGACTTTCCTCTGGCTATTTTTTTTTTTTTTTTTTAGGTAGTGAGATTGAACCTAGAGTCTCATGAAAGCTAGGTAAACACTCTACCACTGGACCATCTCCCAAGATACCTGTTTCATACAATATTTTTTTTGAGACAGGTCACACACTACATTGTCCAGGCTGGCTGTGATTCACTCTATAGTCCAAGACACCTCTGAAATTTGTGGCCCTCCTTCCTCAGCCTCTCAAGTATCTAGGCTTATAGTCTTATACCATTAATCCTGGCTTCTAATGTTTTCACTATATTGGTACCTTGCTATGGTTCTGGAGTATCACACAAAGCTGATAGTCACTAGACTTTTCCTGTCTTGTTTTTTTTTGTTTCAGATAACACCCCTGCCCTCACTCCAGTGCCTTTTTGCTCACACTCCATTAGGAAAAAAAGTTGAAACATACCTCTTTTACTTAGCCAAAACTTGGTTTCAAAAAAGAAAGACACAAAAGATTTAAAAACAAAACAAAAAAAACCCCCAGAAATATTGAAAAGTTAGGATTACTTGGATACAGTCTACCATGGGGAATGAAGTTTGGATAGCCCTAGCAATGGCTCCAAGGAGAAGCCAGCACTGAGTATCAGAGGCTCTGCTGTCCAGGAAAGGGGTGAAAGAGGAGAAAAGGACTTAGACTTGGCCATTGCCTGCTCTCAGGACCATGTGCCTGGCATTCAGCAAGTTTTCTAGTCAGAGGAAGACACCAGCAAAGGCAGGTGTAATCTGTAAGAAACAGAAAACCAGCATTCAAACTGGCTATAGAAAAGAGTAAGTTATATTTAATGGTTAATTTAATGGAGAAAATCATGCTTGTCTGGTTTCAAGCTTTCCTTAGGTGACATTTTGTTCAACAACAAACAATATATGCAACTGCAAGGTTTGTTTCAAAAGATGACATCATCTAGTAACATCATTGCTGTCTTAGTTTTTATAAGCACACTCTCACTCTAGGACATTCACACAAAAATTGAATCATCCCACAATGCATGTCTCAGAATGTATCCCTATTGTTAAGATCTCTAAAACTATACTGAAAGGAAAAAAAAAAAAACCACTTTCAGCAATGTCTCAATTCATCTCTGGATTCTACTTTAAAGACAGCCCCCCCCCAACAACTCCAGGCCTACATCTTTCATAGCCCACCAACCTCAACAGAAAGGGGGGTTTCTTTTTTCATCTCCCAGCATGACGCCTGGCTCTACAGGCTCACCCAGATTACCTGCACATCGTTCCAACACAGGCTAAGTCTAGCAAGGTAGTATTAGTCAGCATTAGGTCACACATTCATCAGTCTGGCTCATATGACTCCCAGTGACAGAAAAGAGAAGAGGAGGCTTAATGAGAGACAAGGCAGAGGAGATCCTGTGTCCAGACCTAGGACAGGGAGGGGCTGGAGGAGGGCTGTGCCTTGGCTCTGTCACTTTCTCTTGATTCCTGGTGATTTTTCTTTGGCAGGTAGGAGTCAACTGAGAGGTCTATGCAATTCCATCATCTTCTCTCTCTGCTAAACAAGAATCCATTCCAAGAATGGTAGACCAGGAGCGGGATGGGTGGATGCAAAAAGACATCATGTTTTGTTAATGAGAGCTGACAGTCCTGAGATGATGTCAGTGGAGAAAACTTCCCCAACATAGGAAGATTGTTAATGAAATTTTACTTTCCATGGCCCCAGTGAAAGAAAAAAAAAAAAACAGCATGAAATTGCATCCTTTGGTTAGAAGGTCACAAGCCCAGATAGGGAAGGTTGGGATGGAGTTACAGCAGAATGAATGCAGCAGACACACTACAGTAATGACTGGCATAACCAAGTATGCTAAGTTGGCTGAGAGCTTGGAAAGGACTGGGTTTGAGTGCCTGAGTGGTTTTGTGGAAGTGGGAACCCACAGGAGGAGCAATCATGACCCCCCAGCACAAGTGTACAGGAGATATAACATATCACACCCTCTGCAATGATCACATGATGAACATAGGAACAAACACCATGAATATTGGTTGGGGAGTAGTCTCTGGCCCTATGTTCCCTCCATATTTCCTTTGCCCTTGTTGTTCAACACACCTGTTTCTTGCACCACTTTCTCCATTTCCATCTTCAGATCCCAACTTGACTATTACTTTGTCAGCAAGGTCAGGTCCACCATGGGCCTCACAAGGCCTTCTGTATTAGTTACTTTTCTATCGCTGTGATAAAATACCATGACCAAAGAAACAGAGGAGAAAGGGTTCGATTGGATTTATTGTTTCAGAGGGGTAGAGTCCACAATGGCACAGAGAAGGTACAGGGTTAGGCAGCTGGAACAGCAGCTGAGATATATCTTATCACACACCAGAAGCAGAGAGAAAACTGAGAATAGTCATTGAACTCTGAAAGTTTATCCCCAGTGACATATTTCCTCTGGCAAAGCCACACCCCCTAAGCCT
>CAJQZJ010032121.1:5593182-5623580 GCA_907164525.1 Lophiomys imhausi
TTGGGTCCTGTTTCTCTGACAGACATTTGTTGTAGAGCAGGGATTATAGAGATCTGCAGAATATGGCATTCAAAGATGTTATCTTAAATCAAGATTTTTTTTTATATCGAGACATATCAGCGCCTGACAGCACCCCCTATTCTACTCCAAGTAGAAGATAAGCATCGAAGAACCTCCACTGTAAGATGGTTGAATTAGTGGCAAGCCTTTCCCTTGGCATGAAAAAACAAAAAACCCCTTGCACCAACTGCAGACAGACTGCTGTCCAAAAAGGACAAAACTTGGTAGCAGGGAAGTCGACAGCCTAACTCTGCCAAGACAGGGTAGGTAAGTCCTTCATAATCCACCCTAGTTTTTGAGGAAGGATCTCTCACTAAACCTCAAGTTTGTCGATTTGGCTAGATTGGTGGCCAGTAATCATGCAGATTCTCCTGCTTCCTCCTCCCCACTCTGGGGTTTCAGGTAAACATCACCATACTTCTGCAGATATGAAATCAGGTCCTCTGTTTACACAACATACACTTCACCAACTGAGCCATCTCTCCATTTCTGAGTTTGTTTTTCTTGATGACAGTCTCACAGCCAAAAGAAAATCCTGAAGGCCTTCCATCTTCACCACCTGTCACACCTTGTCTGCATACTTCCAAGCCCCCAACTGATACACTGCTGCTACACCTGCCTCCCTGCTCTCTGTCACATGAAGCAACCAGGAGTTCACTTGTTGAGGGAAGGTCTAATATTTTTTCTGATACATTGAATTCAATGTTGAGATCTGGTTACTGCCCCTTCTGAGGCATTCTCTTGATTGGTTAATAAAAGTCGCTTATGGCCAATTAGCTGGGCAGAAAGAGTATAGGAAGGCGGGACTTCCTCAGATCAGCACAGGAACTCTGGGTACACACAGACACTCTCTCTCTTTCCACCAGGAGACACAGAAGGAGACAGATGTCTGGAGAAGGCTAGAAGGTACTCGCAGGCACATGGTGGTTTAGGATTAGGTGATCCGATCCGGGTTAACATAGAGTAGCTAATTGAGAGTCTGCCCAGCTAAGGGCTAAGCGTTAAAACATTAAAGGTCTTGGTGTGTTTAATTATTGGGGAAAAGACTGTGGTGGCTTATAGGCCCTCAGTCCAAGCAGTCCCGGGCCATTGGACTCTCAGACTCCCCTTGAGCCCAGGCGAATCTCCTGCCAAGCCGCTGGTAATTCTACCAGCCTAATATAACAACTTATATTAATTAACAGAGTTTAGGTTACATGTGGTGTAGGCCACCCTTGGTCCCGGGGCTCTTTCTCCAGGATAAGTTAGGCAACCGGTTAAGGCACTCGGGCCAGGCCTCCTGCTCCTCTGCCAAGCCACCAGCTACTCCACCAGCCTAATATTACAGTTTATACTTACTAATAACTACATTAATTAATTAATTTGCAGTTTTCAGGTGGCATCCAACATGGGGCGCCATATGTAAAAAGAAATATAGCCAATTAAGCTATTTAACCTGTATTTATATTATCATTAATTGGTTTGGCAGTTGTTAATCTTTAAGCAGCCATTATAAATGAGCACACAGACACCACGTGGATTTTCACAAGCCTAGGCCTAGCATGGAGAATGGCAGTCCAAGGGGACATATGTATATCTGGGGTCATATTTGGGTAATAGAATTATGAGTTAGCTTAGATGGGCCAAGATTGCTCCATCCAGGCCTAGGCTTGTGAAAATCCATGTGGTGACTGTGTGCTCATTTATAATGGCTGCTTAAAGATTAACAAACGCCAAACCAATTAATGATAATATAAATACAGGTTAAATAGCTTAATTAGCTATATTTCTTTTTACAGTCACTGAAGAGCAGAAATCAAAGATGTTTGAAATGCAGTCAAAAGCTGAGAGCAACCTGGTCCAGCCTTCTTCTGCTGGACAACAGAAATGTATCATCTACCAGGTCTGGAGGCTGAAAATCCAAAATCAATCTCTCATCAGGCTAAAACTTTACTTCTGGATGATCCAGGGTCTGTTGTTGACCTGTTTCTGCTTCTAGAAGTGACCATTATTGGCTAGCTTGTGGCTACATCCCTACCTCCATAGTTGCATGACCTTTCCCACTGTTCTTTGTGACATATCTTGGTCTCCCACACTCTGATAGGGTTGTGTGTATGTGATTATATTTAGGGCTCATATCCTTAACCATCATGACTCCAAAGCTGACTTTGTCTTGTCTTCTGATATTTATAATTCCAGGAATAGGATGTGAGATTTGGGGAAAGGGCACCTTTCTATCTACTGCAAGGTCATTCCAATACACTTAACAAAACCTAAACTATTCATTACAGCCACTAATGTGATGTGGCCCCTACCTACAACAGGAGGCTTTTATTATTTTTTTCCTGAGATTCGTTTCTTTCTTTTTTAAGTTTATTTATTACTTCAGGAAATATCTCCATCACAGTGCCCTCTTTCCACCCCTCCCAGTCCCACTCTCCCACCCTCTACCCCCTCCCTTCCATCCCACTTCTCCAGAATGGAGTGTCCCTACATATCAGTACCCTGCCCCAGTTCAGCAGTCATATGAGGGCCAAAAGCCTCCCCATACACTGGGGACCTACAAGGCAGCATCTCTAGGGCAAAGTGTTTCGACAAGTAACAAAGTCTGTGTTCCTGTTTGCTTTGGTGCATTGGTTGTAGTATAGTTATCTTGTACTATATGGCTAAACTCCGATTATAAGTGAATAGACGCCATGTGCATCCTTCTGAGTCTGGGTTAGTTCAATGTAACCCAACTTTTTAAAATTATTAACTATTTATATATTGATAACTATTCACTTATAAAAAATATAAACACTCAACTACACTTATCCCCTGCCTTAATCATCACCTCTTTCCATATGGATACCATAATTTTAATTTCTTCTTTTCAATCTTCATCTACAACACCTGGATGTACCAAAAATCTTTGACAAGTGAATCCCCTTTTTCCAAAGATTAAACCTATTTTCCCTGATGGTAAAGGACCATAAATGCCTGTGGTCAACGTATAACATTCACCTGTTTTGCATAATGTAATGGACTTGTCTGTGTTGCCAGATCTAAAGCTGCACTGCCTTCATTAACATGAAAAAGAAGGACCACATTTAATTTTGTTCTTCTTGATTCATTATTTCCCTCTGAGTGGCTGATTGTCAACAGTTCAGATTTTTTGATTTGGGCCCTTGAACCGGTAGGCCCCTCCCCTCGTTTCCCTTCAAGGGGTTACCTGTGACATCTGTTTTTTTTTTTTTAATAATTTATTTTTTATTTCTTCAAGTTACATCTCAATCACAATCCCCTCCCTACTCCCCCCTCCAGTCCCACCCTACCACCCTCCTCCCCCTCAACCCCCCATCCTCTTCCCTTCTTTTTTATTTTTTTTTTAGTTTAAGGTATTTCCTTTTCCCCCCATCAGCTCTCCCTTTCAGTCCAAAAAATGGTTCTTTTTCTTATAAATATAAATACAATACAAAACAACAGAAATAAATAGGCCACGATTATAAGAGTTATATGGCTTAGCATACATTCCCAATGTCCACTCCATATGTATTTGGCACCTGACTTGAACATTCTACTATCTAACCATCTCCATGAGTTTAAAGTTCTATATCTAACGCAGCTTTCATACTAACTTGCCTCATAATTTTAAAAATATCTTCTTAGATCCAGAACACCCTCTTGATTCCTAAACAACTCAAAATTTAACTATGAGACTCTAGCTATCTATTCTTCAACCACCTCAGAGACCTGAGAGGGATAAATATATCTGAGGAAGTGCCGGACCTGCAGCTTCCAAAACTAAGAAATGACATACCAGTGGCTGCCTGGACAGTTCCCATTTTCTCTCCATACATTACAGCATCAATCTTCAGCCATTTGGCCCCATTTCTCTAACAGACATTGATTGTAGAGCAGGAATTATGAAGGACTTACCTACCCTGTCTTGGCAGAGCTAGGCTGTCAACTTATCTGCTTCCAAGTTTTGTCCTTTTTGGACAGAAGTCTGTCTACAGTTGAAGCAAGGGGTTTTTCTTGCCAAGAGAATGGCTTACCATGAATTCAATCATCTCCCACTGGAGATTCTTCGATGCTCATCTTCTACTTGGAGTAGAATAGGGGTTGCTGTCAGGAGCTGACATGTCTCGATATCAAAAAATCTTAAGTTAAGAAAACATCTTTGAATGCCATATTCTGCAGATCTCTTGAGGTTTTTGAAGATGCCCTATCTATCTCTTATATTTAGATAAGCAAATATTGCTTGTCTCTTAGCAACTTGATTTCTGAGTAGCTTAGAAAATAACTATGATAGACTGTCATAGTAACTAAGAAAATGACACGTTTTCATGACTATTAGTTTCCGTTTCTTAATTATCCTAAACAGTTTATGATGGTTGGTAGCAAGAGGCCAAAACTTTACATTTCATTTTTAAGCATTACTAGGAACAATACCTTTAAGAAGCGTTACTCTTAATTTTGTATCAATATACAAAGATAAATAACAATGTGGCCAAATATAATCTTAATTTTGTATCAATATACAAAGATCAATACCGATGTAGCCCAATACAATCTTAATTTTGCATCAATATAAAGGGTCAATACCATTGTGGCCAAATATAATCTAAATTTTGTATCAATATACAAAGATCAATACCGATGTAGCCCAATACCATCTTAATTTGCATGAACATACAATGATCAATACCAATTTAGCCAAATATAATATTAATTTTGTATCAATATACAAAGGTATAAGGCCATATTCAATAATCTGTCCTTTTTTCTTGATCTTTCCTATACTGTGTCTATGTCCCATTTTTCTCAAGTCTGTTCACTCCTACATAGGAAAGAAAGAAGGATACAGAAAAGAAAAAGAGAGAAGTCCCTGGGTCTAACCTCCAAAACCCATTTAACAAGACCATTTAACAGCTTGTAGTCTTTCCCCCTAAATAACAAAATTTTCTATTATCTGTCAAATAACCAAAGGGGGGGGGAACACCCTCTCCACCTTCTGGGGATAGGACGTTGTTCTCTTAAAATGACTTCCTGCTGATTTGGGACGTAGTAAGCCTGTTTGGGGCCCAAATAAGAATGGAAAAATGGTTAAAAATGTGAATAGAATCATTTGATGTTCAGTCCTTTTGTGCTCAGCTATTTAGATGTCCTAAGAAGTTCATAGACAGAAGCTGATCTTCAGAGCTTTACTGAAGATCTGGCTGGAGTAGTCTGTGGAGCTGAATGATCTTAGCGATTTTGAGTTGTTGTGGTTGTAGACTTTTGAGAAAACTACTATTGAAGAAGTCTGCAAGGCTGGATCATCTGGGCCACTCGTCTTCTTTGGTGTCTGATCTGTTTTCTGCTGAGGTTTCTGTTGTCCAGTTGTCCCTGGATTCCTTGAATGGATGCTTTAAATCTCCTGGAAAGATAAGAACAGAGCCCTGCCCTAATCCTAACTCTGGGACAATTACCTTTTTTTTTGGGGGGGGGGGTCAGGTAATATTTTTCCTGGAGCAAATTTGGTTTTTTGACAATATATAAAGTATTACCTTTCAATCCGGATTAAAGAAGAAATTATTTTGATATTTTGGCGCTAAACAAACCTTTAGTGTATATATTTTGAGATCTCAAAGGACAATTTGTTTGAATTGCAGCCTGCCTTTTGTAAGTAGCTTTTAAACTTAAATCCTTCCAAATCCTATGTGCTTGTCTCTGCATTCTAAGTTTTGGGATCAAAGACATGTGGTTCCCAAGTGATGGGATTAAAGATGTGCTCCTCCACCCCTGGATCAAAGTTTTTCTCTGTTTTTTATCTACAATCCCGGGACCAGTGTTTACCTCTTCCACACTGAGTACAAAAACCTGGAGACCTTGACTTTCCATTGTTATCAGAAACCATTTGTTCCCTGTTATGACCAAGTACTGTAGAACCATGATACCTGTTATTTTTAGCTCTGAAATCAGTTCGAGCTCTGGAAGTTGTAGCTGTGCAATCTTTTTGGAAACAACCAAATTCATCACATTTAAAGCATCCATTAAAACTCATAGCAATGGCTTGTCCTATGATATTAGCTTGATATTCTTGAGAAGTAATATCTGTTTTTTCTCTTATCCTATCATCTATTGGGGATCCTCGAGCCTTTAATGGTCTAATTATTCTTTGGCATTGGACATTGACATTTTCAAATGCCAAGGTATTTATTAACTCTTGTCTGATATCAGGGTTTGGTACATCTCTCTCCACAGTTGAAATAAACCTCTGTAAAAATCAGTAAAGATTTCTCCTGGACCTTGTATAATCTTAATATATGAAACATATCTTTCTCCATTTTCTGTAATCCTGTCTCAGGCCCTTAAAGCTGTATTACAGCATTGTTCAATTGCAGTATCATCCATATGAATTTGTTCCCGAAAGTCAGCATACCATCCCTCACCAAGTATTTGATCGGTTATAACATTTATTCCCCTTTCCACATTTTGTTGTGCTAACTTTGTAGCTTCATGTCTCCACCATGAAAACTATTGTAATTGCTGGCTACCTTCCAGCACAGCTGATACCTGTTCCTTCCAATCCTGAGGAATGACTCTATGGTGCATTGCCCAGTTATTAAGCATTTGCTTGAAAAAGCCTGAATGGATACCATAAGACACAATACACTCCTTGAATCATTTCAAATCCAACATATCAATTGGATACCATGTTAATTCTGGATTGGGTTGACCTTCATTAATACCAGGCCTATTTCGATAAATTACTGGAAAAGCTAATGGTGCCTGTGGAGTACCAAGTGGCTCCTCTGGGGGCACACTTGGTTTCACACCATTACTTGCCTGATCTTCTGCTGTTGCTGTTTCATGTAATGGCTTTGGGGACCTAGATAGGAAAGTATGAGGTGCAGGACAAGGCTGCACCATGTGTTTCAACTCCTCCTGTTTCCCTGTTTCAACCATTGGCAAGTTGCCAGTTGCAGTTACCATCTTTGGCAAATTTTTCTTCAGCTCCTCAATCTGCATTTGCAAACTCTCTAATTGTGAGGCTGACTTCTTTATGATAAGCCAATAAAAGAGGAAAAAGCAAACAACATAAAACATCTAGTCTGACTGGAAAAAGGACAAAATTCAGCTGCAAACATTGTCATTTTGTCAACCACCGGTTCCATAGTTTCAAAATTTACAGTTTCCTCTACAGTTTTGAAAGCCAAGTTACCCATAATGCCCCACATTGGGCGCCACCTGTAACAACATTTTAAAATTATTCAATACTTATTTATAATTATATTCACATACAAAATATATAAACACTTAACTACTAATCCTACAAATTCCTACAACCCCTATAACCTATCCACTAAACCTAATGATAACTATTACAACTTTTTTCCTAACATTTTAGAAGGATACAGTCTCTGGTGCAGGTCCTCAGTCATCAGGAGCACAGTCTGTGTGGTAGACCCTTTAATGCAATTAGCAGTCTTTTTTCTTGAGTATCTCAGATGTAGATCCGTCAGGGTAATTGGCTATGGCAGTCTCACCTAAATAAGGCTTAGGCTTTCTTCTCTCTGGGAGACCCCAGCAGTCTGTAGGCCAACTTATTTCCTTCGTATCAGCAACTCTGCCGCTCTGCCTCAGTATTTAAAGCCGGCCACAGTAGTTTCATTTAGGACACTGTTCGGATAGGTCAAACCCCTCTAGGCAAAAGCTAAGCCACAGGGTTTAGTCCTTGGCCTTTTGCTGTCTTGCTGAGGCTTTCTCTGCTCACCAGCTTCTTTCTGCCTCAGGGAGATCCAGCCATCAGTTCACCAGCACTTTCTCCATCAGACGATAAAACTACTTGTTGTCCTTTCTAATGTGAGGACTTGCTAGCCTCAGACCTCTCTAGCATGGGGAGTGGCCCCTTGGCTCCATCCACTTGTGTAGAGAGCTGCGATGTGCCACGCCCTAAAGATGGCGCCGGTTTCCGCCTTCCACCAGCCCGACGGTGAGCGCTCTCGGTGGTAAACAAGTCCATATTTGGCAAAGACCGCTGATCTGGCTTGCTTCCGCATACATGGGCCTCTAAGATAGCACCACGTGGCTTTAC
Source organism: Lophiomys imhausi (assembly GCA_907164525.1). Lineage (NCBI taxonomy): Eukaryota > Metazoa > Chordata > Mammalia > Rodentia > Muridae > Lophiomys > Lophiomys imhausi. Next base: position 5,601,284 of record CAJQZJ010032121.1, read on the forward strand.
TTGATTGGCTGTTCATTTAGTATTTAGCCTGTGGGTTGGGTCTGCCCGGGCATTCGGAAGACTGTTTTCAAGGGACCTGAATAAACTGCTGGAGAAGAGCTTTTGCGAGTTGCGTCATCCTTGCTGGTCGAGGGGGACGCGACACACTTGTCCTGAAACTCTGTTTCAGCTTAATTTGGGCTCTGCCCACTTAGAAGCTGAAAACAATGCAAGGCCAAATACTTTGTTTCTAGTCCCTTAAGTCTTTCCTGTTTTTCCTGGCTTCAACCTTGTTTTTTAGAACATTAATACTTTCCTGTTTCCTGTTTTTAGTCCACAATCTGATAAGCTAATTGGTCACAGCCAAGTTGATCTTCATGCCCCGAATTAAGAGACTGTATCAGAAACCGCTAGATATTTACTAATCTAATTTGTATTAATCTAACCCTCTACAGCTCACTCAGGATGAGCTTCTCTAGTTCCATCCATTTGGCTGCAAATTACAGGATTTTGTTGTTTCTGGTGGCTCAGCAGTATTGCATCATGTAGATGTGCTACAGTTTTGTTTTGTTTTTTTTTATCCATTCCTCAGTTAAGGGACATCTGGGTTGTTTCCAGTTTCTAGCTATTACAAATAAAGCTACTCTGAACATACATAAAGAAATGTCCTTGTGATTTGGTGAGAAATCATTTGGGTGTATACCCAGAAGTGGTATGGCTGGGTCTTGAGGTAGAGATATTTCAAGTTTTCCAAGATATCATCAGATTGATTTCCATAGTGGTTGTACAAGCTTGCACTCCCACCAGCAATGGAGGAGTGTTCTCCTTTCTCAACAACCTCCCAAGCATGTGCCATCATTTGAGTTTTTGATCTTAGCCATTCTGACAGGTGTGAGATGGACTCTCAGACTCATCTTGAGTTGCATTTCTCCGATGATTAAGGACGCTGAGCATTTCTTCAAGTGTCTCTCAGACTTTAGGGATTCATCCTGTGTGAATTCTCTGTTTAGCTCTGTTCCTCATTTTTTGATTGGATTATTTGGTTTCTTAGTATTTAATTTCTTTAGTTCTTTCTAATTTATGGATATTAGCCCTCTGTCAAGATGTGGGGTTGGTGAAGATCTTTTCCCAATCTGTAGGTTGCCATCTTGTTCCAAAAACAGTGTCTTTGGCCTTACAGAAGCTTTTCAGTTTCATGAGGTCCCATTTATTGATTGTTGGTCTTAGAGCCTGAGCTGTTGGTGTTTGGTTCAAGAAGTTGTCACCTGTGCTGATGAGTTTGAGGGTTTCCCCACTTTCTCTTCTATTAGATTTAGTGTGTCAGGCCTTATGTTAAGGTCTTTGATCCACCTGGACTTAAGTTTTGTTCAAGGTGATAAGTATGGGTCTAATTTCATTCTTTTCCAAATGGACATCCAGTTGGACCAGCACTCTTTGTTGAATATACTGTCCTTCTTCCATTGTACAGTTTTGGCTTCTTTGTCAAAAATAAGTGACCATAGGTGTGTGGGTTCATTTCTGGGTCTTCAATTTGATTCCATTGATCCCTTAGTCTATTTATATACCAGTACCATGCTGTTTTTATTACTATTGCTCTGTAGTACAGCTTGAAATCTGGGATGGTGATACCTCCAGATGTTTTTTATTGTACAGGATTGATTTAGCTATTCTGGGTTTTTTTGTTGTTGTTGTTGTCATTATTCCATATGAAGTTGAGAATTTTTTTTCAGGTCTATAAAGAATTATGTTGGTATTTTGATAAGAATTGCACTGAATCTGTATTTTGCTTTTGCCAGGATGGCCATATTTATTATGTTGATCCTACCTATCCTTGAGCATGGGAGATCTTTCCATCTTCTGATGCCCTCTTCAAATTCTTTCTTCAAGGACTTGAAGTTCTTGCCATATAGGTCTTCCACTTGTTTCGTTAGGTATTTTATGTTGTTTCTGGCTATTGTGAAGGGTTTTGTTTCCCTAATTTCTTTCTCAGCCCATTTATTTTTTTGTATAAAGAAGGGCTTCTGATTTTTTTTTAATAAATTTTGTATCCAGCCACCTTGATGAAGGTGTTTTTCAGCTGTAAGAGTTCTCTGGTGGCATTTTGGGGGTCGCTTATGCATACTGTCATATCATCTACAAATAGGGATAGTTTGACTTCTTTGTTTCCAATTTCTATCCCCTTGATCTCCTTCAGTTGTGTTATTGTTCTAGCAAGAACTTCAAGTACTATGTTGAAGAGATATGGCGAAAGTGGGCATCCTTGCCTTGTCCCTGAGTTTAGAGGAAATGCTTCAAGTTTCTCTCCATTTAATTTGATGTCGGCTACTGGGTTGCTGTATATCACCTTTATTATTTCTAGGTATGGTCCTTGTATGCCCATTCTCTCCAGGACTTTTAGCATGAAAGGGTGTTAGGTTTTGTCAAATGCTTTTTCAGCTTCTAGCAAGATGATCATGTGTTTTTTTTTCTTTCAGCTTGTTTATATGGTGAATTACATTGACGTATTTTCATATGTTGAACCATCCATGCATTCCTGGGATGAAGCCTACTTGATCATGGTATATGATACTTTTGATGTGTTCTTGGATTCAGTTTGCCAGTATTTTATTAAGTATTTTTGCTTCATTCATGAAGGAAATTGGTCTGAAGTTCTCTTTCTTTGTTGGATCTTTGTATGGTTTAGGAATCAGGGTGACTGTGGCCTCATAGAATGAGTTTGGCAGTGTTCCTTCTGTTTCAATTTTGTGGAAGAGTTTGAAGAACACTGTTATTAGCTCTTCTTTGAAGGTCTGGTAAAATTTTGTACTGAAAACATCTGTCCCTGGGCTTTTGTTGGTTGGGAGATTTTAATGACTGTTTCTATTTCCTTAGGGGTTATAGGGCTGTTTAATCTGTGAACCTGATCTTGATTTAACTTTGGTAGGTGGAATCTATCAAGAAAATTGTCCATTTCACTTAATTTTTAAATTTTGGTGGAGTACAGATTTTTAAGGTAGGACCTAAAGAGTCCCTGGATTTCCTCAATGTCTGTTATTTTTCCCTTTTCACTTATGATTTTGTTGATTTGGGTTTTTTTCCCTTTGCCTTTTAGTTAATTTGGCTAAGGGTTTGTCTATTTTGTTGATTTTTTTCAAAGAAACAACTCTTGGTTTTATTGATTCTTTGTATTTTTCTTTTTGTTTCTAAGTTGTTAATTTCAGTCCTGAGTTTGAAGATGTACTGCCTTCTGCTCCTCTTGGGAGTTTTTGCTTCTTTTTATCCAGCTCTTCCAGTTCTGCTATTAATTCGTTAATATGAGCTGTCACAATTTTCTCTTTGAAGGCACTTAGGGCTATGCACTTTCCTCATAGCACTGCTTTAATTGTGTCCCATAGGTTTGTGTATGTTGTGTCTTCATTTTCGTTGGATTTTAAGAAGTCTTTGATTTCCTTCTTTATTTCTTCCCTGACCCAGTAGTCATTCAGTAGAGAGTTGTTCAGTTTCCATGAATGTATAGGCTTTCTATTATTTCTTTTGTTGTTGAAGTCAAGCTTTATTCCATGGTGGTCTCATAAGATACAAGGGGTTATTTCAATTTTCTTGTATCTATTGAGGCTTACTTTGTGTCCAATTATATGGTCAATTTTGGAGTAGGTTTCATGCAGTGCTGAAAAGAAAGGTGTAACCTTTTGTGTTTGGATGAAACGTTCTATAGATATCTGTTAGATCCTTTTGGTTCATAATCTCTGTTAGGCTCATTATTTCTGTGTTTGGTTTCTCTCTCAGTGACCTATCCATTGTTATGAGTGGTGTGTTGAAGTCTCCCACTACTCATGTGTGTGGATCAATGTGAGTTTTAAGCTTTAGAAGAATTTCTTTTACAAATGTGTGTGCCCTTGTATTTAGGGCATAGATATTCAGTATTGAGATGTCATCTTGATGAATTTTTCCTTTAATGAGTATGTAGTGTCCTTCTCTATCTTTTTTATTAACTTCAGTTGAAAATCTATTTTATTTGATATTAGGATGGCTACTCCAGCTTGCTTCTTGGGCCCATTTGCTTGGAAAACCTTTTCCCAGCCCTTTACTCTGAGGTAGTGTCTATCTTTGTTAGTGAGATGCATTTCTTATATGCAGCAAATTGTTAGGTCTTGCTTACAGGTCCATTCTGTAAGCCTGTGTCTTTTTATTGAGGAGTTGAGTCCATTGATGTTGATGGATACTAATGACCAAAGGTTGTTATTTCCTGTTATTTTGATGTAGGTGGTTGTTGTGTGTTTCTTTTGGTTTACCTACAGTGGAGTTTTTTGCTTCCTCTATTTTCTTGGGTGTAGTTATCTTCTCTGGGTTGGAATTTTCCTTCTAGGATCTTCTGTAGGGTTGGATTTGTGGGTAGATACTGTTTAAATTTGATTTTGTCATGGAATATCTTGTTTTCTCCCTCTATGTCAATAGAGAGTTTTGCTGGGTATAGTAGTCTGGCTGGGCACCTATGTTCTCTTAGGGCTTGTAGGACTTCTGCCCAGGCCCTTCTGGCTTTTAAAGTTTCTGAGGAGAAGTCAGGTATAATTCTGATTGGTCTGTCATTATACATTACTTGACCTTTTTCTCTTACCACTTTGAATATTCTTTCTTTGTTCTGTGCATTTGGAGTTTCAGTTATTATGTGGTAAGAGGAATTTCTTTTCTGGTCTAACCTGTTTGGAGTTCTAAATGCCACTTGGAATTTTATCGGCATCTCTTTCTTTAAGTTTGGGAACTTTTCTTCTATGACTTTGTTGAAAATGTTTCCTGGACCTTGGAGTCGGGATTCTTCTCTTTCCTTTATGGCTATAATTCTTAGGTTCCATCTTTTCATTGAGTCCTTGATTTCTTGGATGTTGTGGGTGAGAACTTTTTTAGATTTCTCCTTTTCTTTGGTTGTTGTACTGATTTCTTCAATCGAATCTTCCACACCTGAGATTCTGTCTTTCATCTCTTGTATCCTATTTTTGATAGTCATGTCTGTAGTTCCTGTTCTCTTCCTTTGATTTTCCACCTCCAGGATTATCTCTGTTTGTGTTTTCTTTATTGCTTCCATTTCCAATTTCCAGTCTTGAACAATTTTATTTGTTTTAGATGTTTCCTGCTCCAATTTGCTTGTCTTTGTCTGAAAATCTTTCAAATCTTTTAAATCTTTCTTTGCCTTGTCTCTTTCCCATTCATGTTAAGCCATGTTGGCCTGGAGGTCTCTAATGGTATTCTCCATTGCTTTCATTTGTAAAATTGAGGAATCTCTAAATTCTTTCAGATATTTAATTTCTTCTTGTAAGGACTCTATCACTTTCCAAAGTATAGATTTGTCATCATTTCCATGTGTTTCAGCTGTGGTGTGATGGGCAGAGCTTGCAGTACTAGCATAGCTGCATTTTGTTGGAGTCATATTTCCCTGACTTTTGTCAGATCTGTTCTTTCCCTGACCTTTAGCCATCAGGTATATTTTGTTGCTGTTCTGGAACTGGAGGTCAGCTCTGAGTCAAACTTAATACAAAATGGAATCTTTTTTCAAGATGGATTAAGTCAGGCTCCACATTTCTCCCTTTCTCTAGGTCATAGAGAGAGACCCAATCATGGGTCTTTAAACATGTCAGTGGTCTATCTCCAACAAAAGTTCAAAGGACTATAAGCAGTAATAATATAAAGGGCATAAAGCATAACCAGGAGAAACAGAACGAAGGGCCCAAATAGTATATCAGTTGGCATTATACAAATAGATATCCATTTGTAGCCTATATAAGGGAGTTCCTTTTGACTAGCATTTCAGCCTTTCTGGGCCCCGATGACAACATCCTAATGTCAGCTAGAAGTAGTTACAGAAGAGAGTACATCATCCATTATCCCACTTAATGGGCTGAAATGCTATGTCAAAGACTGTGCAATGGGGCAGATATCAGAAGAATCTGATTAGTTGATTGATCCAGGTGAAGGACAGGGAGCAATCATATAGGTTGGACTGGTTCATATTAGTTTTCAGGAAGTCCAGGCCTCAGCAGTTTGCAATCCATAGGTGATCTCAGGATAGAGTCTATCATCCAGGTGAGAATTTGCTGAGACAATCATAGACTGGGAGCAGAAGTTAAAATTGCTTACTAATTGGGAAAGTAAGGAAGCCCATGACCAAGGGAAAAATCTCATTTTAAGAACAGGCAGTTGTACTTATCTGGAATCCTGTTTGATCTGAGGCTGGTGGATCCAGGCTTTATGACTAGATCTCAGAAGTATAACATGACAAAGACTTGAAAAACAACTTTGAATTATTAGCATGAACAATCCTTAAACCAAAAGGAGATTTAATGACTAATCATTTAGTAGTAACAACTTATTGGAACTTTAACATAAACATAGCAAAGGGAAGATGTTAACTATTTTCTAAGTCTGGTAACAAGGTAGACTGAGAAGGCATCTGAAGCCTTGGCTTTTGTTGTTAAACTGTTAAATCTTTCATTAGTGTAGTCTTTAGACTCATCAGGGATCCAAGAAAAATAAATATCATCTGAGTAAGCAAGATCAATTGGCTTCCAAATCTATAAAAATTAAATTATTTTGACAGGCATCCCATTGTTCCCCTGTTTCTGTGGGGCATCCACATTTGGCCACCAGTACCAAGGTATGACAGACTTTTTGTGAGACAGGAATTATGAAGGACTGTTTACCTTGTCTTGGCAAAGTCCAGCAGTGGGCTTCTCCATTTGTGTCCAGCACATTCAGCTTGGACAGCATGCTGTCTTCTGTTGAGGCAAAGGTCAGTCTAGCCCAGTGGCCAGCTTTGTCATATTTAAAGTAAGTCTCAGGTGGAGTTCTTCTGTGCCCATTTTCTTAGGGATGCTGTCAGGAGTTGGCATGTCTATCAGGAAAAGGCTTTTGTATTAACTATTTAAATGTCGTGTTCTGCAGATCTCTGAGGTTCTGAGGACCATCATATTCATCTAAGATGGATCTTGTTTTTAGTTAGTTACTTTCTGTTTGACTGTGAAAGCCTGTATAAAGCTTAATCTCATAACTAACTGCATACCTTCTTGCCATAACTGCAAATAAGGTGACTATCAGCTTGTAAAACATGAGATTTGCTGGTTTCTTAGTCTAAAAAGAGGCTACAGTAATAAAAAGAGCCCATCAAAACCAAGAAGCTCCATAACTGTAATAAAACCATAACTTTGATTGACTATCAACCTGCAAACCTGCATCTACAACATATCTTTAACCATTTTTGTCATCTTTTAATCTTTTTCCCACCTTAGTAACTTGCATTTACCAAACTTTAACATTTTTTCATAGTAACTTGCATTTACCAAATCTTAACATCTTTTCATAGTAACTTGTATTTACCAAACATTTTTTCATATTCCTAGACATTTTCTTAGAAGTTATTCTTTATGACTTGCATTTATATCCTCAGACCTTCACAATCTGCGTAAGCTTTTATCCTTTCTTTCTGGATCTCCAATGATCCCTGACTTTTTTTTAATTTTTCAGTCCCTGGGGTTTTTTTTTTCTGTCTTTGTTTAAATAATTAACTACTTCTTTATAGAGCCCCCTTCTCCTCTAGACTCTGGCTTTTTATCCCTTTCTCAAGTCCTCTGAGTTAAACTTGCTCAGCTGGATAAGCAAGAGACAGTTAATACTTTACACCTGTGTCTTAAGCAGCCTCACACCTGAGATTAAATGAAAACATTCTCATAATTTGTTATTTTAATAAATAAACTCATACCACATCTGCCCACCTCTGAACTCATTTTATTCCACCACTTTCTTCTCTGAGTCCATTCCTCTGGTCTGCTTTTAGATCATCAAGCAAACATGTGCCTGCCACAGGGGTTTTGCTCTTAGAGGTTCTTTGCTTGGGATATTACTGCTTTTGGTATCATTTCCTGAAAGAATATATGATTTAATGAATGAATGCATGAAGGAATGTCTTATTCCCGAATGAATCAAAAATAGAAGCAGCCTCATGAGTTGACTAGCTTTATCTACTTTTAGTTTTTCCTAGTCTGAATAAAGACATTTCCACCTAATCATTTTTTTCAGTCATCAAACACTTCTAAACACCCAGAAGTCTTAGCTATCTGCAGGCTGGCTAGAAAGGAGCCATGCTGTATCATTGTGATGAACTGAGGATCGACAGGACTAATGTTGTGTAGAACCATGCACATCTCTTTGTTCTTGCAGAAGAAAAGTCCAAAGTGTAGAATCTTGTCTTCACAGGCTTCATCTGATCTTAGAGACAGGATGCCTGGCTGTAGCCAAATGACCTGGAATTTTTTTCTGACTCTGAGAACAGGGCTACCACTACCAAGATAGAAAGGACAAATGGAAGTTGTTGGGTTTTTGTTGTTGTTGTTGTTGTTGTTGTTGTTGTCCCTAAAACAAGAATTCTAACATGTCTAGACCTACAAATTAGTAACAGTTATTAGATTATTAACAGATCTAGAGAGAACAAATCAACTCCCTCTGGTATATCTGGAAGTTTCTCTGTTAGCATTTTAAATTCTGCATCCCAGGGCAAACCCCCTTTGTCCCAAATAAGCCAGGACAGGTGGTTACATAGTGGTAGTTTACAGGCCTATCCCTACCACTTGAGAGTCAAAGCAGAAGGGTAGAAGCTGGGGCCCACATAATGTATGTCTAAATATATACAAGTTATAAATCAAGCTGACCTACTCTGGAATAAAAATATGCTTTCTCCTACCCATGACAAATGGTCTCAAAACAACATGGAAAATCAGGTTTGAGTTTTAATTTCATGTATCTCTCTAGTTCCTGGCTTTCTTTCACTTCATCTTCCTACTCTGACCTCTGCTCTATACCTTAGGGACATTACATGGGGAGGAATGCTCAAACTTCATCTACACACACAAGAGAACAACCAGCTCTTGGTTATTGCTTGGTCCTAGGGTAAACTATGGTGGGTCTATAAAAGAGACTTAGTAGGCTCTGGAGTGGAATTAGGCTCCATCTCACAGGGACTCTAGAGTCTAAAGTTCTCAAAGTCTGATTGAGGAGAGGTGGGTAGCCCCAGATTGTGGTCCCCAGAACCATAACCATCCCCCCCTAACTCTTTTGGTCGGTCACTCAATGGAGGATCCACATAATTGGAAACCAGAGTGACCTATAATTTCCAAATGTACCATCCTCTCCTCTATAGCCTGAGGTCATGCTTATTCAGAGAGTGAAATAAATCTTGCAGAAAACCTTACAGCTGTTCTCAGGCTATTCCTAGAAAGAGCTTTCTATAACAAATGAAGCTATGACAATAATCAAGAAAAAAAGTAATGTAGCCAACTGGGACTGCCATGAAGAGTCCAGAACTTTCTGTCACTCTCTGTTCTGAGTCCACACAAAAGCTAACATTTCTGCTTTACTGCATGGAATTTACTTTGATGGATTACTTAGACTCTGTCAACTCTGGCAGGCAAAAGACCACATGATCTAAGTATCTGACCTGCCCCTACAGCTTTGCTCGTATGAGTTAATAAAATTAAGGAAACAGCACATAGATGATCCAAGGTGGTAAAAAGAATGATTTCTTAGTTGGGGTTTCTATTTCTGTGATAAAACATCAAGGCCAAAAGCAACTTGGGGATGAAATAATTTATTTGGCTTATATGTGTACATCCCAATCCCTCATCAGAGTCAGTCAGGCCAGGAGCTTGGAGGCAGGAAATGAAGCAGAAGCCATGGAGGAGTGTTTGCTTGCTGGCTTGTTCCCCCCACTGTTTCCTTGACCTGCTTTTTTTTTTTTTTTACAACCAGGACTACCTGCCAAAATTGGATTTATCCTCCTACTTCAATCACTAAACAAGAAAATGTCTCACAGGCTTGTCTACAGGTCAGTCCTATGACATTTTATGAAGGCATTTCTCAGTTGTAGTTCCTTCTTCTCAGAAGACTCTAGCTTGTGTCAAGTTGACTAAAACAAACAAATAAACAAAAAACAAAAACAGCCAGGACAGAGGGTGAAGATAAGAAACTCGGATGTCAATGGGAATAAGATGGAATCACGGAAGGTGGGTTTAGGTATTGCCTCTGCGATCTTCCACCAGTGTGAGCCTAGGTGAGTTTCATTGCTTATGTGATCTTTGGCCTCTTCCTAAACTAAATAAGGATCGAAACAGCATATACAACATAGAATTGGAAGGAAGTGGACAGAGAAAGGACATAACCAGTACCTATGGGATCAAGTTTCAAATCCCACATCTTCACAGTAACAGGTGCACTGGTGACTGTTTCTGGAGAACTCCACTAGCAGTCCTAACTACCATCAGCACATGTTATAACCACAGTACTGTGAAGTAATGAATGAACCCTGAGGCTGGCCGTTAAGGAGTGACACTTCAGTGATCTCATCAGGTAAAGAAACGCCACCAGGGCACTGAGGTTGGTAAAGGTTGGTAAAGCCAGAGACAGCTCCGTTGGTAAAGGACTCCCTTGCAAACACAGAGGCCTAAGTTTGATCTCCAGAGCCCATATAAAGAACCAGAAGCAGTGGGGTACATCTCTAATCTCAGCTTGGGGAGGTGAAAATGGGAGGTTCCCTCGGGCTGCCTGGTCATCAAGCCTAGCCAAATTAGCATGCCACATGTTCCTGTGAGAAATTCTGTCTCAAGAACCAAGCAGAGAGCTTCTAAAGAGTGGCATTCAAGGTTGATCTCTGGCTTATACACAACCTACTCATAAACCCCACACACAACTCCATCTGAGACAGACAGAGCTGATAGACTAAGTCTTTAGTACCTCCAAAGTAACCAAGAAGAACCTGCAAAGAGGTACTTGGGGAGCACTGACTGTTCACACTTTCTCTGGAATATGTGGTACTGGGTAAGCTGTGCCCATGAGCACAGATATGTTGAGGGAAGGTCTAAACATCTCAGACCACATGGGACACACAAAAGCAGCTATGAAGGTAGTTTAACCATGGCATTCACATTCACACTGACACCACCCAAGTCACCTCTCAAATGACAGAAGACAAGTTATTCATGGAAAGCCCTAGTCACTATCACCTACAGTGACTTCCCTAACTTTGGCCAGACATAGGCAACTATTCAAGTTGTGCATGAGTCACTTCTAAATTAAATGTGAACATCACCAAATTAGCTCAAAAATGATCGAACATCTGGACTGATGGACCATAGCACTTAGTTGAAGGAAGGAGACATAAGGAATTAGGGGAGAAAAAATAGAAACCAACATTCTTTGAGGAAAAAAAAAAAGCAGTTCATTTTCTTTTGAAATATGGGACTATTTTTGTAAAAATTACTGACTCACTTCTTTTTTTATCATTGTAAAGGAAAGAGAGCATGTGTAATAGATTGCTTTACTACCAAATGAACATGCCATGTGGCTATTACGCTCTCTAGTTTGGTTTATATTATCCTAGAGACATCCAAAATGTGCGCATGAGCCTAAGATTGATTCGTTTCTGGGATGAATTGCTTAAGATCTTTTGTGGTTACAAGAAACTTCCCGAAAAGCTTTCTCATGCTTTCTGGGAGACAGGAGCATGGATCACCCCCAAATACTCTCTGGCCTGGTCACCCTAAGTTCTTACACTTGTTCTCGTGGGGCAGGATCCTTATTATGAGATCTTGGAAGTAAATGAAGAAAGTCTAAAAAAGCTTTCTACCTTGAGTTCTTGACACCCATTGTCAAGCTTTTTCATTTCAGGAACTGGGAGGACAGAGGGTGTGAAGTCAGACCAATCAGAGCTCTGCTCCCAGATGACAATCTGCCTGCCTGACAATCTCTCTGAGCTTCAGTTTCCTTATCTGTGAAATGGGGAGACTAAGAATTGTTAGAAGGATTAAGTGTGACTATCTTTGTAGAGGGCTTGGCTCCATGCCCAGCCACCTGGCACAAACTGCACAAATGTTCTCTCTTCTTCTTTCTAATGTAGGAGTGATCATGGTTATTTATGTAGACACTCTAGAAGCTAAGCCACTGGAATCTCAACTTTGGGGTAATACAACACTTTTAAAGTTCCTGCCAAAGTGAACTTTGGCTGCAAGGCTCTTACCCTCCCTGTCACAACACTCACCATTCATCACCTTTTGTTGTAATTACTTGTTTATAGGATCTGTCTTCCCCAGAATAGCAGATTCTGTGTGTGTCTTATTTCACCACTGCCTGCCCAACACCCAGCACAGTAAGGTGCACAGAAAGAAACCACAATAGTTATTTGTCCGGTGAGTTAATGGCTGGACAAGTAAGGGACTCACGGAACAGCAGACTGAATGAAGCAAGGACAGGGAGGATGAATGAATGGCTGTTTCTAATGGGAGAAGTAATGAATTCATGAAATAAGAGCTTGATATTGGTCATGTGTGTGTAGCTGAGTCAAACAAAGGTATTTTGCATTCATGACACAAGATGAGCTTACCTACATACTAGATCTTAGCTTGGAAAGGGTGAGTTCTTCAGGGATAGATGATAGTTATTTTTGAATATCTTGAGGAACTGGAGTCAGGGCTAGGATAGGTGATAATGCCCTACTGGGAAGCATGACTCACTCCACGCTCATGTGGTGCACAAATTGCATGTCTCTCTTACCTTCCATCACAATCCAGGATCTATCTGGCAGCTTCCGGCTCTGGCACATCTATTCATGTCGGATGACATCACCACCAAGCCATGTGTCTGGGTTTGTGACAAAAAAGGGGACACCAACAGGAACCTTCCCCCAACTCCCAGAGTTTTAAAACTTGATTTCTGATAACTAAGAATCTTCCCTGAAGTCTCTCACCCACCCCTTCTTCTGAGTGAGCTCATCTGGTCTTTCCAGAAGGCTGATCAGCGATGAAGCATCGCTGGACTTTGTCAGGGGATTTGGTGTCTCCATAGCTGCACATTGGCCATGGACATACCCATCCTTCAGCTGTTCTGGAGTACTGCCCATGGCTGTCTGGACATTCCACTGCTTCCCCTGAGGTCTCTACCACACCCAGGGTTAGCCAAAGGAAGTCTGCATGTTGACTTTAAATTGCAACCTGCCTTGAACTGGTGCATTTAAAGTGACCGTTGACCTACCCAAATCTCCTCCAAATGTCTGTTACTAGAATGGGGTAAGGGAAATCCTTATCTAATGTCAGTTCATTATCACAAAGGAAGAAAGACCCCACACCCATGTTGAACACAGCCTAGAAGATTTTTCTAAAACAATAAAGCAAGATAGCAACTCTCTACCTGACAAATTAGCAAATCAGGTGTCACTTGGCTTCCCCAGGCTAGGCATTGGAGTGTAACTTTACAGACATCTGCACATGTGACCCTGATGGCCAGCGCCATAGGTGGACTGAGAAGGTGGCCAGCCAGAGATTGGAACCAAGTCTTTCTGGCTTATATCAGGTGTTCTTACTGTTCTGCATACTGTAGCATGGCCCACCAAGATAGGAGTTAAGGGCAACATCTCACAAAGTGGGGCTATATCATGGAACAACTGAAGAGAAAGAAAACTATGTCTACATCTGGATAGAAATGGGGAAGGAGACCTCTTGAACATACAATCACAGTTTTTAATCCATGAACATGTGTGTGTTGATGCATGTGTGCATATTTATGAGTGAATGTGTGAACATGTGTATGGAGAAGAAAGGACAACCTCAGGTGTTGTTTGTCAGATACCTTCCACCTTATATTTCATTTAAAACAGGGTCTCTCCTTGGCCAGGAACTCACCAGGCAGACTACGCTGGCTGACCAGCGCGCCTCAGGGACCTAACCATCTCTGCCTTGTCTTTCACCCTCACTGGCATTTCAAGTAAGTCTCACCATGCATGGATATTTTATATGTGTGCTCTGGAAACTGAACTCTTGTCCTTGTGTTTACAAAGCAAACATTTTACCATCTGAGCTGTCCCTCCAGCACTACTCACAGTCTTCTAATAGATCCACTGTCTCTATGTGAGAAAGGGAGAAGCCTATCAGGTACACCATGAGGCAGAGAGGGGACAGATGAGTGACATTTTCAGGAAGGCAGATGTCCGCTCATGCTAAAAATGAAGCTTACAATAGTGAGAGACCCCAAAAACTTGGAACAAGCTGATAAGAGGATAGGCTCTTCCATGCAGGTGACATCAAGCAGAGGATGGGAGACATCGTCAGGGTGACACAGAGCTAGGAGAAAGGGTTCCTCAGGAAGTTCTACCAACTCCTCCTCTTTGAGCATTAAGCATCCAGGAACATGGACCCTGCACCATAGCAACCATTGGCCACACAGCCACCATTTATTATGCCCATATGTACATCTTGGAGAGTCAGTCCAAGATGACAGTCTCGTGTACTAGGGAGAAAGATAACAGTGGAGGCAACTGCTATTCTGAACCATTTGTAATCAAAGAGTAACTGTGTGGACATTAGAAGAGAAGAGGGTTTTGTTTTGTTGTTGTTGTTGTTTTGTTTTTTTTTTGGGGGGGGAAGAATAGATTGTGGTGTCACTATATGCCAGCAATAGAGGGGTACTTTTATATGCCTACCCTCATTTCAGGAGGCCTGTCCTCTTCAGGCCAGGCTCCCATTCCCACCTCACAGCTAGAAAAAGCAGGATAAAGTTAAGAAGGTCCACAATGTTATAGCTGAGAAGCAGAAAGCCATGGGTTCAGCCTCAGACATTACTGACTGAAAAGTCAACTTTCCTCATCAGCATCAGTCAGACCCAGAGGAGGAAGGCTGGAGAGGGCTGGGGGGTGACAGTACTCAGCATAGATGCAGTCTAATGGTCAGAAAGGGTAAATCAAAGCTGAAGCATGGAGTAGGTCACAAAGAACTAGGTTAATGTGGGATGGTCAGGCAGGGACTCTAATGTCCAAGGAGAGTTGGGAAACAGGAAGTGACTGGATTGGGTGCTTGTCTCATCACGGTGTCTTAGTTTGACTTCTGTGTGTATGTGATAAAGCACTGACCAAAATCAACTTAGGGGAAGAAAGGAATCATCTTATAAACTTTTTCTGATCACAGTCCATCATTGAAGACAAGGCAGGAACTCCAGGCAGCACTGCTCACTATCCCATGCAACAGTTCCAATCATAGTATTGGAAGTAGGAGGTACCTGTTCACATCATGGCAGATTGAGGAACAGAGAGCCCAGGCTGGAAGCATGGCTGGCCTCTAACCCACAAAAGTACACACCCAATGACCCACCTCCACCAACCTGGTCCCACATTCTCCCAAAACACTCAAGCCAAGGCACTCACTCCCAGCCAAGAAAGCACACTGGAAACCATGGAGGAGACCTGTCTGATGGCTTGCTTACTGGCTCACTTAGGTTCACTCTCAGCTAGCTTATTTATGTAGACCAAAACTACCTGGGCTAATGGAATGGAACTGTCCACTATAACCTGGATCCTTCTACATCAGTTAACAATCAAGACAACCCCCTCTACAAAAATGCCCACAGACCAATCTGATCTAGGAAGTTTCTCAATAATGGTTTGCCTCGCAGATGACTGTAGGCTGGGTCAGGTTGACAATTAACACTAAGACATTATGTCAAAATAACTGACAGAAGCCACTGAAGGCAGGAGAGGTCTATCTTGGCTCATAGTTTCAGGGAATATGGTCCATCATGGAGGAGAAGGCCTGAAGTCAGGGGTAGCTCCAACTGTAGCATTGACAGTATGAGATACCTGTTCACATCATGGCAGACTGAGGAACAGAGAGCTCAGGCTGGAAACAAGGCTGCACTATAACCCACAAAAGTGTACCCTCAATGACCCACCTCCACCAAATCAGGCTTCACATTCTCCCAAAACACCACCAGCAGCCAGGGACCAGCTCTGTCTGTAGGGGACATCCAGAGTTAAGTTATAATGTGGATCAAATCAGACATCCCTCATTTACAACACAGTCTAATTTGGGCCTTAAATGCATCCATAGAAATGAATCTAAGCCATAAGTTATGCCAGCTCATGGGTGAGACTTCACCCATTTTGATATCCACAGAGCATGTCATTCTTGTGGTCAGATAATTTTTATCAGCACCCCACAGAGAGATTTTAATATAGTTTCAGGAGATCTTGGAAAATTAAAATGACAATATGGCGAACAAGTTATAAAGTGTAAACCTGAAGAAAGCTATTAAAGAAGGTGTCAGCTACTGACTTTTATATCTTCTCTGTCTTTTCAGGTCTCCTTGGAATGAGGAACACTATACTATTTACTCCTACCTCTCACTGATGAGAGCTCTCCTGAGAAGCTGAATAAGGTAGATTTTCTCCGTTACCTGTGTTCAGATTATTCTAAAATCAAATGTTATTCTAAACAGTCCCCCAGGGATGAATAGATAGATAGCTTAGTCCATAACATGCTTGCTCTGAAAGTGTAAGGTCCTCATATCAATCCCCAGAATTTACATTCAAAACAAAGTCAAGTGTGGTGGTATGCACTTGTAACCGGAGCACTGGAGACAGGCTGAGAGACAGGCAGATCTCCAAGCCAACCAGCCTAGCCAAATCAGCAGGTCTCAATTCAAAGAGTGACCCTGTCTCAAAAAACAAGGTAGATCATATCCTGAGGAATTGACATCTGAGGCTGACTGCTAGCTTCCACATACGTGTACACACAAGTGCACGCTCATATGAATGTACACAGACATCCACACTCATACACACACAATAATGGACAAATGCTACCTATAAATAGGTCATCGAGAGGCATATACAATCAGCCCAGAGGTGTTAAGTCTTGAGAAGGAGGCAGAATGGTTTCCATTTCTAAGCCAGGGGTCAGTACCATATGTATGTACAGTATGGGGTGACTTGGCATATGGCCAGTGTTTTAGCTGTGGTTTACAGTTTTAATCAGTATTAACATTGGAATATTAACACATGTAAGTTCAAATCAAGGCTTTTCAATCAGCTGTATGACCACTGGAAAATTACTTAGTGTCTCCAGGAATCCTACTTAGCATTAACCGTCACTTTGGCACATAAAACATTAGCCTGAAAATGGAGTAATTGTCTTTACCAATTTGGTCTATAAACATGTCTGTGAGGGACTGTATTGATTCTCTTAGTTGATGGAAGAGAGACCAGCCTACTGTAGGTTGTACCATTTCCTAGGCAGGTGGTCTGGAGCTATATCAGACAGTGATCTTGCAAGCAGAAAAACAACTGTTTCGCCATGGTTCTCACCTCTAGTTTCTTCCCTGACTACCCCTCTAATGAACTGTATGTCCCAAGAGTATAGTCCAAATAAACTCTTTCCTCTCCAAGTTGTTTTTTGGTCAGACTGTTTTATCGCAGTAAAAAAAAAAAAAAAAATTAAACTAGAATACTAGGGCTCCGTGAAATGAGAACATGATCACTTTCCTCAGGGATATTCCATAGGGAAATTCCATGAAACGCCGTGTGGACCAAAGCGAGCCAAGTCATTTCAGCATCAGCCCAGGAATCACACTTAGTACCTGCAGGTTATTCACAAGACTCAAGTGGCAGGGAAAACAAACATTCCTTGCCATAGACTCCCTGAATTAACTTTATATGCTTTGTAAACTTTGTATACTTTGCCCAAAAGCTCAGGGCTCGAAATCCCACCAATCCTCACTTTGGAAATCTCTGCCCTAAGAAGTTCCACCCCCATAAAATCCAATATAAAGGCTGTGTTTACCCAGATCACTGCTATCTTCTCCCCTGGGGACACAGGCAACCACTCCTGGATTGTCCCCTCCTTTACTAGGTTCATCCGTTCACGGGTTCCCAAGTCCTACCTCAGAGCTGTGTGGTTCCTGGGTTCCCACGTCTCAGGATACCTTTTCTTTGGGACACTGTCCTACCTAAAGGAGCTGTATGGTTCCTGGGTTCCCATGTCTTAGGATACACTTTCTCTAGGACACTGTCCTACTTCTGAGCTGTGTGATTCCTGGGCTTTGGAGTTGTGGGTTTCCTGGACACCTTCCCATCCAAACAGGAAGGCCAACAGAACCAACTATCTTGAGTATACCTTGAAGTTGGGAGATCCTGTCTTCACCAAGTCACTGTAAATCTATGAGGCAGCCCCTTCTAAGCTAGTCCACCTCTACCACTACCCTCCCCAGCCCCCAAGGCTCATAATGGCTCCTAGGCTAGAAATTTTTGGATCTCTATCATTGCCCTTTTACCCTTTAAGGCCCTTTAGAAATGTGCTTCTTCCATAGTGAGTCATAGCAACATCTCCCTCCTACTGGGTCACATAGAACATGACAAATATTTTCTACATATGGTTTGCAAACTGCATGTCAGCTGATCACTCAGTGATTCAAGCTCAGTCAGAGAGTCAGTCCAGAAAACTTTGCTAGTCTCAGTGTCTCATACTCCAAACCTAACTCGCAAAGAAGATGAGATTGACATTAGTAAACTCCTCCCCCAAGGAAGTAGAGAGTCCTTTAAACCGTGTACTATGTTTTAACTACAGCCTTCATGATCCTTATGAAATTTAACCCCCCCAATCATGTGTTGGTGTTATGTGGAGGGAGTGCCTGTGAGCAGTAATTAGGATTAAATGAAGTTGGGAGAGTGGAAACCTATGATGGATTATGTAAGAAGAGAAAGAGGAGGCCAGTGAGATTTCTCAGTACAAAAAGGCACTTGCTCTCAAGCCCAGTGATCTGACTCTGACTTGCAGGATGCACACAGTAGAAGGGGAAAACCAACTACTGTAAGATATCTCCAGATCTCCACACATAGACTAAATAAATATAATTGAAATTTTTTACAAAAGGAAGAAGAGTAGGAGAAGGAGGAAGAGAAGGAAGAGGAAGAAATGGATGAGGAAGTGACAGAGAGAAGAAAGGGAGAAAGAACTGAGGATAAGAAGAAAGAGGAGAGAACAGATGAACTAGAAGGCAAACCTGGGATGTTTTCTGCTTCACCACATAACGATTTCCACAATGTAATCATGTATTCATTCAGAAGGCCCTCTTCTATGTGCCAAATACATGCCGGTCTCCTCCCCCTGGATTTCTCAGCCTCTAGAGCCACCAGCCAAAATAAGCTCCCCCTCCTTTTTTTTTTTTATAAATTACCTAGTTTCAGATATTTTGTTATAGCAACAACAACAGAACAAGTGACTAAGACAACAAGTATTTTTCTAAACCCCACATTCCCACATCCAGTCCTCAAAGCAGACAAAATTTATTTACAGTTATTTTAATACCACTTTTTCCTTGCACACCCTACCCCAAGTTTACAGCAGTTCTGTATGCAGGCATTCCTGAGCATAAGAAGGCAGATGACCTCCAATTAAAATAGTTGTCAGCTAAGTGAAAACTATAGAGCAGGAAGGAAACTAGCAAGCAAGAAGTTCACCTGTAGCCTTATCACCCAGGAGCTACATCCTGTGGTAGCTGGTGGTACTCTGTGGTACCCTGGTCCCACTTGCCACACCTCATGAAAACAGATAACTATCTGCACTTCCCACTCACTTGGCATTCCTTTAGTAGAGTCCCTGCACTAGGATACACCTTATTTATGAATTAATTACTTTTTCATGATTTTGGGCATGCAACTCAGGGCTTCCAGCATGCTAGGCAATTTCTTCACCATTTAGCCAAATCCTGAACCCAACTACTTTTTTTTTAAAGATTTTTAAGATAGATAGTAGAATGTTAAAGTCAGGTGCCAAATACATATGGACTGGATATTGGGAATGTATGCTAAGCCATATAACTCTTATAATCGTGGCCTATTTATTTCTGTTGTTTTGTATTGTATTTATAGTTATAAGAAAAAGAACCATTATTTGGACTGAAATGGAGAGCTGTTGGGGGGAAAAATAAATACCTTAAACTAAAAAAAAAAAAAAAAAGATAGGGAGACTGAGGCACAAAGTACTTACATGCCTGAATTCACTCTCCATATCCGAATAATATCACAGTTGGTTTCCTTGTGACCTCAAAGCAACCAGCAAGACAACCTATAAGGTATCTCAATTTCCACCTTACCTTCCCAGCATCTCTAAATGGTTTTCATATTCTAATTGATCGCCAAGCTGCACATCCTTAAGTTAACTCATAAATAACAGAGAGGACAAAGAATCTAAAAGACATCAGAGGGAGTCTACCAATGATCTAGCAAACACCAAGCCAATCAAGGAGCATTGCATTGTGTGGGTCAGAGTTACAGTTATTAATCCCTGAAGGGATCACTGAAAAGATCCATTGAAGGGGTTTATAAAGGAAAAAATAAGAATCAGGGGTTCCTTAAAGAAAAGGGAAGCTTCTAGACTCAGCAACAATAAAAAACTGAAAACTGAAGTGGCCAAGGGACAGAGCTGTCACTGTTCCATTGGAACTGGGCTGTAGGTGTTCTAGTTTCCTTTCCGTTGTTGTGTTAAAAACACCCCAACAAAAGGCAACTTATGGGAGAAAGGATTTATTTTAGTTCACAATTCCAGATTAAAGTCTATGACTTCTGAAAAGTCTAGGCTGTGGAAACTTCAAGCAGCTAGTCACATCATATCCAAATCAACAGCAGAGAAAGAAATGCATGCATGCAAGGGGAAAGGAGGAAGCCAGCTAAGCACCAGCATCCCCCCTTTTCTCCTTCTGGATCCACGCAGATGTGTGCAAGCAGCCTTGTGCTCCTCTGTGATAGAGGAAAGCCAAACTTGCTTTTCCCTTGCTCCATCCCCTAACCTCCAATTGTGTGTGTTCGTATGTATGTGCATGTGTGTGCACATGTGGTATGGATACATGCTTGTGTACATGACAAGGGACAGAGTTGTCACTGGTGAGGATGACAGGCCTGCATCTCTCAAACTTGCATGTTCTTTAGATGTCCTATTCTAGAATAAGCATTATTTATGAACCTCTGTGTCTGGTAGCTTATTATAGTGCAGGGGATGGAACTCAGAACCTCAAGCATGTTTGGTAAGTGCAGGTGTGTGGGTGTCCATGCAGGTGTGAATACATGTGTAGGGAGGTCAGAGGTCTATGTCAGGAGGCTTTCTCGGTCATTTTCCACTTTCCTTTTGGAAGGGGGGTCTCTGGCTGACCTTGGAGCTCAGAGGTTAGCTAGATCAGCTTACCAACAAGCTCTACGGCTCCTCTTGTCTCTCCCTCCCTGGTATTGAGATTAGAGGGATGCATTGCCTGGAATCTGAACTCAAGCTCTCTAACAGTGAGGCAGATGGCAGAGAAAGGAGAAATTCCTGACCCTTGTGGGCTAGCTGGCTTGCAAGAAAAATACCCCATCCCCACCAAGTTTATGAACTGAACTATCTCCCAAGCTCCTTCAGTTGCTTTTTCCTGGATATTTGGTCATATCGATGAGGAAAGTAACTAACAGAGTAACCTAAGGAAAAGTGCTGCTGTTTAAAGAGATACCTGTGGCTGGAGGTGCAGCTCCATGGAATAACGCCTGCCTAGCATGTGCAAGTCTCTGAGGTCCCATAGCACTGCAAAAATAAAATCAATTAACCAATCAATCAATTAAAAGGAGTGGTACTCTATTCAAATGGCTGTCTGCCCCGGGGAAGTTATAGGAACTCAAAGAAGTGTCACTTTTAAAATGACAGAGCAAATTTGTTCATCCTGAGAAGTAACAGAAAACCAACACTTTAACACAATTCAATGATTATGGAATAATGCTGCTTAGATCTTCCCTTCAGTGCAACAATTAAGCATAAATGTAGCACCCTTAATGTTCTCACATTCAGATATTCCTTGACTTCCAATGAGGTAGATCCCTGCGTTAGTTACTGCTTATTGCTGTAACCGAATGGCTGACAAGAGCCAATGTAAGGGAAGAAGGGTTTGTTCTGCTTTACAGTTTGAGGGGATACAGTCCATCAGGTATGGTGGCGGGAGCTTCAGGCATCTGCTCACACCACATATGCAACCAGGAAGCATAGAGAGATGACTGCCAGTGCTCAGCTAGCTGCCCCCTTTGTTCACAGTCTAGGAGCACCAAGACATATTGTCATCTTCGTTTAGGGTGGGTTTTCCCATCTCAGTTAACTTAATCTAGACAGTCCCTCACACACTTGTCCAGAGGCTTGTCTCTTAGGTGATTCTGGGTCCGTCAATTTGACCATATCAACCACAACAAACTTATCATAAACTGAAACTATCTTGAGTCCAAAATACATTGAATATCCTAAGCAAGTGTCCTAGTTTGACAACACAGCCACTTCACAGAATCAGGTATTCACTCACCAAGATTATGACCAGGATTGAGATTCCTTCCCAGTGTCACCAGAAACTATTGGACCATAGACTGATACCCTTGAAAAAGAAAAATCCAAACCTTGAAATCCAGCCTATCACTTCTATACTATCATAAAGTTGAAGAAGAAGAAGAAGAAGAAGAAGAAGAAGAAGAAGAAGAAGAAGA
>CAJQZJ010032121.1:5623590-5638484 GCA_907164525.1 Lophiomys imhausi
AGAAGAAGAAGAAGAAGAAGAAGAAGAAGAAGAAGAAGAAGAAGAAGTCAGAGGCTTGGAAGATATCTCAGTGAGTACAGTTCTTGCCACACAAGTGTGTGGATTTGAATTCAGATAGCCAAAGCCCACTAAAGAGCCAGATACAGTAGTACATATCCACAATCCCAATGCCCCTTGGTGAAGTTGACAGAGCTCCAAAAATTACTGGAAGCTTGCAAGGCACCTAACCTGGCTAGTGCTGCAGCAAATGAGAAATCCTGACTCAGTGGGAAACTGAGAACTAATACCTGATATTGTCTTCTGACCTCATCATGCTGTGCACTAACAATAGAAACACACACACACACACACACACACACACATGCACACACCACACACATACACACACACTCATGCACACACAGAAACACATGCATGTACATACACACACACACACACAAAGAAGTAAGTCAAAATCATTGTTACAATGGTTTTGGGATTCAGACACACTTAACTGGTTAATTGAGTCCCTGGCTCAGGGCCTCACAAGAGTGAGTTCCAGCTGTCAGCCTGGCATGAGGCATCCTCTGAGACCTCCTCTGAGACAGGCTCCATCCTCTTTCAAACTCATCTGCTGTTGGAAGAATTCATTTTCTTGCAGATGTAGAACAGACAGCAACTGATTCCTCAGATCCAGCAAGCCAGAAACAAGGGCTATTTCTGTCACCAATGGAACATCTTTCCACAGGCTCACACCAGGTTGGATACACATAAGAACATCTCCCTCTGTAGCTTATTCTAGACTTTAACTATATCTGCAAGATCACTTCATCTTTGCCAGGAGACACAGCTTAATCACAGGATGATTTTCAACACCTTCACCATCTTGTGTTGGTTAGAAGCAATTTGCAATCACCAGCATGGGGATCACTTTAAAACTCTGTGTTCTGCAGATGAAGTAAGAAAACTGTGGGTGCATTTGCACTAAGAGGACAACCATCATTACCCTTATTTTTCAGAGAAAATCAGACTCTCAGGTGTCTTCTTCAAACCTCTTAGAGTTGAAGTGAACATGCATACATATTCTATCTTTCTATCTATCTATCTAGTCTATCTATCTCTGAGCTATTTTCTTGATATTCATCCTGCACTCTTTCTTTGTACTCCCACTACTTGATTAAATGGGAAAACATTACTATCGCACCTGCAGGTAGATTGCAAAACTGACATCAAGGACAAACTTACCAGTCACATTGAGTAACTTACAGCAAACTTGAGTTGCAAGGTGCAGGGTCAGCCACACTGATGTTAGCAGAATTAGGCTCAATATTCAAGACTCTAGCTCCTGTCATAGTGTAATTTCAACCAGGCAGAGTCTCCTTGTATCTTTCCCCACCCCTGTCAAAGACTGTGAAGCAGAACACTGGTTGGATCCAACAATTGTGGTTTTTTAAATCCAGATGTTTTGGCCCTATAGGCAAAGCCTTTCTGGATCTGGGAGCCTATCCAAAAATCTGGAAAAAATTAGATCTTTATTCTAAAATTAAAGTTCCTGTTTAAAAAAAAAAAAAACAGCAGAAAAGAATCCAAAAAAATTAAGTTGTGGACAAGTCACAAAATATATGGCACAAATGTGAATGGAAATTAACACAAATTGAGCTACAGTATGTCACTCATGCATATTTATAACAGCTAATTAAAATAGACTATGTGGTCTGTGGATTATTTATATCTACTAATCCTTAAATGTTAGGTGTTTTTAATGAATACAGGATGTTCTTAAAAACCACAACCAAACAAAAGCCATTCTTCACGTTCACACACAGGGACAACCATGACTGCCCTAGCCTGTGAGCTGTGATCGTGGGAAGCATGAAAGTATCTGGTGTGAAGCCAAGAATGGGTTCAAATCTTGCTTCTACTTCTCTCTACCTTTGTAACTTTGACAAAAGCCACCGATCCCTTATAGTACAGGCTCCATAGAAGACCATAAGAGACCAGCCAATAACTGACCTCACAGCCCCATCATCTCTCCAAGTGGTGATGAGTGAATGCTAGCTATCCACTAAATTTTTATTTGATGGTCACGGGTTTGTTCAGTTTGCAGTGAAGCCCTGCTCTGTCTAATACGGTAGCCCCTAGCCACATGAGGCTCCTAATCGAATATTTGCAGAATAGTTAATATTTAGGGAATATGTACTAAGAGGATAAGAGGCTTTAAAGATGCAAAACAAAAAAAAAAAAGAACAGAAGGGGTTGGACAGATGACTCAGCAGTTAAGAGCACTGGATGCTCTTCCAGAGGACCCAGGTTCAATTCCCAGCACCCAAGTGAAGACTCATGAGTGTCCATAACTTGTCTCAGGAGATTTGTACCCTTCTGATCTCCAAGGGTACAAAGCATGAACGTGGTACACAGACCTGCACATTGTGTGGACAAAACATTCATACACATAAATTAATTAATTAGTTAATCAGCCTCAAAAAAAGAAAGAAAAAATAGGAAACACCTCAGTAAGCCTTATATCAACCACAAATGGAAATAGCAATACTTTGCTGATAGCATGTTAAATAAAATTTATTAGAAATATCTCATCTGTTTCATTTTGCTTCCTGTAAATGTGGCTATCAGGAAGCTTTAAGTGTCACATGTGGTGTGTGCTGTATTCCAATTGGAAAGCAGGAATTTGTAACATCTCTGTGCTCTCAAAGAAAAGCTTTAATTCCTTGGTGTGGCTTACAGCACTCAGGGAGATCCAGCTGTTATTCCTCTTCCTCCACACTGACCCTTCTATCTCTCACTCACCAAGCCCATGACCACCTGCGGCCTTTGCTCTTATAGCTCTGGGTCCCTGGAGTACTCTCTCCACGTCAACTCTACTCACATCTAACTTCTTCCCCTGTTTCATGTCTCAGCCGACACGCTGTCGCCTCTGTTCAACTTTCCTGGACACTGTGACACAAAGGAACAGAATCCTGTGGCTTTCTGCTCTGTTTATTTCCCTGTAGTTTTCTTAACTAAATATCTAGTCACTGGCTGAATATCACCTCCACCCACTAGATAGCAACTTGTGAGGGCAAACCCCTCCCTACTGTGTTTACTATTGTGTCCCTCACAGAGTACTGAGCCCACACGAGTCCCCAGTGCAGCAATGCAGCATTGCATGTTTAGTTGATTCATTCAAGAACGATGAAAGGAATGTGAGATTCATTTTAAAATTCCAGCTAAGATAAGGAGGGGAATGGTGAGGGAGGGTGTGTGCAGCATTGCCTTGAACCAAGTTCTCCCTCTTCCCTGACAATCACTCTCTCCTCTGTGGTAATGACCAAGATCATGGAAGGACCTAATAAGACAGGTGAAAACTCACAATCTCCAACTTGGAATTGTAAATTTGAATTTCAGTGCTGGCAGGCCAGTTTTAGTTCTGTGACCCTTGGTAAAGAAAGCCCTTGAATTTTCATTTTCTCTGAGTGGTCAAGATCTAGTAAGCAAGATCTAATAAAAGCTTTGTCAGGTAGAGATCCCTGGTGTTAGTTATTGGACCAACAATTTCCAAGCAGGAGAATTTGTCTTTAATGTATGGAGTATCCACAGTACCTAGGTCGGGGTTTGGTTAAGCCAGGTGCCTGAGACTCCCTTACGAATGAATGGACATTTCCAGCACCTCAAAGCAATGACCCTTGAGAAAATCAGTCCTCGCTGCTATTCCAATCCAAAGACAGATTTCCAGATTTCAATTTTCTTCCCCAAAGTAATAAGAGAGCTCAGTCCATAAAGCCAGAAAGCCATGCAAGCAAATGAACCAGAGTTCAATTCACTGTATCCGCATAAAAAGCCAGGCATGGTGGCAAGCATGCCTATCATCCCAACCCTAGGGAGATGAAGACAAAGGATCTCTGGAGCCCACTAGTCACCAGCCCAGCCCAACTGACAAGATATAGGTTCAGTGAAAGACTATCTAGAAATAATAATAATACTCAAAATAATAATAAGGCACGGCACATGAGTTTGACCACTGAGCTTGACATGTATGCACTCACATACACCACACACAGAAAGAGGAGGAGGAGGAGGCAGGGGTATCTCAAATCACAATGAAGTTGAGCTACCGTGGCCATATTCCCTCCATGTAGCTGAAGAGACACAGCTGTAATAGTTTGGCAGCCATACAAGACCGTGACAATAGGACCTCCTTTAATGCCTGGGTCTACAGAAGGATTTGAAGGATAGGAATTGGCATGGGGACAGACTCTAGAGGACACCAGGGATCTCTTGTCTGCCCATGACAAGTAGTTCTCTAGAAAATAGAGGACGGGGCACCCAGGACAGCAGCTCCTCTGCTCCATTCTGTGACATCAGTGCCTTTTAATGTACATGGAGCAAGAGGTAAAAGTAAGGAGAAGGGGAGAGAATCTGTAACTGAAACTATCCAGTAGAAGTTAACATGACTACCAAGACCAATGAATAATATTTTCTCAAGATGAGGCAAGAAGAGTGGCTGGGATGGGAATGGGCAGTGACTTCACTGAGAAGGCTTCTTGCCTGGCCTGGAAAGGATAAAGCTTGCCTTTGTTACACTCCTGGCTTCTGTTCTCATTGCTCCGAGACATGAGAGCTTCTGGCCTGATGTCTCTCTTTAGCTCTGCTGTTCTGAGGATCTGCTACTGAGAGAGCTGCTCCCGGGAAAGCGTTCACCTAGGGCCAGGCTTCTGTTGACCACTGTGGATTTCTAACATTCCAAACACAGGCAACCTTGGAAGTTTGAACAAAATGGACAAAGTACAGCCTTGTGCCAACTCTGCTGGTCTCACCTAGCCTGCCTGGTGTTAATAAAAACTCAGAATTGCAGCTAGGAAGATTGCTTAGTTGATATAGTGCTCACCTAGTAAACATGGGGACCTAGGTTCAATCCCTAAAACCTATGTAAAACAAGCCTGGTGTAGTTTATAATGCTCATAACCCAACGCTGGGGAGGGAGAGATGGGTGGTTCCTTTGGAGCTCACTAGTCAGCTAGCCTAATCTACTGGGCAAGGCCCAGGCCAATGAGAGACCTTGTCAGTGGTGGTTAGTGCTTTACAAACAATGGGCAGTGATTGTCTATGGCCTCCTCATGAATACACACACACACACACACACACACACACACACACACACACACACAGTCAGAACCAGATCTTTATTCTTTCATCCATCCAACCATTCATCAATCCAACTAATGTGCCCTGAGCTTCCCTTCCATGCTTGATAGTTGTAGTTAGAGATAGGAGTAGACAAAACTAATTGTAGCAGGAACCTATGAGAAAGAAATATAGGCCTCCTGTCATCTAAAAAGAAAAGAAAAAGGAAAAGGAAAGTCATCAATGGAAAGCCTTTTCCAGGAATACGAAAGGGAATCCCAGTTTGGAGCACAAGGGGCTGGAGATGATTTGAGATCCCTGAAGAAGATGAAGGGTTAAATACTCAGCAATAGAAAGTCTCTGATTAGAAAGTCTCAGAATATGACCCACAGCCCCAATCCCCAGTAAGTCAACATTAAAGGATGTACCTTAAAAGCAATGCTGGAAAGGAAGCTCTTAGCCCTCATGACTGATGAACTGAGAGGGCTGAGATGTGGGGGCACCCCACACCAGAGATGTAGGATAGGTGGGAGAGATGGGAGGGTGGGACCAAGAAGGGTGGAGGAAGGGGGCTGTGATGGAGGTGTAACCTGAAGTAATAAATAGACGTAACTTTCTAAGAAAGAGCAGTGCTGGCTCTCCTGCTACCAACCTCTTACTGTAGCCCACTGAGCCCTGGCTTCTGGCAGGGGACCTTGACAATGTGGGCTGCAGAAAGACCACCTCACCTCATGGCAGGTGAAGCAGGGTTGTTCTACATAAAATGGTGCCTGTGCTCTGTCCTCTCTTGGGACAAACTAGGGGACTCCACTACTGGGGAGCTGCCTCACAGAGCAACACGGGCTCGGGCACAAGCAGCTTGGCATAGCGAGGCAAGCCTGGCCAGCTTACAGGGACTATTGTTAGAGGTTACATGGACACTTCTTTTCAAGGGTGAGAAAAATCTGATAGGCTTTTGCTCATCCGGACCTGCAAGACTTAGTTTGTCTAAAGATTACTAATTTTCACAATATGTCCTTCACAGTCTTGAGCTCCTTTCCCAGCAGCCAGTTCTGGTCTCCCCTTCTCAGGTTAAATCAATTCTTGTTACCGAGCACAACTTTGATCTACTTACTCTCTTTCCTCCTCTTCCTAGTTGGAGGATAACACTATTGCGTGAAGTAATTTTGAGGCTATGATATAGAAATTGCTCCCTGGGTGGTGGTGTTTGCTGCCAAGCCTGATGACCAGAGTTAGACGCTAGGAATCCATGCAGTGGAAGGAGAGAGCTGACTTCCACAAGTTGTTCTCTGACATCCATACAAGCGCTGTCACACATACACACACACACACACACACACACACACACGTAACACACAGGTAATGTAAAAACGTAAAATGAAGATTGTGTTCTCTTCCTCTGAGAAAGGAAGTCCAAACAAGTTTTTTTTTTGTTTTGTTTTTTGTTTTTTTACGGTATTTAAAGCTTTTTTGTTGTTACTGCTGTTTTAAGAAATTATAGTTTACTAGAATCTCTTCTGGCTGGTTTCTAGAGACCTCATCCAGGTAAGGTCACTGAAGGCTTCTGCAGACCACCTGCCTCGCGCACCCCTGGGACAAGGGGAAGAGGGTGGGCAGAGAGCAATGCTCAGCATTTATTTTTGGACCCAGCTCTCTAAAAATACTTTGGCTGTCCTATTTGCTCTCTCTTTTGACCTGAATGGATCTGCCTGGGTCTCCTCTGCCCCTCCCTCTTCTCCTTGCCCTTTAAAGGAAAAGGGCGTGGGGAGGGATTCCTGCCGCCTAGGGGACAGATGTGAGCCCTAGGTGGCTGGGCGGCAGGCTGCACTGACGTCAGGTTACAGTTTAGCCAAGTTCTCGGCCTCCCTGCAGAGGCCACCCTGAGGGAGGGGCGCACCCTTTTGTTCTGATTGGCTGGCTCCGAGCGGGCGCCCACGAGCATTGGCTGGCGACGTTTTAGAGGGAGTCCTGCTCTCCAATTAAAGCGGACGGCGGCTCCATGCTGAGCCCAGAGCTGCCCGCTGGACGCGCGAACCTGAACTTGGCCCTTCAGCGGTGCTGTCCAAGCTGTGCGACCTCACGCCCCTGCCTGAGAAGCCAGGCGCTGTTTCTGCACCTCCAGGATGGCAAAGGTGGCTAAGGACCTCAACCCAGGAGTGCAAAAGGTGAGCGGAGATCTCTCTGTATCTCTGTATGCTCTGGCTCCCCCTGCTCTCAGACGCACTGAGTACCTAGGGACATCTTAAGGGACCCATCAAATCCACAGAATTCACAGAAAACAGAATAGGCGGTAATGCTTATTTGAGCTGACAAGCGCTCATCCCCCAAGCACACTTCTTAAGCCATGGTAAAGTATTTGCACTGAGTCTTAGTTCTTTACAGATGCTAATTAAAGGTGAATTAAAGTAAAATTTTAGGGGGAGAGAGTAGGCACTTGTTAGTGGTCATGGGAAATCCTGGCTTTCCCCTCCCTGTGCCCTCCACTCCTCCACCTTAATGTGCCTTTAGTGGAGGTTGGGGGACTGTGATACAAACCATCCCCCTTTGCTACCCTCCCAGAGTTGTGTGGTTTCCCCAGCACACAGAATAGTTTCTTTTGGTGCTGTTGGCGGTGGCAGCCATTCTAGCTCAGGGGAACTAATTTCTGTCCCCGGGGTCTGCACGTTTCCCTTTCAAGAAGGGCTGGCTCTGAGCCCAGAAGGTCACGGGTAGATTGCTGCAGGAGGGGCCGGCAGCTGTGCCTACAGCTCTCAACTGGCTGCCTGCTTACCTGAGGCACCCTGAAGGCAGCAGGCTGCACTATGAGAAGGCATGGGGGACAGGAAAGGAGCAGTGGCAAACTTGTTTCCCAGGTGGAAATAGGGGGTACAGGGTCACAGAGAGGTGGCTCCAGGGGGAAGAGGTGTTCAAACCCTGGCCCTTGGTCTGGCACATTTTAGCTCTCCAACAATGATAGAGTCACATTCGTAAGCATGTGGAGAGGAGAGACACCCCCAATAGTTTCAATAGCAATGTTGATAGTGTAGGTTAACATACCCAAGCAGTATATATTATTAAGCTCTGCTTTCAGAGTATTTAATCTTGCAGAACAAAGTCCTCCTTTCCTGACATTTTGTGGGAGGTGGAAAGGCAAAAGAAAGAAAGGGAGACAGAAATAGAGGGCAGGAAGAAGGGAGGGGGGAGAGGAAGCCCCAGACCTCCTGCCCTCCTACTCCTGAGCCTAGTGTACCATTCTGCACATGGCATCAAACCAGACTTAATCCGGGCATCTCCCTGATGCATTCACCAGACTATTTGCAGAACCAGGTGTCATGTCTCCCCCAGAGTTCACAGAACAGAGGCCTGGGGGGGGTGGGAGGGGTCCTTGCCAGTTTCTAACTGTATGCAGGCTTCACTCTTAATGCCCTGAACATTTTTCCCAAGTGTTTGAGGGAAAACCTCATTCCTGCTCATCTCTGTTCCAAGCTAACATCCACGCCACATACACACAAGTGAGACTCAAAAAAACAATGACTAAAGTGGAGACTATCTGTCAGCTAAGCCCACAGTGACTGCTTATAGTGTGTGTGAGATTATCTTTCCAGTTGTAGCCTGTGATATGGTATGTTTGGATTGCTGCCCCAAATTCAAAGTACCAGAATTCAGGGATGGTGACAGCATTTCACTGTCCTCAGGGAGGTCAAATGATTTGGGAGCATGTTCCTATAAGCTGGTTGGCATCTTAGAATGTGAGATGGAGTCTATAAAGATCCCTCCCCCTCATCAAAACCCCGGGCCATGCTCGGAGAAAGCCTTGTTTTTATTGTTCCTTGCATAGGAGGGTGTGATTCTCTGGATTAGAGAAGGAACATGCTCCCCTTCATGTGGCCATCTATTGCCAACTTCCTTGGACTGTGAAGGTTTTATTTTCCATTTAGATCCAATTACAGGCTTAGAGAAAGAATGAAGTGGGTAGAGATGAAAGGGTGGGTATTTTTTTACCTCTTGGAATTTCAGCCATTGGGGAAGATCACCATGGGGTGGATTAACCAATGTCCTCCACCTAAAGAGTGAAGGGACAGGAAGGAAACCAAAGAAGGCCTTGCCTTACTGGTGATACAGCAGTGACTAAATACAGTGTCCTATCAAAAACACACTGAAAAGAGTTTATTGCATATTTACTTTAGAAATCTACAACTCTGGGGGGTTTATAATGTTTGGCTTCAGGGAGCATAATCACACTTAGACATTCTGAACCAATTTCAGACTCTTGGAGCTGCAAAGGGGCTATTTACAAAGTGTGAAAGAGCTTAACATGGACTGCACAGTATCCCCATTGCCCTGTCCCCCAAGGGTTGGGAGGGGTGGGAATCCCCAGCAGCTGCAAAGTCATAAAAAAGGTCTTCAAGAGAAAATATAAAATCTCAAACTCGAATGGTCTTGAAGATTGTTTGACTGAGCCTAGACAGGCTGCTGGCCTTTTTCACTGTGTCATGTGTGTTCTCATGCTCAGGGGCAGAGGCTGGGGAATAGAGCCGATCCACTAGCTTCTTTTGAGCCATCATTTGCTCTTCTCTTGAGAAAGAAGATATTCTTCATGACAAGCAGGTCCCTGGGCATGGTGAAATTACCAACATTCGTTGGCAACAAAGAAACCCAAATGCCTGTCTCTAGGTGGAACCAATCACTAGGATAAATTTGTTCTTCTGATGCTTGTTAAAAATTGCTTACTGTCACAGGTTTAGACAGCAGATGAGTTCAAATCCCCACCCCAGGACTTATTAGCTGGGCACTGGGCAAGGTACTTAACTTGTGTGTCACTGTCCTAGCAGTTTCTGAAAACTGAAGAGGCAGTAGTAGTATTAACTTCTCACGGTGACTGTGATGATTAGTGAGATGATGTATGTATCAAAAGCTCATCACATGAACATTCAGTGAAAATCGGCCATTAGTGGGGCTGGGAAGATAGTTCATTTGGTAAAGTATTTGCCCAACTCAATCATAAGGACTTGAGTTCAACCCTTAGCACCCACATGAAGAGTCATGGCACATACATGTAATCTCAGCACTGAGCAGGTAGACAGACAAACCCTAAATTTATTGGCCATCCAGTCTAATTGAAAATTTCCAGGTTCCAATGAGAGACCCTGCCTCAAAAGCACAAAATAGATGACCCCAGAGGAAAAATACCCAAGGCTGGCCTTAGGCCATCACAGACAATTGTACACACACACACACACACACACACACACACACACACACACACCCATAACATAAACACAGAGGCAAACAACCATACAGAGGTGCACAAAATCAGCCATTAATATGTTTGATGGTGATGTATATTTTGGTAGTATAAGGATCAGAAAGTAAACACTTTATTTAGTCTTTGCTGTCCCAAGCAAATACTTACCACCTTGCATTCAACTATACCTAAGCCAGTTGGGCCCCACCCCTTAATAAACTGGGACAAGAACAATGATCTTGCTTTCATTCTCACCCAACACATATAAAGTATGTTTATGTAGAATCAAGTCTCTCTTCAGAACTTGGATGGCCAATCAGTGAGCAGTTCACCTCCCACCCACAGGAATACAGAGTTGGAGGCCTGGTAGACCTCTTTCTCACTTTTAAAGGTGGAAACAAAGGCTCAGAGGAGTCAAACTACTGACCAGAGGTTGCTGAAAACATGTTTAAAAGGCTAGTAGGCTCTGAAAGATCCCCTGATGTCTAGTATCCACCTTCCCAGGATTTCAAATGGACTAGATCAGGACAAAGATATTTAAGGCATGCTCACTCTGCTACATGTGCCAATGTCCTAGCTCCAAAGGACTCTTATTTTTTGCTCCTCAACACAACATTCAAGGAGCACTAAAAGACAGGTTATCCAACTATATGTCCAGGTTCAACTAGGCATCTTTCTCCACATGTCTCTGTGTTACATCCTTCCTGGCTATTCTGTGATCCAGGTTAGTCCTCTGCTATGTCCAAAGCCCTTCCTGTTTTTACCTCTAATTCCTGCTGTGTGCAAAATTTCTGGCACATGGCTTGTGCAGGCCAGTCCAACATAAACAGAGCTCCTCAAGAATTGTCACTGGCTCCCTCAGTCTTAAAAACATATTAAGCTGTCACTTAAAGACCTTAACAGCCAACACATTGGAGGTATGCCCATAGGTGTAGAAAGCAACTTGTCCCCAAAAAGAGCTGGAAGAGAGAACACATGTGCGTGTGCATGTGTGCCACAACACACGTGCAGAAGTCAGAGGACAGCCCTCAGGAGGCAATTCTCCCCCCTTCTCCTGTGAGTTCAAAGGATCAAACTCAGATGGTGAGGCCAGCAGGGAAAATGCTTCTACGCACTGAGTCATCTCCCCAGCCCTATGTAAGACTTTTTTAGAGAACCATTACTCCACACGTAGCCGTCACTCACCCTGACATGAAGGTGTGTCTGGGCACTTTCTAGAGAAGATGACAGTAAGTCAATTGGGTTCCAAAAGAGGCACGGGCCTGAACTCCTGTGGAGGAGAGTCATCCCATCTTTCCTCCTCACATATTCAAAATAGCCTGTGTATAATAAAGCACAGATTTGCCATGATTCACAGCAGACCTAGAGTGTTCTTATCTCACTACTGCTTACCCAACACTATTTGAACATTCATTTCTCAGACAGGTGAGTGACTCACTGCAAGTCAGCATAGGCATGAGATGGGCTTGGGATGTGCCTCAGGGATAGAGCACTTGCCTAGCACATTTGGGACCTTGGATGCTATCCCAAGCACTACAAAATCAATTAATTAGCTAATTAATCATCATCATTATTATTACAGGCATTTACTCCATGGAGGACTATTCAAAGGTCATTGTCCTAAGTGGCAGAAGTTGGATAAAATCCAGTTTCCTTCCACCTCCATCCCGCTGCTCTTTCTTTTATGTCAGACCATCCCCTAAACAAGTAATTGTGGCAAAATAGACCTAACACTCCATTCGCAGGAAATCAAAATTGTCCAACAGCCTTCTAAAACATCCCAAAGGAAGAGACAACTGTTGCTCTTCAATACTTTCCTTTAAAACTATTCCTCTTCTTCCACTATACTTACAGGAAGAGGATTTGGTCAGCAGCTGCCACTGCCTTGACAGGTGTAGGGCCAAAAGCCACTTCTATAAGATTCTTTCTAGATCAGGAGGCTTTCTTGACTACACTTGAGACATATTTGATGTCCTGAGCATTCTTGGTGTCATGTATGTCAACAGCATAAATTTCTTGGAGCTCTTGAAAATGTCATCTGTGGAATTTCTTTAGGAGCTAAAGGTGAACTAGGGGCCCATGGGCACTAAGGTTCTTTTTAATAGTTGAAACATGTTTGGTATTTAAGCTTAGATACTTGAGGCAGACATTCAGGGTTTTTTTTTATTTTTTATTACATGTATGTATTTACTGTGTGTGTGTGCATGTGTGTGTGTGCGTGCGTGTGTGTGCATGTGTGTGTGTGTGTGTGTGTGTGTGTGTGTGTGTGTGTGTGTTATGGCAATGTGCACGTCAGAGGACAACTTTTCAGGAGTTGCTTCTCTCTTTCCACTATGTAGGTAGGTTCTGTGGATCAAACCCAGGTCATCTGGCTTGGTGGTAAGTTCCCTTACCTGCTGAGCTACTTTATCAGCC
Organism: Lophiomys imhausi; assembly: GCA_907164525.1. Taxonomy (NCBI): domain Eukaryota; kingdom Metazoa; phylum Chordata; class Mammalia; order Rodentia; family Muridae; genus Lophiomys; species Lophiomys imhausi. Next base: position 5,636,327 of record CAJQZJ010032121.1, read on the forward strand.
CAGACTCTGCCCTTTACAACGTCAGAAATGACAATGCAATCACAAATCTATATAAAATTCTCATAGCAACTCTTATCGCTGTAGTATGCTCTTTTAGATGAGAAATGAACCTGTTCACTCCTTGTCTCCAAAGGACTTTGTTTGTCCTCACTGTTACCAACTGTTTGGATTCCTTCCTCCCAGAAGACTTATCTGTTCCCTGTTAGGACAGACAACTTTGGGAAAAAGGAAAAGAGGGAAAGAGTGGACATCCCTCCAGGACACTCAGGATGCCTGATGTTCATTCTAACACCATTACAATTAGTCTTCAGAACCAACAAGTGAATACAGCAGAGTCCTCTCCACATATGAGTAAATTTAGACTAAACATTTAACTGGCTTGCCTAACATGACAGACTAAGAAGTCATAATCAGGTCTCTCAGATCACAAAGCCTAAGCTCATATATCCAAAGCACAAGTCTGGTGAAGAAAAGGGATGACTATTACTACAAATTTTACAAATTAATTAAGTTCTTTCATCTCACTAAACTCATTAGTAGTCTGGGGAACAACTTCTTAGCATTTGTCCAATGTCACCAGGCATCTGTTCTCCTCTGGTATATATGTGTGTAACACCAAGAGTATACTGTCATCCACATCAAGTCAAAGCTATTTCCAGGGATACAATGGAAACTTTCTATAGTCTTCTTGGTTTTCTAGAAGGCTGACGATATCTTATAGGCAAGAATCTGTTATAGAACCTATTCAAGAAATCACATTATTACCCTATTATCCTGGTTCTTAAAATAAATCTTAGAGATACTAGACCCAAAGATTCCAGGAAGTCTTAGTGTGGAATAAGCTTCCCTGAGGAATGTACATCTCAACATGCTTAGTCAGCTTGACTCGTGGTCTGCCCAGTAATATCTGAATCAAGAAAAAAAAAAGCCCAGGCTCTCAAAAGAACATGCTTTAAAAGGAAGTAATATTGTTAAAGGGAGAAGGAATTAAAGGTCCTATGTGGGCACTCTCTGTTTTGAAGGACAAAGACTATGGATGTCCAACCCCAGATAGCTATTATAAATCCACATGATTTGTTCATGAAATAAAATTTTTCTCTCTTATTTTAAAACATTTTATTCTGTGTAAAAATTATCATGGAAATAAATGCAAATAAATTATTGTATCAAAGAGTTCAGTAGACTTGAATGGTAGTGCTTTTCTGTAATCCTAGAACTGTCCTAGGCACAGACAAGATCTCTGAGATTTAGTGACCAGCCAGCCCAGACTACTTGGTGAGCTCTTAGGTACCAATTAGACTTCTTACCTCATATAATAAAGTGGAGAGTGATTAAAGAAGGCATTTGATATTTACCTCTTGTCTCTCTATATATGTACACATACATATACATACACATGCATACATGATGTGGGGAGAGATCCACGTATTGCAAGCATAGTGATCTAGAGATAAGACCTAATTCTTTTATTTACCAAACCCACAATTTATGCCAAATGACTCATCTTCTCTGGGCGTCTGATTCCTCATTTTAGAACACAGGCTAATAGTAATTCTACATGTAAATTATTGTTTAATGAGGTAAAATAAGCAATAAACATGCCCCCTGCTGTTACTGGCATTCCCTCTCAGCAGCACAAAGCAAAAATCTCATAGGCCATTAAGCTCTGGAATGTTGGAAGAGCAAGTTCAGTTTGCCTACATCACATGTAGTGGATTCTAAGGTATCAGATTGCAGGAGCTTCTCTTTGTAGCTAAACTTGATCCAGCCATAAATATATTCAAGCCTCGCCATATGCAAAATCACAGGACTAGCAGCAGTTCATCTTGGATCCCTCATTACCACCCTTTCAACAGCAGCCTTCACCTTGTCCAACATCACCCTTACACAAGCACTTACCCTTAGTTTCCTTGTTTATAAAATGGAATGAAATACACTCATTTCTTCCTGGGCAAATATTTACTTAACATTTATTAGGTTCCACCCACTATCTTGTCATATTATATAATGATTACAAAAGCTCTGAGACTTCTACCATGCAAACTTGAATCTGGTGGAATTCATTCTTCATATGGTAAGAGAAAGCTATTACTTGACCTCCTACCTAATACACACACACACACACACACACACACACACACACACACACACACACACA
>CAJQZJ010032121.1:5650692-5674256 GCA_907164525.1 Lophiomys imhausi
TCTCTCTCTCTCTCTCTCTCTCTCTCTGTGTGTGTGTGTGTGTGTGTGTGTGTGTGTGTGTGTGCATAAGCTTCCATTGTAAATAAACTAACCTACAATTTAAGTGCAAGGTTCCTAGCAGGAGGGAGTTGTGTAGTGAACCCTGCAGACTTTTAATAACTAGGCCACAAAACACATTTAGACAGCATGTTTCCTTTCAAGATATTAAGATTAAGACAGGCAAGATTTAAAACGTTCCTGCTTGATTTTTTCCAGCTCCCCCTTTCTTAAGCTAATGCAAACAGAAGCATGTCACCCTGAAAATTAGAATTCACACACACACACACACACACACACACACACACACATACACACATGCGCATGCACACCAAATTATACTCTTATATAATTACATTCTTAAGATAGCACAATGCTAAATTCACAAGTGTTTCACCAAACTGGAAGAGATAATGAGCAGGTATACCCAACCTTAAGATTATAGTTTACACTGGAAGCAAAGTTTGTGCAGAGATGAAATCTAAGAACCATGAAATGAATTAGAGTCTGAGTGTAACCTGAAGACATTAGGCCCAGAAACACCAGCAGCTTGTTCTCATTTAGGAAGTGTGGGTGCAACGGAGAAAGGGATCCCATAAAAGGACCTTATTTTTCTTATCTTCACTTCCCCCAAGATACTTGGATAAGATTTTCAAATAACTTCTGATTCAAAGTGAGGGTCATACAGTTGTGCTGAATTGTCTGCAAAGATACAGGTCACAGAGGAGGAGGAAAAAGTCCCTAGGAAATTGCTCTGTCCAAGGAGAAAGCACCTGGGAATTGGTCAGAAGTCCAGATCAGCTTCCAGCTCTAGGATTCCCCTCCCTAGCCAATGCTCACCCTGTGGGAATGGGAGTGTCTCAAAAGGTCCATTAGAAAACATCGGGGTATAGATTAGATCTGTAGTAGAGGGATTCCCTAGTTTGCATGAGGCCCTGGATTCAATTCCCCAGCACTTCCCAAAGCAAAAACAAACTCCCAAGTGGGTTATGGTAGCTCAAACCTGTCATCTTGGAGCTCATGACACAACTGAGATAGGGAAATTAGCATAGATTCCAGGCTAGAGATCTTGTCTTTTAAAAACAGAAGTCTGTGGGCAGGGGTGTAGTAATTCAGTTGGTAAAGTGCTTGCCTAGCACCCAGAAGGCCCTGGGTTCAATCCCCAGTGTTGCATTCATCATGAATGGTGGTACAAACCCCAGAGTTCAGGAGGTGAATGAAGCCAGGGTGAAATCAAAGTCACCGCCACTAAGCGTGGAGTTTGAGGCTAATGATGGGCTATCAACAAGTTTGCTTTAGATTTGCAAACACCATCCAAACACATGCTCCAAAACTCTAGAGCAGTGGTTCTCAGCCTGTGGGTCTCAACCCTTTCAGAGATCGAAGAACCTTTTCATAGGGGTTCACCTAAGACTATCTGCACATTCAATATTTACATTACAATGTATAATAGTATCAAAATTACAGTTTTGAAGTAGTAATGAAAACAATTTTATGGTTGGGGGTCACCACAACGTGAGGAACCATATGAAGGGGTCACAGCACTAGGAAGGTTGAGAAGTTCTGCCTAGAGGTAGGATGAGGAAGGGCCCTAAGAGAGGACCCTCTCTGTTCCATACATTTTACTTTTCATATTAGCCTATGCAGCATTGGTAGCTAGTTCAAAGGCAGCTGATGTCAAAAGGAAAATCTGAGTTCAGTCTTGAAAACCTTATCCCATCAATCCAGTGTGGTATCTCAGAAGTAAGATTTGTGGACCTGCTTTGGACACTGCAGTGTATAAACATGGGCTATCAACAAGCTGCTGGCAGCCAAGGAGACTGGCTTCTTTTCTCCCTCCATCTCTGTAGTTTGCACCCTGCCAATAGAAAGGTAAACAAAGCTGTCTGTGTCCAAGGTTTGGACCACCGGGTTCCTTGATTTTCCATGTACTGTTACACAGCTGGTCTCTCAGCAACCAATCTCTCAGTACCAGAGTTGGGACTTTGCACCTTGCCCTTTGTCAATGTGACCCCAATCGCCTGACCTTTGGAAGACACAGGGTACTTTTGATCACATCTAAGTCATGTACTTTCGAGAGTTCTTGCCAAGGTCTAGGAGAGAGGACTCATCTATCCAGATCAAGTCATAGAATTTGTAGCTCTTCTTTCTCAATGTCTCTCATCTCAGGACTTTCTTTTTTTTTTAAATACTTTATTTTTTTCTTCAAGTTACATCTCAGTAACAAACCCCTCCCTATTCCCCCTTCCTATCCCGCCCTTCCACCCTCTTCCCCCCAGAAGTTTCCCCTTTCAGTCCAACAGATGGTTCCTTCTCTTATAACAGTAAGTATTATACAAAACAATAGATATAAATATGCCACATTTATGAGAGTTAAATGGCCCAGTATACCTTCCCAATGTCCAGTTTATACATATTTGGCCCCTGACTTTAATATTCTACTATCTAACCAACTCCATGAGTTTAAAGGTCTATATGTAACTCAACATTCATACTAACTTGCAACACACTTTTAAGAGTATCTTCTTAGATCTATAACACCCTCTTGATTCCTAAACAATTCAAAATTTAACTATGAGACTCTAGCTGTCTATTCTTCAACCACCTCAGAGACCTGAGAGGGATAAATATATTTGCTTATATAGGAAGTGCAGGGCCTGCAGCTTCCAAAACTAAGAAAGGACATACCAATGACTGCCTGGACAGTTCCCATTTTCTCTCCATACATTCCAGCATCAGTCTTCAGCCTTTCGGTCCTGTTTCTCTGACAGACATTTGTTGTAGAGCAGGGATTATGAAGGACTTACCTACCCTGTCTTGGCAGAGTTAGGCTGTCGACTTCCCTGCTACCAAGTTTTGTCCTTTTTGGACAGCAGTCTGTCTGCAGTTGGTGCAAGGGGTTTTTTCATGCCAAGAGAAAGGCTTGCCACTAATTCAAACATCTTACAGTGGAGGTTCTTCGATGCTTATCTTCTACTTGGAGTAGAATAGGGGGTGCTGTCAGGCGCTGATATGTCTCAATATCAAAAAAAAATCTTGATTTAAGATAACATCTTTGAATGCCATATTCTGCAGATCTCTTGGGGTTTTTGAAGATGCCCTATCCATCTCTTGTATTTAGATAAGCAAATGTTGCTTGTCTCTTAGCAACTTGATTACTGGGTAGTTTAGAGAATATCTGTGATAGACTGTCATAGTAGCTAACAAAGTGACATGTTTGCATGACTAGGAGTTTGTTTTAACTATCCTAGACCGTTTTAGATGGTTGGTATCAAGAGGTCAGAGCTTCACCTTTTATTTTTAAGTATCTCTAGGTATGATACCATTAGGAAGCGTTACCTTTAAATTTGTATCAATATACAAAGATCTATTCAATTGTGGTTAAATATACTCTTAATTATGTATCAATATACCAAGATCAATGCCTATGTAGCCCAATATAATCTTAATATTACGTCCATATGCAAGGGTCAATACCATTGTGGCCAACTATAATCTTAATTTTGTATCAATATACAAAGATCAATACCGATGTAATCCAATACAATCTTATTTTTGCACAATAAACAATGGTCAATAAGAAGTGCCAAACCTTGGATGAAGGTCTTATCATTTTCCTCGTCTTTTAAAATGAAAGATCTAAGAGTTCAAAATAGTGAGATAATTAAAAAAGAGAGGAAAGAAGGAAAAAGGAATATAAAACTTTCTACTTCAGTTGAGTAAGCACTCACTCTTGAGGGATTGCTTGGGGAGGTAGCAATTCCAGGGATTGGGTGGGGAGGCAGACATTACTAGTAGGTGTACATATGATTTCTGCCTGCCAGTTCCACCTCAGTGAGGCTGAGACTCACATTAAATGGACTGCCCTTCCCTGAAAGGAACGCTTTCAGGAAGCCTGACTTTGGTTGCTGTCACCTCACACCTTCCCTGGCATGGATCTAGCCTGCGAGTTTAAGTGCCAAATGCAGTAATTGTCCTCCTAACTGGCCGGACACAGGGAAGCCACAGCCCTTCCTCTTCCCTGGAATGTTGCTGGCTGCCTGCCTCCTCTCCAGGATGTTGCTGACTGAGACCCTCTGTCTTTCCTGACACTGATGGTAGCCCCCACAGCTCCCCAGCTCTAGGCTGAATGAGATTGAGAGACCCTTCCAGAAGGAGATAACCAACCTGGGCTCATATGAGCTCCATGTCTGCAAGCTGCATGGAGTCACTGCTTTTTATTGTTTTCTTAAGAAATGCAGTGCTTTGGGGGAAGCAGTCTGGTGGAGAAGACTGCTCTCACTCTTCTACTTACTAACCTCTGGGGTCTTGACCAAGGTCTGGACTTCTATTCTGTGCAGTGTCCCAACCACTGAAAAAAGAAGTTGTCCAAAAAGTGCAAGACCTTAACAAAGTAATAACAATAATAATAATAATAAATGATGATAAACCGTTCACAGCACACTGTTCATAATGTAAGAATCTGGACTTGCTCTTTTCTGTATGGATTCCCACTGGCCAGTTCCTCCTCCCTGGGGCAGATTCCCTGTGCCCCAGTAGAAACAGACCAAGGGCAGGCAGGGTACCTAGGGATGTGGAGACAGAGTAGCATACATGACAGTGTTCATTTGTATACAGATTTTTTTTCCCCTAACGCATTGGAAAATGAATTCTCCCTGTCTTGGCTGTTCTACTCTCAAATTAAAAACTGTTGCTGCCTGTTCATCTTCTAGTTTGTTACTCACTTACCTCCCCCAGCCAGCCGCCCCATGTTTTGGGAAATCCCCAGGAGTAAGCTTTTGGCCATGGCCAAAAGAATCCTGTTTTCCCAAATATGGGATGAGCGAGTACAGGGTGTATTCTAGAGGACTCCATCAGTCACTTCAGCAGGCCTTGAGGTAACTGGCTCAGAACATGACAGCGGGTAAGGCGGTGCATAGGAATGGCTGTCTTCTTATTTAAGTGGCTATCTGACCTGAGTTCTCCACCGTGACAGGGAAGCCAACCACAGAAAAGACTGCACAGTGTACCTCCTAGAACCATACTGAGCCTCACACAGACAGTGGCAAAAAAGGCCTTGTCTTTATTAGGGGACACATAACAGACATTCTGAGCATTCTTTGAGTCTCTCTCTTTCCCCTACTCTCCCTCAATCCCCCTCCCCCTCCTCCCTTCTCTCTCCTTCCCCCTGTGTGAGCATGGGCTTCTATAATCTCCACACTGGGCATTTTGAATTCCCATCTAGATAACCATGGGTGGAAATAAGTCCCTTCAACCCATGATATCTTTTCACTGAACTATGTAAGGAGTCTAGAAATTCACAGACTAAACAAATCAAAATTAGCTCTGTTGATCTAGTGCTTAGAATTCTATGGGTGGAAAACTTTTGTGTATCATTTGTTAAAATCTTATTAGAAGCAACAGATTAAGATCACAATTGGTGGATTACAAAACTGGTGGTTGCCATGCCTGATCTGGGCTTCAGAGTAAAGCCTGTTTTCCCTCTTTTTAAATTGATTTGTGTGTGTGTTTGAAATTATCCTGTGGACCAGCTACCATTGTCCAGAGTCAGGTGGGCACATCTCATAATGTGGGGAATTGCTTCCAACCCCAAATGTCATTTTATTATTTTTGAGGCAAGGTCTCTAGAACAGGTTGGCCTCAAACTCCTTTTGTGGCTGAGGATGACTTTGAACTTCTGATCCTCCTGCTTCCACCTCCTGAGTGCTAAGTCTTTCAGCATGTACCTCAACATCTACACGTGATGCTGGGATAGGACCCAGGACCTTCTGTAAACTGAATCTCCAGCCCACAAATGTGTGTGTGTGTGTGAGTGCGAGCGCGCGCATGCGCGCGCGCGTGTGCATGTATGTGCACAGGTGTGGATATATGTGTTACATGCATGTGTGTTTAGGGATTGTAGCATGTGTGTAGCACTGGACTGTATTTCTCTCTCACTCTCTACATTGGTTTTGAAAAAAGGTCTCTCACTAAACCTGGAGCTCACCATTTTGGTGTGACTAGCCAAATCCAACTGTCCTCTCCCTCCCTCAGCACTGGGGTTACAGATGTGCACTGCTGTTTCTGGCTTTATCTCTAAAGTACAATTTTAAAACAAATGCTAGTCAAAACATAGTTCACTCCGTATAAGAAACAGTTCTTTAAAATTTCTTAGTTTTCATTCCTCCATTTATCCATCTGCTCACTTTCAGTGTGCATTGTCCACATTCAACTTTGGTACAGTTGAAGTCAGGCAAAATGACACTCTCTTTGTCTTCCCACTGTCAACACATCAAGTTTAACAGGAAAAGCCGATCTCACTGAGGGAGAACAGGATGCACCTGACATCCTATATCTGTGGATATTTTTGAGCCCCTCCACTAATGAGCTTTCCCCGTAGTTACCTTTTTTCTTTGTAATGAAAGGAGCTAAGAGCCATTCTCTCAGCAAATTCTAAATACAAAATTATAGCCAAAAAACTGTACTTTAGGCCTCCCAAATGTATTTGTATTGCATAACTCATAGGGCCATCTCTCCATTTCCCCAGACCCAAACCCTGGCAGTCAGCCACCATTCTAGGCTTCTGTGGGACCATGTTAGAATCCTATGTAAGACTATACACTGCCTCTCTGTTTTCAAAACTGTATTTAAAATTCCTATTTCCTAGGAGATGAATCTCATTTAACTCACTTATTCTTGTTTGTTTGTTTTTGTTTTTCAAGACAGGGTTTCTCTGTATAACAGCTCTAGCTGTCCTGGACTCACTTTGTAGACCAGGCTGGCCTCGAACTCACAGAGATCCACCTGCCTCTGCCTCCCAAGTGCTGGGATTAAAGGTGTGCGCCACCACCGCCCGGCTAACTCACTTATTCTAATGCATCCATGTACATCTGCATTGTCATAAACAGCAGGATTTCTTTTATTTTTTTTTGTTTGTATGTGTGTAGTGTGTGTGTGTGTGTGCCCACACATGAGCACATGTGCACCTGAGTGTGTATATGTTAACCACATGTACAGAGGCTGCAGAGGTTAGAAGACAGCACAGGATCACCTGGAGCCCAAGTTTGGGGGCTACTTTTAGCTGCCCAATATGGCTGCTCTAAATGGAACTAAGATCCTCTGGAAGAGCAGCAAGTACTCTCAGCCACTGAGTCATCTTGCCAGTCTCTGGGATTTTTTTTTTTTTATTAAGGCTGACATGCATAACATTCTACCAGTGGGGTTTACACACCACATTCTCATCAACTGACTGACACACATGGCTATTAAGCTGAATAAAGCTGCAAGAAACATGAGGGTGCATCCATCTCCTCCAGTGACTGTTTTCATATACTGTGGAAGGAGATTATATATTATATATAGATATATATTTCATATATACTGGTATATTATATATAGTATATTATTAACATAATACATATATATATATACATATATCCAGAACTTGGAATCTAATACTATTTTTCATATGACTATTCTAGTATTATACCCACCAACTATATCCAAGGGTTTAGGAAGGAAAATTATTAAGCCAATGGGCTGGAGAACTAAAGTCTGAGTTGGAGTAGCCGAGGGTACAATGTTGAGACAGAAGGGCTCCCAAACTTGTCTGTATATTGGAACCCCCTGGGGAACTTCCAAATACAGTAATACCTATTGGATTTCAGCTTAGGCCTTGGATATAAAAGACTAAAAAATCAGCAGGGACAAGGAGACGACTCACCTAGTAAAGTGCTTGCTACAAAAACATAAGGATCTGAGTTCAGATATCTGGCACCCAGGTAAAAATGCCATCTGTGGCTGTGTGCACCTGTAACCCCAGTGCTGGGGAGGAAATACAGGAGGACCTTGGAGCTCAATGGCCAGCCGGTCTAGCAGAACCAGTAAGCTCCAGGTTCAATGAGAGACTCTGTCTCAAAAAATAAGACGGAACTAGATTGAGGAAAAAGTCCAAAGTCAACCTTTGGCTTCCACATGCATGCACACACACACACACACACACACACACACACACACACACAATCTTCAAGGACTGTAGTGTTCACATGTTCCCAGGTACTGCCACTGTGGTTGCTGCTATAGCCAGACTAGTACATTGAGGAAAAAGTCCAAAGTCAACCTTTGGCTTCCACATGCATGCACACACACACACACACACACACAATCTTCAAGGACTGTAGTGTTCACATGTTCCCAGGTACTGCCACTGTGGTTGCTGCTATAGCCAGACTAGTACATGAGAACCATTGTAATCTGCCTACCTCAGAGGCTTGTTGTAGATGGAGTTGACAAAACTCTGCACCCTAATACATCCATTCTTAGTATTTGTAGGGGATCAACTGTAGGCCTATCTTAAATACCAAAATTCAAGAGTGCTCAAGACCTTTATAGAAAAGCAGTCTATCTCTTTGCACAGAATCTGTGCCTATCCCTCAAATCATCAGAGGCTTGTCACTCCTCACACAATGCCATACTGTGCAGAATTTTCTTGTATTATTTATGGGGATGACAATAAAACTCTGAACAAACACATATTTTCTTCTATTCATATACTTTCCCCTATTTTCCTGCCTATGCCCCATGTGTGCACAGTGCTCTCAGAGGCCAGGAAGGGCATCAGATCCCATGGGACTGAAGATACAGATGGTTGTGAGCCTTCATATGGATTCTGAGAACTTAACCCAGGTCCTCTGGAAGAGAAGACTGTGCTCTTAGACACGGAGCTATCTCATGAGGTCCTCTATCCAATAGTTTTTATCCAAGGATGGTTGATTCCACAGATAGAGCATGCAAAAGTGATGAATAATAACTATACTAAAACTGCTGCTATTTCTGGATAATATGGGAAATATGGAGCCTCAAGTTCAGCCACCTGTGGGCTTGAAGGTCTGTTAGGGTTACATAATTATGAAAAGAAGCTTACAATGTACATTGAAGACTTATAAATAATTGTGAAAAGAAGCTTACAATATACATCGAAGATTTCCAGAGGCCCTGGTGACTGGAAAAAGAATCTGAGTGGTAACAATAAGTGGAAACAGAAATGGATATATTTGAACTTGTGGCATGAACCCCATCAGGGAGCTCAATGACAGCAATTTCCAGAAGGCCTTACTAAGAGTTGGGAGAGAACCCAGAATTAACTTCCTTCTTAGTTAAGGAAGAAGGGTTTTTGGTTTTGGGGGTTTCTTTTCTTTTCTTGCTTTTTTTGTTTTTTGTCTTTTATTATTGCTAAGTGATGACAATTTTGAGCAGAAAGTTTTTAACATATACTCCCCAAACCACTGTCTGTCCTACCATCTTCACCATTTGGGTCCAAGATCAGGCTCCAGCTTCAGGATACTGTACTAAGTGTTAACCACCTGAGGCCTTTCCAGACTTCCAAGAATGGGAAGAATATGTGTAACCCATAATTCTGACCCATTTCCTCTGACAGCTACCTTTCCCTCTGTACTTGAAGTATATCTGTTATCTTTGAACATCTTTTGGTTTATTCATCAAAACAAGAGGAGGTGGTAGAAATCCTGAGGTCAAGGAAAGTGGATCTGAATCCTATCATGTTGCCTTCTTAGGACAGACACAAATTCCCTCCTTCTATACCCAGATGTCCAGAATCAAGGACACCTTCAGCAGAAGCCACCTGTGGTCTGGAGACTTCTGGTGTGGTAGAGTTAGACCTGGATTCTCATAATCCAAGTGTCAATTATTCCCTAGGAAGTGAATCCTATAAGTTCTGTGGACTTGTTTTATTCGTGAGAAAAACAGAAAATACCTTCCTCCTCAGATCATTGTGAAGACAAAGAAAGATAGAGATGTAGCCCCACTTGTAAAGTGTAAAGTATTTTTTGGTGGAATTCTTTATAGCAGGTTGGCCAAGAGCACACATAAAATAAAAACTGCCTGGTGCAACATTGTGGCTCAGTCACTTATATTCTCAGACCTTCAAGAAGAACCTCAATGTCTCTGGACCTCAGTACTGACTTCTAGAAATGAGAAGCACCTCCTTGAGAAGGCACTTAGTCTTGATGTGTTTTGATGTGCCAGAGTGGGTTGGTATACAGTGGGGGGAGTAGTATGGGAAAAGTGGGTGGGAGGGTGGGACTGGGAGGAGAAGAGGGAGGGGGAAGGTGATTGGAATGTAAAATAAGCAAATAAATAAATGTTTTTTAAATTTTTTTAAAGTACATCTTTGATAGCTTTGGCAGAATTCATGAATGAAATAGTATAGTATGTAAATGCAAGGCATTTTCTTTACAATAAGGAGTAACAATAAATCTTAGCTATATCCATGACCATCGGCAAAGATAGAGCATCACATAGGGGTAGATTTAGAATCCCCACCCTCCTCCAGAGGACTATACTCCAAACCATTCTGAATGGGCAAGTTGTTCTTCATCTGTTGACCAGGAATAATGACAGTCTCCAAAGGTTGGCCCCAATTGATAACAAAAAGAATGACTAAGGAAGTGAAGTCACTTGGTGGACTATAAAGCTGTTATTATTGGGGTATTTATAGTAGTGGGATAGTTTTAGGATTGCTTTTGCAGAATGTCATACTTCCTCTTTCTGGAGGCATAACCCTCTCATAACTTCACCCTGTTTCACTTATCTGCATCCCCACTCCCTGTTCTGTTCACTACTAGAATTCCTATGAGTTTGATTTAAGTAACATAAATAGGTTAACCAGTCATCCTCAATGATCTGTGTTTTTAGAACTGTCTTGTAAAAAGTCCCTGTTGAATAGAATCCAGTATCCATTTGGAAGATATTACCTCAGGAAGCACTCAGGATAGTCACGGAACATGTGCTAGCACAAATAGACTATTGTCAAAAGGTAAGACTAAGACCGCCATATAATTGAGAGATCCTTCCTGCTCATAAATGATAGAATCTGCAAGATGTTGGGACCAGTTCAAAACCCTTTAAGGAACCAGGTCTTTGTAGGTAATTTAAAGTTAGAACAAGATGGATGACTAATTACAAAGCTAGTTAATGCCTTCCAGGGTAATAAATCCAATATTAGAGGTGAACATTTCAAAAACAGAGAATTATTTGTGTCTTCTTGGACCAAGAACTGCACATCAGTATGCAGGGTCTAAGTCTTAGAGCTGGGTGGAGGAGATGTCTGAATGAAACAGGAGTCGGAGGAGCCAATAGTCAGTGTCTTCTTGCCATTAAATACCATTTAAAGAATATGTCAGCCATATTTATGTCATCTTTCCAAAGTTTTGATAATAATTTACACATGGGTGTCTCATTTTACAAGCAACATTTTCAATTACATGAGTCCCACAAGGAGAAAGAAACTGAACAGGGCATCTCTTTCCTAATTCCCACATTCTTCCTGAACTCCATACTTCAGCCTCCCTTTTTAAATTCCTACTCATCTCAACACTGTGTTGTTCTTGGTGACATCGAGTTATTAAGACAATTCCTGGGAAGTGGAGGAGATGTTATAGCTCATAGTGTCAAGTATGAGACCCCAAGTTTGGATCATCAGCACTTGCATAAAAGCTGGGAAGTGAAGATTGGTGATACACACCTGTAACCCTGGTGTGGAGGCAAAGGTAGAGACAGGGGGATCCCCAGAAATCAATGGTCAGACAGCCTACCTGAACCAATGAACTACTGGTTCAGTAATAGACAGTGTCTCAGGTAGACAGCAATAGAGTGAAGTATGCAACATCAACCGACTGTCTCCATATGCACATGTACACACACGCACACGTGCACATACACACACATGCATACACACACACACACACACATACACACAGAGAGAGAGAGAGAGAGAGAGAGAGAGAGAGAGAGAGAGGAGAGACTTCCTTCTCTTAGGAGTTCACTAGAAAGCAGATACTTAAAAGAGACTAGAGTTCCTAGGCTGTTTCTTTCTCACCACACCTTCAATAACTACCAGAATGACCAAAGTCCTTTAAAGAAATGAGCAATTCAGTTCCAAGACATCACATTACATGTAGAACATCCTACCAAACCAGAGCCAAAAACAATTGTCCAGATGCACTTTCTTCCCCTCAAGAGAAAACACAGATTAGACACTGCATTCTAAGAAACCTTTGTTAAAGTGATTGTTCCCTTAAGCTTCTATTCCTAGCTACTGGGAGAGGCTGGGAGACACTGTGCTATCCATCAAAAGCATCTACATCAGAGAAGTGTACTGTTTATAAACCAGAGGATCTTGTTTGGAACTCTGCTTCTGGCTAATTCCCCTCCTCACTCCTCAATCAACAAGCTCATCATTTTCTTTGTGTTGACAATACTTGGGTCTGCCTGGCTCCGCTGAGTGGCATTCAGTGAACAAGTGACTGTTTATAGTGTTGAACAGCCAGCCAGGCATCTAGTTGCATACATGACCTGACTGCCCAAATGTCTGCCCAAACTCTTCCTTGCAAGGCCATTTATTTTTCTTTTCTAGAACTTTTATAGTCATGCAAACTGGTCCCCTAGAAGGCTGAAAGTTAAGATCTGTTTCCTATACCTTCACAACTATGACTACATGGCCCAAGGATAGGGCTCCTCCATCGTCACTTGCCTAAAAATAGTTGCCTTTCTCAGTTAAGAACAGCTTCGCTGAGTTTATCAGGTATCGTGCAGCCATGTGCAGGTACCTACACTGAACCAGAGTAAGACTAGCCTGGTTGCAATCAGTTATGGATGGGAGAAGGGTTCATAGAGCCCTGACCCTCTTTCTGAGCTAACAACTGCAGTATAGGAAGTGATATGTTACTGTTTTCTGTTGTATAACCACCAGGCTCCAAAGGATAGCTCCAAACCATGGTATACAAGCACAACCCTAATTAAAACTCAGTAGGTCACAATACAAAATGACATGATGTAAGGAACAGATGTATAGGGAAGGAGGGGGGTTTGACCTTTTGAGAGGGTATATAAGAGACGATAGGGGCTAGAATAATCAGAATGTATTTATTATACACATTTGAGATTGTCAACAAACAAATTTAATTAATAGAAGACTGAACAAAACCAAGAGTTTCTCAAGAACAATGGCTAAAATCACCCTTGCCTAATGAGTTAATCACAAAGTATGGAGGTTGTGTTGACTTTGTGTTTTATTTTGTTTTGTTTACTTGTATTTACTTTTAAATCTAATCAGAGAGGCCACAAATAGATAAAGAAGAAAGTTTAGAGAATAAAAAGCATATGGGGTGTACCCTTCCAAAAATAGTTCCCCAGAAATCCCCAAGAATATTGAAAGAACAACTAATTCAAGGTATTTAAACTGTCTTTCACAAGATCTAATGACAATAGAAAATATTCAGTATATAACAAGCGTATGCTAAAACCTTTCCATGCAACTTCTCACTTAACCTACTTAGCAGCTCTACAGGCAGGATAGGTTCCTATTATCCCAGTGAGTCAGGAAAAAGGGACTCAGCAAACCCAGACATTATAGTATAATGTGTAGTAAGACAGAGGGTTAGCCCAGCCTGACCCCTCACCAGGGCCCTTCTCTCTGAAATAGGGACCCACTCCTCCACTCTCTTGTTGCATCTTGCACAAGCTGGCACCTTAAAGATCAGAAGTCTTTGAAGATAACGGTGCCCACCATTTTTCCTGGATCATGTGACCCTCACTTCCAGCCAGCTGCTATGAACTACCCTGTAACATCTGACAGATGAGTACTTCGGAGAACACAAGCCAGGCCGCTGCACCCAGGTGCTTTTCCAGTCGTACAAAGCAGAAACTTAATCTAGGCAGAACAATGGCTTTCCTCCAGTCACAGACATAGCTGATAAACGCCAGATCCAGCACTGAGGCTGGTCCCCACATCACAGGCTGACACGCTGAGGAACAGCACTGTCTTACATCACTATTTCTCAACCAAGCAGGAGCCAGCAGCCAGGCTCAACTCCAGATCAGTCTTTAGAACTAATCCCCTTCTGGGAGGACTGTTAAATGGCTCCTCATTAGAAAATCAGTTCTGTCGAGGCCTGCTGTACCACTTACGAAATGCTTCTACCAACGTCTTGTTTCCAGGCCCCTGGGTATATCTGAAATACTCCAACAATGAAGTCTTATTCGTGAATTAAGTAAACTTGGAATGATCAAATATTAAGTGTGGAAAGATTGCTATACTTCAACTAGTGTGATTCGAGATGTAGGAGAGGAGAAGGGGTGGATGCAAATGCAAGCCAACAGCTTTAAGGAACAATGTTCTGCCTATGGGACATGGCCCCCAAGTTAGGAAAATGGTTAGTGATCTGAGCAGTCTCAGTTCTCACACTTAGCATAGGTCCAAGACAGCAGGAGCTCATGTTTGGGGCCAGAATAGATCACATAATAAGACTCATTTCAGGCTGGTTGGCGGGGGGGAGGAGAGTATAACATGGTTCTAGTAAAAATCAGTCACAAATATAAACACCTTCTCCTCTGAACACTTGCAACTAGACTTCTGGCCCCTTGCTGTGCATAGAAAACAGAAGTTCAGGTCTGTAAGTGTAGTGTTAACAGTCACCAGGTGAGAGGAGTGGAGCTAGTCACCATGGCAGGGAGATGTGGGTTCAGGAGGGAGGGATTGTGAAGGATCACTGCACTGAGAATCTCAGTACTGGCAATGAGATAGGTTCACTCACAAGCTTCACCAGGTACACACACACACACACACACACACACACACACACACACACACACACACCCTTTTTAAAACTAAACAGAGAGCTACAGAAAAGTCACTAAAATTCTTATTTTACAAGCATTGAGGACCTGCATTTTATCCCCAGACCACACATAAACAAAAGCCAGTGTGGTGGTACATGCTGGTAACACCAGAGCTGGAGAGGCAGAAACAAGCAGATACCTTGGGATCACAAAGCCAGACAACCCATCCTGTTTTGTAAGTTCAGGACAGGGCAAGACTCTTCTATGTAAACAATCTGGGCTGTATCTAAGGAGAAACAATACCCCTCATGTCCTCTGGCCTTCATATGCACGCACACACATACACAAGTGAGCCAGAAATATCCCAAAAGCATACTCAGATTGCCACACCACAGTACACATTCTACCATCTGCTCTTTTCACAGTCTTTTCCCACTGTTTCCCTTCTCTCCATTTTCTGTCTATTCAACCCACACAGTCCAAATCCCCAAGTGACCCAGTTGAAGAAGCCTTCTTGGTTCTCCTGAATGAACAAAGACCCTAGTCTGTCCTGGCTCTTACCCACCCCCTCAGCTATTGCAGATCTCATGAAAAGTAAGGCAACAATGTTAGCCTGAGAACAAAAACCACACAACTCCCTCTCTAGAGACTTTGAGCTCAAGGAGACTGAGAATGACTGGGAGTACCCCTCCACTCCCAGAAACGAGCTTATCCAGATTTTACAATACAAGATGTGCCTCTGGTCCACTTATGGTTTGGCCACTTAGCCTGGACCAATCTATCTAAAGGTCAGCTGTGCTTAGCCAATCGTATAATACCAAGGCTTGAAAGCCCACCCCACCTGCCTTGCTTGCTTGTTCCCTTCCCCTTACCTAGCCCTTAAGAGCCTCAAACTTTCCAGGTTCAGGGCCATTCCCAGACTCCCTGCGTGGAGAACATGTGATGGACCTTGCCTTGCCTTGAACCCCCAATTAAAGATCCTTTTGCTTTTACATGGAGTTGGACTCTTCCTGGCTTGTCTTATGGTTCTCTGAACTGGGCATTACACTCCCACATGGCCTTATTAACAGATGCCTTCTTCTATGCTTCTGACGTTTATGTCCAAATCATAGCAGTTACTATAGCTAGACTTCCAGTCTGGCTCCACAGCCCAGCCCTTGCTGTTATTCAGCAGCAGTTTACAAAATTGAGTAAAAAATATGAGCTTCCCTCTCTGCAGCCCCTGGCTTGTGCATCCTTTAGGGCACACAGAGTCTAATGCTAAAGCCCTTATGCATGGCACAGGGTAGACACTAAGTAAATGCAATGGCATCCACTCATGTATTAAAATGAGGAGCTTATTCCTTTACATTTCTAACAAGTTGAGCCCTGCTTCTGATGCAAACAAGATGCTACACACATCTCTACTAAGTCTTCCCCTCCCCCAGCCCAGGAGAAAGCTAGGTTAAGTTTCTCAGATCCATCACTAACCTACCACCTCTCCAACTCTAATGCAATGCATTTCTGGGAATCCTGCTAAAGGGCAGTTTACAGAAAAGGAGCTAGGGTCAGACTCTGAGATTTTTTGCATTTCTGGTGAGCTTGTGGGTACGGTTGCTGGTCTGAGAACCCCAGGAGAACCACTGGATCTAACCACAGCAGTGATGCCTGCTTCCTGGGACTTGTAATGAGTAGCAAAACCTGCCTCATGTACGGCCCTTCCTCCAGAGGAGATTTCAGATGCTCATGAGATTGTTTTTGGTACATTAGCAAAATATTTAAGTCCTTCTCAGAGCCATAAACATCTGGGAGCATGCTCCTGCACTGTTGGTTCAGTCACGTCCTATCGATAAATCAGAAGGCAATGGGGGAGAAGAGACAATCTCTGGAAGATTCCGTTCCAGTGATAGACAGATCAAGGAATGAGTGAAGGTGGAGAGAGGAGCAGATGGCCCCTCACAGCAGTCTTTCCAGACAGCTCTGGCATTCGGAGACAGCCCTGGAGCTGGCAGTGAGCCTCAGTAGAGCTTTTATTAGGAAGGACCCCACCCTTCAACACTTGCCGCCTATGGCCCCATTCCCGGATGTTCTACTCTGTTCCCAGTAAACAGTGAGTGGCAGCATATTGATCAGGGGCCCTTTGAACCCCCACACAGTCCCTTTGCTGTTATGCCAAGTCTCCCAGAGGGCAATGTGAATGAAAACACCCTCTCTCTGTCTCCTTTTCCAGATGTCCCTGGGCCAGCAGCAGTCCGCAAGAGGAGTGGCTTGTCTGCGGTGCAAGGGAATGTGCTCCGGCTTCGAGCCTCATTCGTGGAGGTAATGGATCTGGTCAAGGATATTCTTGTCTGTTTTTGTTTCTTGACTGTCCTCTCCAAAGCTGTGGGTGGGTTTTCTCTGCTGCGACGGTGTAGGATAGATGCTAGGAAGAGCAGCTGGGGAATGAGGGCCGCCCTGCTTGTCCTAAGTCAGTAATGAGTGGATGCTGTAAAGATCTTGGGGAGCAAAGATAAGGAAAAGTTTCTTTGTACTTCATAAACATTCCAAGGTAATGCTGTTTGGTCCAGCAAGGATTATATATATATTTTTTTTCTTGCTGTAACCAAAAGTCTGACAAGAAGCAACCTAAAGGAGCAAGGATTTCTTTTGGCTCACAGTTGGAGGGGATATGGTCTGCCATTGAAAGAAGGCATATGGCATGAGGATCCATGGTGACAGGAGTGTGCAGTTGGTACTCCTCACATCTTAGTGGAACAGGAAGAAGCTGAGGCCAGACAGGAAGCAGAGCTGGGCTATGAAAACTCCAAGGCCCCACTCCTGTGGACCCACTTTCTCCAGCAAGGCTCCTCCTTTTAACGTTCTTATAACCTTGTAAAACAGCTATCAGCTAAGAACAAGAATTCAAACATACGAGCCTACTGGAGAGGTTTTACATGCAAGCCACAACAGATGACTGTGGGAAGATGGATTTGGGGGTGGCTTTGGGGACGAGCTGCCTCCTGTCAGGTCTGAAGATTGGCTTGCTCTCACTTCACTGCTGCAGCATCTCTGGGGTTAACTTTAGAGTAGGCATGACCCTCAGGAGGTCAAAGGCAGAGCTGGGGAGGTAGTTCCATCAGTAATGTGCTTGCCTTGTAAGCATGAGGACTTGATTTCCTTTCCCAAAACTCAAATGTCTCTGAGGAGGCAAAGATAAGAGGATCCCTAGGGCTTGCTGACCACCCAGGCTAGCCTTCTTGGCAAATCATGCAACTGCTAGAGCAATGAGAGACCTTCTTTCAAATAGCAGGAATGACGCCACCTGAGAAATGACAGCAAAGTTGTCCTCTGACTTCACACACATACACGCACACTCGCATGCATACAAAGGCATTCTGTCCACAGTACTGAGAAACAAGGACTTGTGATTCATATCTATACATGAGGAGTGTCAGGTCCAGCCAGAGTTCTGGAATTCGTCTTTCTTCTTTTATCACTGAGGGCTCTGAAACAATATTGAAGCTGCCAACAAACATAATGGCCCAGAAATCTTCACATCAGCATCCGTGCAGATGACAGCTCTAGAGTTGTGCAGGGAACAAGCTGGTTGACTGTCTTTGCCACCACAGAGAAGGAGGCCACACTCCATAGAGCACAGTAGCAACCAAGAACTTTTGTTCTCAGTGTCTTAGTATAGCTTGGGCATTCGGTGGGGATCAAAATTCCCCAGGTGTTTCCTAAGATCCTGACATCCACAGTGAGATTGCAGTTGAAAAATATCTACTACGCATGAGATGGTATTTCAAAAGAAAACAACCTACTTATTAATGAGCAAACTGTTCTTAAATATTGATGCAGTACTATACATTCAATAGTGTTTCTCCTTTTCACAAGTATGTTCAAGGATATGAGTAATTGGAAAGAATTTACTAAGCGACCTGACTTGAACTTAGGCCTGAGTGAAACATAGCCTCTCACTCTTGAACTATTGTACTATGGTGGGTTGTGAGCTTTTGGAGCTCCGTCCCATTCCTTGACTCCATTTCCTGACAGGCCTCAGCCTCAGAGGAACTCACATGGTCTTCCACATGGAAGGGAGCCGGAAAGTCATACAACCCAGGTTTTTGTCCGCCACAAAACTTCCTCCTTCAGCTGACTTGCTCCCAGAAGGAAGGTCCATCCATCCCTATTTTAACCATTTGAACAGATTTTACCTTGAGGGAAGTTAAATTATCCATCATGTCAGCCCTTTTGGTCCTAAATCTTCTTTCCATCAGGGCCTCAGAGAGTGTTGAGGAATCTCTTCAACATTCTGCAGACTGATGTCTTTAGTTGGGATATTTATCTGGTCTCTGTACCTGAGACAGGGAGTAAATGTTCCCTCAATACACAAGGGTCAGTCCTGGGCTGCCATCACTCAGTATCCTAACAGGGTCCTGTAGTGTATGTGGTTTGGTTGTCTAGTTGTTTATGGACAGAACAACTCTATTCTTCATGCTTTCTGATAGCAGAAATATCCAGGAATTGTTTTAGTCTCTATGTTTCCTTGTCCCCTGCCCATGATTTGAAAAACAAATGAGTTTCTTGAGAAGCACAGATTGTATTTGGAGGTCCTGCATAAATCATGTCATCTTGCACTGGAATGAACATACTAGTCAGCAACCCATGTTTTGAACCAGTGGTGTTATAGCATCTCAAGAGGACACACTTTCTACACAGTTTCCTGTCCCAGTTTTCTCAGCCATTTGTTAAAGATACCGTATTATCTTTAACACAGTTGATTTCTGTTGCTGTGATAAATACTCCAACTAAAGCCACTTTAAGAGAGAATTTATTTGTTTGGGCTTGCAGTTCTAGAAGGAATATAGTCCATCTTGGTGGGAAGGATAAGACTGCAGGAACATGAGGGCTGGCCCATCGGATTGCATCAGCAGTCCAGAAGAGAGAGCAAAAAGGAAGTGGGACCAGTCTATGATATTTAAAAGCCTGCCTCCAGTGACACTCTTCCTTCAGCAAAGCTCTACTTCCTACAGTTGTATAACCTTCCAAACACCACCATCAACTGGGAGCCAATTGTCCAAACATGTAAACTTATGGAGGACATTTCATTTTCAAATCACAACCTATATTTAAAGGACTGAACTTCAGCCAACCTAGTGTGAAGGGAAAGCCCCACAACTAGTGGGATTAACTAACAGAACAGAATGCAATTCCCAATTAACCACAAAGAGAGGAGAACCGGCCACTTTAAAGCCACTTAGGTTCTTAGGGAATGTGTATGTATCCCTCACCATGTGCGCACCTTACAAGAGTCAAAGCCAAGTGGGAAGGTGTCTTCCTCACCTGTCACAGTGCAGCACCATGCCCAGTAGTAAAAAGAGCATGAATATCAGAGGAAGTGATGTAGACAAGAGGTCAAAGAGCATCCCTCTGCCTGTTAACATTTTCCTGTCTCACACGGTTTGCATCCCAGCAGCTCAGGTAGCATCCTGAGATCCCCCATTAACCAAAACAGCCCAGAGAAGCTTCCACATCCACTTCCACGAGTGGGGTACAGGGAGATGAGAGGGTCATGTGGAACAAAGAAGGCTTACAGCTGGGGCTGTCCTGTGTCCCAACACACTGGGCTTTCCTTTCCACCTCTGCCATTGTTACCTCCCAAGTGAAAGGGACTGTCACTGTCCATCACCAGCCTTCCCGCCTCCCTCTCAAAAGGAGAGGTGAGAGAGTCCAATCGACTGAATGAGGTGCCCACTTACATGTAACAGGGCACTGTTCCCTGTGGAACCAAAAAGAAAAGACTTCTCATGTGTACCCCCACAGTGCCCTTAAAGTCTTTGTCTCCTGTGGTGCTGGGATAAATTCATGTGACAGTCCATCAAATGTGAACCTGGGGTTCAAGCACCCCAGATAACATTCTGCCAATAATGCTGTACCAGACACAGCCTGATACTGAACAAAAGCTAAGGCTTATTTTGGCTTTCCTTAACTCAATGTTTTCCAGACTCCAGACCACAGAACTGGGTTCTCATCTGTGTCTTATCTACTCACATTTGGGAGTGACCTAGGGCTGGCAAAAAGCACCCCATATCCCATATAATTCTATCAGTTCAACCTTCTGCTTCATGTTAAGCTTCCCTCTCCTTCCACAATGCCAGTTGTGGGCTCCTTGAAGGTCCCAGTTAAACCTCTGCAAATAAGATGCACCTTTCAACTCTTCGCCCTCCTCCTCAGCACACACCATTGAAATTTCAGAGCTGATTTTGCTTCATGGAGGAAGACTGAACTATAGGATGTTTTTGTCCACATCCCAAGCCTATATCCACTAAATGACAGGGTCATCATGCCTCCTGATCATGATAACAAAAACGTCCAACATCACTAATGACCCATTGAGGGCCATAATGGCAGCTGAGGGACCATGGATGTCAGACTACGAAATGATACCTCTGACAGTCTGGTGTAAAAGCAAGCAGGCTTCTTTTGGGTTGCTTGGATCCCATCATGCATCTGCAGCCAAACCCCCAAGCCTTGCCCTCGCCCCTGCAGTTGTTCTTAACATCCCTCACTTTCTCTGACAGTCTCTTAAATTGCATGCACTGGGTTGCCTGAGATGCTGCACAGCAGACCTGTGGTGACAGCCTGTGAAAGGAGGGGAGAACACTCTTCTTCTCACACCATGTAATTCTCTGGAGTTCCGAACCTTAAAAGCATGACACAAAACAGTCAAACACTTTCTTTTATTAATTGTCAGGGAGAGAGGCACCAGGGCTTTCAAGTGAACTTGAAACTTCCCCAGAATGTATCTCCTCCTCCTCCTGGGCCCCTGACAGAGCCACCTTCCCAGGACATCAATCTTCCAAGTTGGAAGGTTTTACTCAGTTCACCTCCCTTCCCCCTGGCTTCTGTCCACAAATCTGAAGAAAATTCCCACCAGATCTCACTTCAGTAGGCATGCTGAAGAATTTCGACCAGACCTTATGCAGCTCTGAATCACAGGAGAAATTTTAATGATTCTTAAGAACAGAGAGCTTAGCATACATTTTTTTGTAAAGGGACAAGTATAAATATTTTAGGCTTCGCAGGTCAGAGGGCCTCTGTTGTAACTATTCAACCTTGCTATTCCAGCCCCCAAAGCAACCAAGGATAGGCATACAAATAAATGAGCATGCGTGTGTTTCAATAAAACTTTATTTATAAAAGATAGGGTCGGGTCACAATCCACACACATTTTGAATAAATTAGCATTTGCCATGGTAACCACCAAGGGGAAACTTCAGCTCTTATTTACAACCAACACGGATCATTATCTTCTCAGATGATATTTGCATTCTGACTTCACCAAAGCTAGACAAAGAGACAGGTGTGTTGCCCCAGTACCATTCCCTGTCCCAAAGGCCTCATCAGTCTGCTGCCAGTCTTTCCAGGTTAATAATATAGTGAAACTCTATGTTTGGTTTCAAAATGGTAGACGTTACTGCTAGAATTGAAGCACATCTCCTCTGAAGAATGACCTCACTTGTTCCCACTGTCCTCCAGGAAAATATGCAAGTCTTGTAAATGCAGCCAGGAGGAGCACTGCCTAAGCTCCGACCTGGAGGATGACCGGAAAATTGGGCGCCTGCTGATGGACTCCAAGTACGCCACCCTAACTGCCAGGGTTAAAGGTGGAGACGGCATCCGAATCTATAAGAGGAACCGCATGATCATGACCAACCCCATCGCCACTGGCAAAGACCCCACCTTTGACACTATCACCTATGAGTGGGCTCCCCCAGGAGTCACCCAGAAACTGGTAAGAATGGCTTCTTCCACTTGAGTGATTATGTCCCTTTCCCCTTAAGTATGAGCTATGTCACAAATTCCTGAAATTCAGCAAAGAGGTAGAAATGACTGTGGTTTTAGCTCTGCTCCTGCATCAGGTAATGAGAAAGCAAAGACAGTCTTGACCTCCATTTTTCCCACCCTCAGAATGGGGAGAGGTGTTAATATAAACTCTTGGGGGCTGTCCAGTTCTCTATGGTGGGGGGTGGCATTCATTGTGTCTTTGGGGTTCCTCACTTCTGAACTGGGGATGGTTTATCATAACTCTCTGTTGGGGGAAGGTCTAATATTGTTTCTGATACATTGAATTCAATGCTGAGATCTGGTTACCACCCCTTCTGAGGCATTCTCTTGATTGGTTAATAAAAGTTGCTTATGGCCAATTAGCTGGGTAGAAAGAGTATAGGAAGGTGGGACTTGCTCAGATCACAGCAGGAATTCCTCACACACAGAGACTCTCTTTCCGCCGGGAGACACAGAAGGAGACAGATATCTGGAGAAGTCTGGAAGGTACTCACAGGCACATGTTGGTTTGGGGTTAACATAGAGTAGCTAATTGAGAGTCTGCCCAGCTAAGGGCTAAGCGTTAAAATATTAAAAGGTCTTGGTGTGTTTAATTATTGGGGAAAATCACTTGGGAGGCAGAGGCAGGCGGATCTTTGCGAGTTCGAGGCCAGCCTGGTCTACAAAGCGAGTCCAGGACAGCCAGAGCTTTTAAACATAGAAACCCTGTCTCGAAAAACCAAAAAAAAAAAAAAAAAGTTATTGGGGAAAAGACTGTGGCGGCTTATAGGCCCTCGGTCCAAGCAGTCCCAGGCTATTGGATTCCCAGACACCCCTTGAGCCCAGGCGAATCTCCCCCACCAAGCCGCCGGTAATTCTACCGGCCTAATATAACAACTTATATTAATTAACAGAGTTTAGGTTATAGGTGGTGTAGGCCACCTTTGGTCCCAGGGCTCTTTCTCCAGAATAAGTTAGTCAACTGATTAAGGCACTCAGGCCAGGCCACCTGCTCCTCTGTCAAGCCATCGGCTACTCCACCGGCTCCTCTGTCAAGCTGCCAGCTACTCCACTCTGCCAGCCTAATATTACAGTTTATACTTACTAATAACTAAATTAATTAATTA
>CAJQZJ010032121.1:5674266-5689545 GCA_907164525.1 Lophiomys imhausi
ATATATTGAAAAAATGGCTAATTAAACTATTTAACCTGTATTTAGATTATTGTTAATTTGTTCGGTGGCTGATCCTTATCCAGACATTATAAATGAATACACAGAGACCATGTGGATTTTAACAACCCTAGGCCTGAATTGTGCAATCCTAGCCCATCTAAGCTAGCTCTTAAGTCTGTTACCCAAATAAGACCCCATATATACATATGTCCCCTTGGACTGCCATTCTCCACGCTATGCCGATCGATGTTCCTGGCCATGTGGAATGAGGTTCTTTTTTCTAACCCATGGCGTGTGTCTTCTTCTTCCTCCTTTTTTTTTTTTTTTAAATATTTTAATGCTTAGCCCTTAGCTGGGCAGACTCTCAATTAGCTACTCTAAGTTAACCCCAAACCAACATGTGCCTGTGAGTACCTTCCAGACTTCTCCAGACGTCTGTCTCCTTCTGTGTCTCCCAGCGGAAAGAGGAGAGAGTCTCTGTGTGTGCGGAATTCCTGCTGATCAGAGGAAGTCCCGCCTTCCTATACTCTTTCTGCCCAGCTAATTGGCCATAAGCAACTTTTATTAACCAATCAAGAGAATGCCTCAGAAGGGGCGGTAACCAGATCTCAGCATTGAATTCAATGTATCAGAAACAATATTAGACCTTCCCCCAACATCTCCCCCTTTAAGTCTAGCAAAAGGCTCCTTTTCTTAACAATAAACACAATACAGTAACAATAACAATAAATACAATAAAAACAATTATGAAAACTAAAAGGTGTGACATATATCTCTCTTGATGAGTTTAAGGATCTATACCTAGTTCAACTTCCATCCTAACTTACATTATTAACTAAACCATCTTAACCTTAAAACATCCTTTTAATTCCTAGATGATTTAAAATTTACTGTGATGTTATAACTATGTAGTCTTCAATCACATCAGAAACCTGAGAAGGATAAATATATCTGAATAGATAGGAAGTGCAGAGCAAGCAACTTCCAAAACTATGAAATGACAGACAACTGGCTGCCTAGACTGTCCCCAGTTTCTAGAACATTGGAGCATCATCTTCAGCCTTCTGGCCAAGCATGTCTCACAGACTAAATTGTGCAGCAGGAAATAATAAGGATTTAAAAGGATATTTTCAACTCTAAATAAAATCTTTAGGTTTATAAATATAGGATATGATAGAAATTATTTTGGTTCAGAACTTTAGACACAGCAAGATAGATAAGATGATTTTTTTTCTTCTTCAAGATTGCCTGATACAAATAGGCTAAACATTATGTGTATAACTTTTATATATGGTTTTCTTGATTGTTTCATATTTGTTCTTATTGTTTTTACTATATAAGTTAAAAAATTTAGCCTTTTTTTTAGACAAAAGGAGGGAATTGTTGGGGTAGTGTTAAGCATTCTAAATGTTAATTAATTGGTCCTGCTTGTTGTCTGTTACTTACACTGAATCTGATTGGTTAAATAAAATGCCGAGGCCTGGGATTGGGCAAAGACAGAGAAAGGTGGGACTTCCTGGGATTAGAGCAGGAAGCCTGCACTTTAGACAGAGGATTAATTCATTCCAGCCAGGAGCAGGAGGAAGAAGAAGATACACGCCATGGGCTAGAAAAAAGAACCTCATTCCACATGGCCAGGAACATCGACCGGCATAGCGTGGAGAATGGCAGTCCAAGGGGACATATGTATATATGGGGTCATATTTGGGTAACAGACTTAAAAGCTAGCTTAGATGGGCTAGGATTGCACAGTTCAAGCCTAGGGTTGTTAAAATCCACATGGTCTCTGTGTATTCACTTATAATGTCTGGATAAGGATCAGCCACCGAACAAATTAACAATAATCTAAATACAGGTTAAATAGTTTAATTAGCCATTTTTTTCAATAACTCTCTGAGTGCTCTTTTATCTCTGCAAGATGTTCATTTCCATATGAAACTATCTGGAGCCCTCAACAAGCCTATGGGAAAACAGAGGAGCAAGTCCTCCCTCCTTAGACAGGAAAGCCTGTTGATCTTAGATGAAGGAATGAATGAATAGCTCTTAAGCATTCGTGATCTCCACCACCCTGCAAGGCAAGAGGTTCCCTTACACAACAAGAAAAAAAAAGAGTGGCTTTTGAAAGTTGTCCAGGTGAAGCAGAGGGTGATAGCTGACAGAAGGTGGCATCAGAGCAGTGGCAGAGCCAGGACATGCCATGGGATCCAGACACACCATCCACCCTCAGCTCCTAGGGTGTGCAAGCCATCAAGTGGTGCTCACAAAGCCAGTGGGACACAAGCCATCAAGTCATAAAGAGCTGGCTAAGGGTGCCAGGAAGCAGCTGGTGAAAGCCCCGGATGTGCTCCCCATCTAATCAGGGGCAGCCATCGCAGAGTCATGATGAATGCTGCCTTGTAAAACCGGCTGCCTACAAAGACCCCCTGTCTGCTTCGCAGCTGGTCTCAGCTCTGGCACTGGCCAACACTCTCTTTTCGTTTACCCTCCCCTCTCTGTTTTCATTACCAAGTGTGTGGGACCTGATTGAAATTTGGAAGTGAGACAGGATCTGGCTGTCCATCATCCTTTCCTAGCAGAACAAAAGCTAAAGAGCTCTATCAGCCCCCCCAAGCTGGTACCCATCAGCCTGCCTGTGCATCTGTACTTGGTGCTACTGTGTACCAGTCACCAAACTAAGGAAGTGCTTTGGTCTCAGCTCTGGCCTGGCCAACACTCCCTCTACACTCACAGCCTGGTGCAATTTCCCAGTGTGTTAGACTGTTGTAACTGTTATAGGGAAACTGAGGCTCAGAGAGAGCCTGCAACTAGCCAGATGCCCAGCTGATTTAGGTAGAGCCAAGCCTTGATCTCTGTCCTCCATGTCCATCCCTGTCAAAGCCTACGTTCCTTCGACCCCAACCCCATCCCAGGCCAATAGGACTGGTATGTTGGAGAGGAGACAAGCAAGAAAGTTAAACTATTTGAAAGCAGGCTTCCAAGAAGGACAAGAGCTTGAGTAGGCCTTGGCCACTAGCCAGGAAAGGAGTGGGGGAAAGAAAGAAGAAAGAGGGAGCCAATATCCACTGAGCAGTCTGCATATATGTCCACTCCCTCTCTGCCATGGCCACTCTGTGGCTGAGTATCCTGCAGCCCACTTTAAGGGAGAGCACACCCAGGCTTACGAGTCTCATGCCTCATGATCTGCTCTCGCACCCAAGGTGACCACTAACAATCAGCAGTGATCTTCCTCCCACCGACCCCACCATGCCACAGCATCCTACTAAATACAGTACTCTGGGTGCTGTTACCTGGGACTGACATGTGAGTTGTAACTCATTCATTTTCCTCAGCTAATACCAAGAGACAAGTCAGGAAAGAGATGCCTTGGGCTGGGGGCTGTGTGTCCTACTGCAAAACCCAGGAAACAGCCCTTTGCCTGACCCTTAGCTCTCAAGCATAGCTGATTTCCCTCTAGATGTTTGTGGACTCTAGTAGTCTTTCCACCTGAGATGTCCCTGACAGGTGCAAAGTAGGCCATTACTCAGCTCCCAGGAAATTCATAAGTCCTAGATGAGTCTTTCCATCCGGGCTGCCTCTCCCTAATGCTCTGCATAATATGACTTTAACCACCTTCCTAGAGAGACAATTGGAAGATTGTCTTACAAAAGGCAGACCAGTGCCAGACATCACTGGGGCCCAGACTTCTAACTCTTATTCTATGCTGCATTAATCCATAGAGAGTATCTGGAAACCTAGGCTGAGCAGGATCCTGAGTAAGCCCTTCATCAAGCAAGCAGGATCGATTAGCAATGTCTGTCATGAGCATGGATAGAGAAGCAATGGCAAGGTCAGACCTCACAGCCTCATGGTACACACCCATGGCCAGTGGATATGTAGGCTTTTTGACAATGTAAAGATGGAGCCACCACACAGTTGTGACAGGAACACTGGGTCCTGGGGAAGGAAATCTCCACTTCCAAGGCCCAGTCAAGAATCAACTTGCAGCCACACATACCCCTACGTAATGTAGAGTAGTTGTTAAGGGACACTACTGGTGCAAAGAAAACGAGTACCAGTGTTATGGGATACTGAAGGCCAGAGAAACAGACACACCTCAGGGACAGGGCATCCTGATACTGGGTGACAGGGAAGAAAAGAGCTTGAGACCCAAGCTACTAGACTGAAGGCTGACAGCCTACTGCCTACTGTGATTCTAGGGCTTACTTAAACCTTCTGTGCCTGTTTCCCAGGTTATATCAGTCCTTTCCTCCTAGGCTTCCCTGAGACTTAAAGGGGTTAGCTGATGAATAGGAGGGCACTGGAACATTGTAAGATCCACCATACTGTGGCCTATTCCCACCACTGTTAAGGCTCTGAACTAGGGGAAACCCAGTGCCCTATCAAGAAAAGCAATTTCCCCAAGAGATGAATCTAGCAACTAGGCTACTTCAACAACTGGAATCAGTGAGGTGTTTCCAGAGGAACAGAGCTGTTGCCTCCACCTTCCTAAACCCTTACTTTGGATAATGGGTCCAAAACATTCCCTGGGCAGTACCTAAAGAGGTCTGCATGGGTGATTTGGCCACCCAAAGCTGTGTCATAATCCATCCCCAGGGGCCTGTATCTTGACATGGACATTGGCCTATTCAGCTAGCATGTCTCACTGTCTTCTGATGGCCACAGCCCTTTCCCTGCCACCACTCAATGGCCCCAGTGAGACTGACCCTAGGATGTCTGTTTCCACTATGCGCACAAAAGAACCTGTCTGAGGGTTCTCTTCCAGGTACCCCAATGCCCCTCTGATTGCAATCTGGTAGTGCACAAAGTCTCTCTCCTGCTTCTACATGATTCCTACGTACCCAAAGGATTGAGCCTTGGTTCTTGAGAGCCACCTAGGTAACAGTCATACTATACTCCACTTGTTATTTCTCAATAACTAAAAAAAAAAAAAAGTCACTACATTCTTTCCTAATACAAGGTAGGAAAGAATCCCTTCTCAGATGGGGCACCATCTATGTGATGTCCCAGGGGATCTGTTTATAACTGCATTGGGTAGAGGATCTCAGCCTCTGTGGCTAGGTAAAGTTCTTTGTCCCCTTTGGCCCTCTTTAAGCTGTTATCTGGAGTAAATCATTGACTTCTCACTCTCTTTGTTGTGAGGAGGGTCAGGCAAGTTTGCCTCAGTCCTCTCCTAGTGGGTCATGCAGGCTGCCCTGAACTTGGTAGAGGACAAAATTGATGTCCAATGGGGTCAGGTACTTGGGGAGAAGGGTTAGTTGCTGAGCCTGTCCCTCACCATCCCAGGACTCTGGCCACCCCATTTCTAGGAAAGCACTTGAAAAGCAACTGGGCATGTCCAGATAGACCTGAAATTGACCAGGTATACCATGAGCATTTTTGTGCCAGCAAAGACTTGGATGAGGAAGGTTTCTGGGATCTAGGACACAATCAACAAGAAGGTATCCACAGTCAGATGTCAACCTGACTCCACCAGAAACCAGGCACATGGCTCTTGTCTTCTTCAGAATTTAGTTACAAAAACAAACAAAGAAACAAAACCAAAAAAACCCAGTGACTACCAGGCCTGAGACATACCCACCCTAGCACCCTAGGTTACTCAGCTTCCCATTGCTATGACAAATGCATGAGAAATATCAACCTGTACAGAAGAAAGGGTTGTTCGGGCTCCTGATTCTGGAGGTTTGGGTCTGTGACCAAGTGGGTCTGTGTGACACTACAGTAGAAACAAAAGGATATCGGCTCACTTCATACCAAGGAAGCAGGAAAGGACCAGGGTTCCTCTCTGCCCCTTCAAAGGCTTGTCCCCAAGTGACCCATAAGCCCCATCACACTCCATCTCTTTTAAGTGTCTGTCACCTCCCAATAGCACCAAGCAGGAAACCAAATCATTACTACATGAATCTTGGGGGACAGTCAATACTCACACACTGTGGCACCCCAGCTTCACTAATATCAGACAGCAGCTTAGACTGTTCACTGTGATTCTGAGTAGACATTTCCATGCGAAGTCCCATAATTCCAAGTGAGTCTAATTCTGAGTGGCGAGATTCAGGCCAACTGGGTTCACAGAGGAGGAACAGTGGGAGCCAGGCAAGCTGGTGATAAGGGACAGGGCAGAGATGGAAAAGAATCACCTAGAATGAGCAACTTGCCTCTCAGTTTGTCATACTGTGGCCTTGACCTTTGCCACACATTACCCGCCCCCCTCCTCTCCAGCTCCCATCCCTGGGACCCACTAAGCAGAAGATCTCTGGCTGTGAGGGAAACAATAGTTAGTTATCTGTGAGCACATTAATATTCAGACAATTACCAGTCACATAGAAAGGGGCATACTATTGACTTGAGACCATGTGGATTCTACTCTTAGAGGTGCTGACATGTATTTTAAAATTAATAAACCGTGAAATACCATATTCTCATAATGATCTCATTATTCTCTTGTAAGAAAGGCAATTTTTAAACTAGATTTATTTTTCTTTTAATCAGGAGTATTGCCCATGAGGTAAATGGAGTAAAAAATGAAAAAAAAAAATGTTCCATTTGGAAGGGAACAATATCTGCACTGCAAAGCTGGTGCAAACCAAAAAATGAGAATCTGTGGTTAAGCCTTGGACAAGGCAAAGCTCACGTGAGCCCCTCTAAAGTGTTACTGATAGTCACAGCACTTCCTCTTCCTGGAGAATTCTTGAGTTTTCAAAATCCCAAAGCAGGAGGAACTTGCTTCTGTTCCCCTGCTAGGTGCTTGGGGTCCAGTTGCCTTACCTCATGCGATTGTTTCTTGCTAGTGTTTCATTGAAAAGTAGTTTTATCAGTCACTTTCCCTTATTGCTGTGACAAAGCACATGACAGGAACAGCTTAAGAGAAAGGCCTTATTTTGACTGACATTCTGAAAGGGTTCAAGCCCATCAAGGTGGGAAAGGCATGGTGGCAGGAGAGGCTTATGAATGTGGGAGCAGGAGCAGAGAACCTGGTTTTTAGACACATGAGCTGTGGGAGACATTCCGCATTCAAACTGTAGCAGTAGCAGATTCTTGGGTGCCACAACTGCCCTGGTGAACTGGGGACTTGTGCTTGGGTATCTACATTGTGGAAACTTTTCCAAAAGCTTCTCACACACTGACTCAGTTAACAAACATGGCAGCTAAGTGTAGGTGCATTTCCAAAGGAGAAAATTCGCAGATAGGGAAAGAAAGGGGAAGGGAAACTCATTGAGCAGCACAGTGTAGGTGGTGTAGGCCTGGTCCTGAATCTCAGAGCCTGGTGGGCTTGCATGGTGCTCACTTTTGCATCTGAGAAACATGTACAGAGAGAGAGAGAGAGGAGGTAAAAGTGGCTACAGTTACACAGCCAGCATGCCCAGAGCCAGGATTTCAATCTGAGATTGGTTAAATCCAGAGCCTTCACCTGTTGCATTAGAAGGTAAACACACACACACACACACACACACACACACACACACACACACACACACTTGGCCAAAGCTTCTAAGTACAGAGCATGCAACTAAGCTTTTTCCTTCACAAGCATCTCCATCAGCAGAGGTAGCAATAAAGCACATAGACTGTAGAACCAGAAAGAAGACAGTCCCAAGTGAGGTCAGCCTCCTTGCAGTCCTGTTGTCATGATTCTGTAACAGTTTCATCATCTGCTTACTGCTCAGCAAGTAACAACAGAGCCGAGGTTTCATGTAGTGACTTTGCTTTGGTGGCACAGGCGAACTTACTTTCCTTACTACCAAACATAACTTCAGAGAAAGGGTTTCTTATGTCTCTTAGTTTGAGGGCATAGCCCCTCACAGGGAGAAAATGAAAGCAGGAAGCACTCGAGGTGGCTGGTCACCTTGCATGTGCGGCAGAGAGATGGGGGAAGGCTGGTGTTCAACTAGCTTTTCATTCAGTCTGAGACCCATAGCCCATGGAATGGTGATGCCCACATTCAGGGTGGATCATTCTTCCTCAGTTAAACCCTCCTAGAAACATTCTCACAGTCACACCCCAAACTGCTTCCCTGGTGACCCTAAAGCCAGTCAAGCTGACAATGAATATTGGCCACCTCATTTGTCCTCACCATGATGTCACCTCATTCCCTTTCTGACAGAAACTGAAATGAGTAAACACATGCCCTTTCTCTTTCTAATGTCATCACAAAGCAAAAATCACCCAGTAGTGCATAGAAAATAAACAACAAACTAACAGTCATTACCCAGCACTGCCAAGCCTAGTTGATGAGCAAAAGGAGGGCCAACCAGCAGGTGTAAGGCAGTTTCTTTCTTGCCTCTCAAAACTGGTAATGCAGTGGTAGAGTACCTGTCTAGCATTTGTGCTGATTTGGTTAAAATTTCCCAGGAAAATTTTTAAATGAGTCAGTCGGAAGACAGCATCATACAGGGCAGGTGTCCCTTGGACCTACATCTTGATGAATCCAGACGCAGGCACACATCCATGGTTCTAGCAGCAAAGGAAAGATGCAGAAGCATCTCAGCATATGCAAGCTACAGGGCATGCACTTCCCCTTGCGTTCCTTCTCTCGCCTATGTGTTCTTACTTGCCACAAGGGACAGGTATTGCTTTGTGGCTTGTAAAAGAAAACCTAAAGTTAAAAATTAAATGCAGTGAGGCTGAGGGGATGGTTCTGTGACTGTAGTGCATGCTTTCCAAGCATAAGGACCTGACATCAATCCTCCATAATCCATTTTTTTTATAAAGAAGGCATGGTGGGACATGGAACCCCAGTTCTGAAAAGGCAGAGATGAGTGAATCCCTAGGGCTTGATGGCCAGCCAATTAGCCTATATGGTGAGGCCAACGAGAGACCTTGTCTCAAACAAAAGGTGGATGGGTGTTCTAGTTTACTTCCTGTTGCAGTGATAGAACACTCTAATCAAGAGCAACTAGGGGAGGGAAGGGTTTTTTAGCTTATACTTCCACGTCACAGTCTATAACTAAGGGAAGTTAAGGCAGGAACTTAAGTAGGAATTCAAAGCAGAACCTGTGGAGGAACATTGCTTGTTTGCTTGCTCAGGCACTTGCCTAAGGAATGATACTCCCCACAGTGGGCTGGGTCCTCCTACATCAGTTCACAAGCAAGACAATCCCTCAATGCCAACAGACCAACCTGATAGAGAAAGTTATTCAACTGACTCTTTTGGGGGTGATTATAGGCTGTGTCAAGCTAGTTAATACTAACCAGGTCAATGGCACTTGAGGAACAACAGCAACTCAGGTTGGCTCTGGCCTCTGCATGCATGCACACACATGTGAACACATACACACAGGCACAAAACACACACAGGAAGGAACGGAGGGAGAGAGACAGGGAAGACATTTATGTTTCAGTCACTGGTAAGAGTGGAAGATCAGCATTTTTTGTTCTAAGTAGACTGTGTCTTAGCTTCTATGACCATGAACTACAACCATGTGACATTGTCTCTTCCACTCCAACCCCATCTAGGGCATGCAGTACATGGAGCTCATTCCTAAGGAAAAGCAGCCTGTTACAGGTACTGAGGGCGCCCTCTACCGCCGCCGCCAGCTCATGCATCAACTCCCTATCTATGACCAGGACCCATCTCGATGCCGTGGACTTGTAGAGAATGAGCTGAAAACGATGGAAGAATTTGTCAAGCAGTACAAGAGCGAGGTCCTTGGGGTGGGCGAGGTAGCTCTGCCAGGGCAGGGAGGCTTGCCCAAAGAGGAAGGCAAGACACAAGAAAAGCCGGAGGCCACAGAGACCCCTGCCCCAACCACCAATGGCAGCCTAGGTGACCCATCCAAGGAAGTGGAATATGTAAGTGTCACTTGTCTCTGGTCTGTGGGTTACTGTGCTTACTAGAGACTGCCAGACTCTCTCCTGCAAGACATACTTCAGGGCCATGATGGCAAATCTTGGTTGTCCATTTGGCTGGATTGAGGACCGTCGAGGGGATTAATAACGTGCTTCTCTGGGGGTGTTTGCGAGGTCATTTCTAAAGATGATCACATCATGAAGGCCTTGGCCTAATAAATATGATGACATTGTTGGGAGATCTGCAAAGTAGGCCACTGGGGACCTGTCCCTAGAGACTATATCTTGCCTTGGCCCCTTCCTCTATTCCTTCTTTCCACTTTCTGTCTGTCGGAGGCTTCCCATCCACCCGTGTGATCCCTCCCCTGTGATGTGCTGCTCAAGCACACAGTGCCAAGAGACCACCGACTAACCCCTCTGAAATAAGGCAAAAGAGAATCTTCCTTTCTTAAGTTGCTTATGTCAGATAATCTGGCCACAGGGACACAGCTTTATGGCCTGGTGTACTGCTGAGCTGCCTCCACTGGCACCCTCTCCCCTGCTTTGAGGAGACAGAGTACCCAGATGCTTTCTTCTGGAACAAAGAGAAAGCAGGGTGCTTTAAGTCAGTATCCTCTGGATACTGTTATGGAAATGAGATCTTGGACTGTCTACCTACTGTTTGCACACCTGAGAGTCCACACCTCACCCGGCTCTCACAAACTCACTCTACCAGGCAACGGTGAGAATCTAAAGAGGCCCTGAAGGTCTGAGTAAAGCTTTGTGCCTAAGCAATGTGGAAAGGGAATGTCACTGTCTTCTTAGGCAAGATGCCACCATGGAATATGTCACATAGTGACCAATGTTGTTACTTAAATGCCTCCAAAGTGTCACCAATATTCTCCAGAGTTAAGTACAGGCAATGTTCCAGAATCTCAGGGTATCTTTGCTCCAGTTCCATGTTGAACAAACATGTCGGGCTCAGTCAAGGACAAGATGTGTTCTTAGAACAACATCTCTCCCTTGGGAATGATAATTTAGAGAAGTCACAATGACATCAAGAGATTCTCTTCCAAGTTAGAATTCTTTAAAACTTACTCTTTAGGCACAGACAATTATTAAAGAGTGGATAGTAGACAGGATAGTGGGGTGGTGTGTGGGAGAAGTTTATAAAACTGGTGTCTACTGTGGTAACTAGATTTAGTTTCTGTTTAAAGGCTTTCACACATATATCCATGCCAAGAAGTGAGTCTTTCAAGTATTACTGACAGGGCTTGAAGAGATGACTCAGTGCCTGGGTTTGCTTCCCAGAACGCACATCTGTCACCTCACAATCACCTGTAATTCTAGTTCCAATGGGTCCAACACCGTCTTCTGGACACTGCAGACACTTGGATTCCTACATGTATATACCCACACAGAGGCACAGTCATATGCACATAGCTGAAAAATAAGTCTCACTGTTAAATAATAAGGAGAAAAAAAACCCAAATCTTAGAATTCTCAGCTAAAGGAGTATGAGGTTGCAGCTCCTTGGATGGCAATCCCAAGTTGGGCCAAAGTGGGGCGGAGTTGGGAGGTATTTAAGGAACTCACGGCCAGGGGTTGTGACAGGGCAACCAGGCTCTTGGACCCAGCTCACTGTGGGGAGTGTCATTCCTTAGGCAAGTGCCTGAGCAAGCAAACAAGCAATGTTCCTCCACAGGTTCTGCTTTGAATTCCCACTTAAGTTCCTGCCTTAACTTCCCTTAGTTATAGACGGTGACTTGGAAGTATAAGCTAAAAAACCCTTCCCTCCCCTAGTTGCTCTTGATTAGAGTGTTCTATCACTGCAACAGGAAGTAAACTAGAACACCCATCCACCTTTTGTTTGAGACAAGGTCTCTCGTTGGCCTCACCATATAGGCTAATTGGCTGGCCATCAAGTCCTAGGGATTCACTCATCTCTGTCCTGCCTCAACCACAATTTTAACTCAGTGTCTCACTGTTTCATTAGTGGGGTCACATCAGTCACTCCTGTAGATTCTGAAAGCTTTTTCATCTCTGCATCTATAGTTGGTTTTCCTTGATGTAGATACTTGGTGCTCAGCAAACATGACTCACAAGTAAATCAATGTTCAAACTTCACTGGGCTCTGGAAGATAGGAAGAATTTGAGTGGCATCTTGCCTAAGAAGACAGTGACATTCCCTTTCCACATTGCTTAGGCACAAAGCTTTACTCAGACCTTCAGGGCCTCTTTAGATTCTCACCGTTGCCTGGTAGAGTGAGTTTGTGAGAGCTGGGTGAGGTGTGGACTCTCAGGTGTGCAAACAGTAGGTAGACAGTCCAAGATCTCATTTCCATAACAGTATCCAGAGGATACTGACTTAAAGCACACTGCTTTCTCTTTGTTCCAGAAGAAAGCATCTGGGTACTCTGTCTCCTCAAAGCAGGGGAGAGGGTGCCAGTGGAGGCAGCTCAGCAGTACACCAGGCCATAAAGCTGTGTCCCCGCAGCCTTGCTGCCAAGCATGGGCCTGAGCCATGCTCTGAGGCCCTTCCAGGGACGGACGGACGGATGGATGGATGGATGGATGGATGGATGGATGGATGGATGACCTTAAAGCAGCCCTGCTCTTAAAAAAAATACTACCCAGTACTTTCAGGGTTCCTTGCATTGTATTCTAGAAACACAAGCATAGAATCTAACACTGTTTTTATCCCCCTACCACTGACTCCAGCCCTTGACCCTGAATCATGTCCCTCTGCCACCCAAGATCCTCCACCATGCAATATCGCATGCTGCTACACACCATTCACTGCCTCCAAAGGCTTCTTAAACTAGGCTATGTCCTTCCTTTAAAACTTCAGAATAACAACAACAGCCATTAGGCTGCTGAGTTCTCCCTACCCCCAACATGCCACTCTCACAGAGGTGTGTCATGCCAGAGCCCTTTCTAAACCACCTCTGGGAAACTCTCACCAAGAAGCTGTAATTCATGGGAATCCCAATACTGGACACCAGCCAGGATGCAGGACACAGCTCTGCCTGAACCCTCACTTATCCAATGGCTGTAGCTTTCCTCTAATGAGGATGAGTTCAATTCACAGATCCAGCCCCCTGACTTAGCTTCCCAAGCCCAGTATGTCAGGCAGACCCACCAACAGGGCATGTTGACCTAAATCAGCAGAAGTACATCTGTCTACTTGGGCAATGAACTAAGCGGTGTGGCTGTCTACACCATCCTCAGAGCAGATTAAAAAGCACTATCATCACACTTACAGTGGGAGACACAAGCGTGGTAGAAACACCCTCAGCCATGGAGCCTTCAATAAGGCCTCTCTATAAGAAAATCCCAAGGTAGAAATACCCCAGTCCCAAATATCAACCCATCTGCTGTCACCCCTGGGGGAAAAGGGGTGGGACTGGCTTTTCAAATCACCAATGCCAATTAAATGTCTTTAAATGACCATGAGATGGCTTGAGGCCATCAGACAACTTTCCCAAATGAGAGCCTGGAACACAGCAGTAGTAGTTTGCTAAGTAATGGTAGGCTGGTTCAAACCCAGCTTGTCATCACTAGCAGTGTAGTGTGAGCAGTCCTGAGAGGAGACCCTAGAAAGGAGTATATGTATGAGTGATAACTTCTGGAATGAGCTTCAGCACCTGATTTCCCTGACAGCACAGCCCACTGGAGAATGAGACCTTTTTTTCTCTGTGTGCTGCTAAGAGCAGGACACCCTACCCCAGCCCACATCTCTCCTCATGGGTCTCATGAGCAGGGATCTAGCTGAGTAGTTGTGAACTCCAGCAGCCTGTGCTATACCCCAGTAGTCTACTCAAAGCTCCTCACACACTCTCCAAGCCCCCAGCTTCCATTTCTCTCTCCTGGGTAGGATTTATGGACGACTGTATTATGTGGGCCATAGCCTACATGCCCTGACTGCTGACAGTTCTGCAAGCTGTTTCCCTGCATTTGGAGAGCTCAGTGGATGTTCCTTTGGAAATTGAATATACAGGGTTCCCAGGCATGTCACTGTGCCCAGGCATTTCCGCCTTTCCACCACCCCACACTTGAAACCCAAGAAAGGGTACAGAATGCCAAAACAGAACATTAAATTTACTCTCCACTGTAATGCTGATCACTCATACCACCCACCCCCAACATTCCCACCATCACCTTTGCCCCTTCCTCGGGTCAGGTGATCATCCCTAAACAGCAAGCAATGGAGAGTCAATGAATAGGAGTGAAGGCTCCCCACAGTCTTCAGAATGCATTCATAAGATCCCAAGATACTCAGGGAGATGCCAGAAGTAGTCCAGCTCTTTTCCCCCCACATTCCCACAAAAAATGCTAAGGGAAGCACAGACAGCCTTGGACTCCACCCCCCCTCCATAGGACAGCCTCTCAGATGGAAACTTACAGTCCCTGGCAGCTCAAACTGAGGCCCATCCCAGAAGGGACATATTTGTGGGCAAGGGACTTCCAAGTTTTTGTCAGAGCAGATGTTTGGCTTGTGGGCTGGGCAGGCTGGCTGCCTTTCCTGCCAGCCCTACTTGGGAACTTGAAGCCACCCTAGCCCCTTTGTAAGCCACTTCTTTCTAAGCTGGAGTAAACATCTAGAGACCAGTGATGGAACACCCAGCCACAGCCAACCCTGGTCTCTTTACCTTTCCTGACCCAGGTACCTGTGGATGGAAACTTGGGAGCAGCCCTCAGAATTGCCATGGTAACCAGGCTCCTCAGCCTTTGTGTTCTTCCTTCTCAGTGGGATATTTTAATGACATTCAGAAGATAATTTTTCCAAAGAAAAATCCCTTTATCCCACTTTTTAATTCTATAAATACTTTCCCATGTGGCCATGTGACTTTTACAGTCATTTTTTCTTCCTTCTTTTGAGTGGGCTGCATAAT
This sequence comes from Lophiomys imhausi, assembly GCA_907164525.1. NCBI lineage: Eukaryota > Metazoa > Chordata > Mammalia > Rodentia > Muridae > Lophiomys > Lophiomys imhausi. The sequence continues at coordinate 5,688,924 of CAJQZJ010032121.1, forward strand.
ATTCCATTGACTAAAACAGCCAGTGGCAAGCTATTTCCAATAAAAGACAGGGTAAATATATAAAAATCAGCAGGCCCTGTCACCTCCACTCAACTTAGCCCCTGTAGCATGCTCTATATAAACAAATGACTGGCTGTGAGCCAATAAATTTTTTTTTTTTATAAAAACAAGGGGTGGACTGGAGTCAATCTATGGAGAAATGTAGTTTGCTGACCCATGAGCAAGAAAAGTTATCTTCAGCTTTTTTTCTAATTATTTGAGTTTGGTCTTTTTATTTTTTCTCTTGCTCTTTGCTTTTCTAGATTAAGCAATGATGTTGATTGTATTGGTGATATTAATTATGGTGTTAGGTGATGATGGTGGGGATGGTAGTGATGGTCCTAGTGGTGGTAATGTTGATCATGGTGCTAGCGAGAGTCCTAATGATTGCAATGATGATAATGGTGATGGTGATGATGATTAAGAGCTGACAATGTTGTGAGCTACCATTATTTACCTGAGTTATGTCAGGTAAATGCCAGGAAATTTCCATGTCATTTTATCTAATCTCAAAAATTACCCTATAAATCCTAGTGGTGTGTGTGTGTGTGTGTGTGTGTGTGTGTGTGTGTGTGTGTGTGTG
>CAJQZJ010032121.1:5694902-5742035 GCA_907164525.1 Lophiomys imhausi
TGTGTGTGTGTGTGTGTGTGTGTGTGTGTGTGTGTGTGTGTGTGTGTACGTGCATATGCCCCATATGCCTGCAGAAGCCAGAAGAGGGCATCAGGTCTCCTGGAGCTAGACTTACTGGCAGTTGTGAGCTAACTGACCATGACCATTCTTGCATCCCCTGAAAGGTTATTAAGCATTCTTAATGACTAAGCCAACGCTGTAGTTCCTACAGTGGACTTTTAACATTACCTCCCCATCTAAACATAGCAAAATGTAAATATTTGGGAGTTGGGCTGTCAGTACATAGTAAGTTTAAATTAGCATCTAAAGAAAAGACCAAGGTCAGCAAACATTGGAGAGTCAGGATGGTGAACGTTTCCGGTATCCTGAGCCAACAGCCAAAATCTATGGCACCCTGTGTGTATTTTACATAACAAAAGAGAAAACAAATTTCCATGACAGTTTTAATTATGCAACTGAACATTCAGTCATTAAGCACAGTTCTCTTTAAAACTCTAAGTTTGCTAATGAGAAAAATGGAGGGTTTTTTTTGAGGATAAAATATTTTCTATGCTGGAGCAGCCCCAGGCAGTTGTTTGCTGACATCAGATATAAAAACCTAGGCTTTGGAGGCAGCTTGGACTAGGTTCTCACTCCGTCTTCAACTTCTGAATATTGTGTATCACTGAACAAGTCACCAAGTCTCTCATTGGCATGTTTGTCACTTGAAGGGAAAACAACAGTTTTCCTAACAAATAAATGACTGCCAGGTGTGTGTGATGTTATCATAATGGGCACAACATCCCAAGTACACTGTAGGGCACAAACATGTCCTAAGTACATGAGAGCCATCATCATCCTGGGGCTTTGAGGAGCAAAAGATTCAAAATGGCTCAAGAGAGTTTATACTGTAAGACTGTCAAATTCCCATTCCTGAGAGGATGAAAAAAAAAAATAAGTTTATAAAAGTGGAAGAGAGGGAGGAATGAAAGGATGGATGGATGGATGGATGGATGGATGGATGGATGGATGGACTGATAAGCAGGTGGGATTGATGGATGGATAGCAAGGTGGGTGGATTGATAAATGGATGGATAGATAGGTGTGTGGATTGATAAGTGGATAGATAGAAAGGTGGGTAGATTGATAAATGGATGGACAGATAGGTAGGTAGGTGGATGGTGTGTGGTTTGGTAGGTGTTGGGTATATAGATGAATAGATATTCTGGTAGACAGATGGATATATAAGAAGAAAGCTGTGCAACACTCCCAAATCCAGGAGATATGTCAACCAATGGTTCTCAAAATACCTTTACCTAATACTGTATGTGGATATATTTTGCTTATATTTCTAAAGGGAGCACACATGTGGATTTCAGAGGACAATTTGCTAGACTCAGTTCTGTCCACTGTGTGGGCTTTAGGGGTCAAACTCAGGTCATCAGACTTGGCAGCAATCACCCTTACCCGCTGAACCATCTCAGGCCCATGACTAACTTCTGAGAAACTGCCACTTGCTGGATTTTGATGTAGAGTCAAAGACGCATATCCTGTTTTCTTGGAGGGCTATTAAAATACTACTCCCTTCCTAGTCCAACTTATCAGAATGAGGCCAGAGTTCCTACACAGATTTCGACCAGATTGGCACAAGGCAAAATACGGACAAACAAGTAGTTAAGAGAATCCAGCTGGGTTAAGTGAATTATTTAAAAGATTTTCAAACTGTATAGTTCGAAATAGAATGTTTTCAATTATTCTTCTCACTACATATTTTTTTAAAATACAGTTGTTTTCAGGCATAAAACACTTATGATAACACACCACATAGGCTTATTCCTATCATTATGAGGGAATAAGTATAAATGTTTACAGTTTTCATTTCTCTTAAGGTGACTGTCACTGTTTCCTACATCAGCAAAAACTTTGTAGAGATCTCAGTAACTATGAGGATACAAAGGGTAGTGAGGCTAACCAATCTGAGAATCATAGAGATCGATAATCACTTTATTTAGTCCTTACAAGATAAACATTACATTTGTCCCACTTTGCAGATGGCAAAACCAAGGAACAGAGAGGTCTTTTTTTTTTTTTTTTTTGGTTTTTCGAGACAGGGTTTCTCTGTGTATCTCTGGCTGTCCTGGACTTGCTTTGTAGACCAGGCTGGCCTCGAACTCACAGTGATCCGCCTGCCTCTGCCTCCCGAGTGCTGGGACTAAAGGCGTGCGCCACAACGCCCAGTCAGAGAGGTCTTTTAACAACTCCAAAGTCAAACAGAAAGTAGAGAAGGTGGAACTGGAATCAGAACCCACATCACACGCCCCTCTTCTTCATATCCATTCCAGGTCTGTGAGCTCTGCAAGGAAGCAGCCCCAGCTGACAGCCCTGTGGTCTATGCTGAAAGGGCCAGCTACAGCAAGCAATGGCACCCCACATGCTTTGTGTGTCACAAGTGCTCAGAGCCACTGGTGGACCTCATCTACTTCTGGAAGGACGGTGCACCCTGGTGTGGCCGCCACTACTGTGAGAGCTTGCGCCCACGGTGCTCAGGCTGTGACGAGGTGAGAGTCAGTAGGCTGAGGAGAGCAAGTAGGTGTGACCATGCAACGTAGTGCAACCACAAGGCCAATAGATGTGGCTTTGCTGATGAGGTATTCTTCATTTGAGCAAATTAAGCTAGGCCTCACTGGGTTCTCCAAGCCTCTATTTTCTCATATGCAAAAATGAGCCTGAGCTAAGAATGGCGACGCATGCTTATATGCCCAGAATTTTCGTGGTTGGATGCAGGAGGACCACCCAGATAGCTCAGCTAGTAACATGCTTTCCCTGCAAGTGTGAAGTCTTGAATTTTAATCCTTAAATATCAGTATTTAAAAAAAAAAGGGTCAGGTTATGTGTAAGTGGAGGTACAGAGAGATGATTTAACTTGCCAAGTTATAAGGCTGGCAAATGTCTAAGTGACAACGCATGCTTTGTGCTGTTAGAAGGCCCAGAAGTCATTCGAGGGTGTCACTTTATTCTGGGTCCAAGGGATCACCCCTTGGTTTCTTGCTCTTAGAAAATGGCCACTGGCTGCTTTGCCATGTTAATCATCTTCCACGGTCATGTTAGTTATGTAATCCCAATTCAGAAAACAACTGGCCTCTAGATTTGTCCAAAAAGTTTCACAGATGGATAAATAAAAACCTGTCTGAAAAGCTATGACACAACCATGGCCCTCAGCAATGACCACACCACCTTCCTCAGATTACATCAGATTGCTTTGTGGAAGCATTTAAAGGTCACAACACAAGCAGGATGGGATAAACCACCATCCCATAATGTATCCTCTACACACTGCTTCTACATACGGGCAGAGCTTCAGTCTGCGTTCCTTCTGTCTCTCTTCAGATTATCTTCTCAGAAGACTACCAGCGTGTGGAAGACCTGGCCTGGCATCGGAAGCATTTCATCTGTGAGGGCTGTGAGCAGTTGCTGAGCGGCCGTGCGTACATCGTCACCAAGGGGCAGCTCCTGTGCCCCACTTGCAGCAAGTCCAAACGCTCCTGAAGGGCTGCCCACTCACTGCCAGCAGAATCTATTGGATCCCACCAAGAAACTGAAGCCATCCTATGGGACGGGTGCAACAGCCAGCAAGCAGCACATATCCTAGATTGAGTAGTGGTAGAACCTTGAGGGTCAGTAGTTTCAAAACCAGAGGTGTTTTAAGAAACCTTAGAATGGATTTATTGTTTCCCAACTGCAACCAATTAAAGACACACTGGTATTCTTCAAGGAAGCCCTAGGAGAAATTTCCCAAAATGCATTTCTGAGGGATCTAATCAAGTAGCTGTAGGATGTGCTTTATTCCCCCTGTGGATGTAGGATCCCTCCAGAGGGTAGAATGGGATCTCAACTCTCATTTGTTTGCCTCTTTTTCAAGTGGAATCTGAATCTTCAATAAACAACATTTTTGGCATGATAGACATATCAATAAAAGGTTTATGAATTTCACACACACACATCTTTATCTAATTATTTATACCATGACACTGATTCTGTAACATGTGGTTAGCCCAAGCCCCTGATCTGGTAGTACCAGGAGATGAGTAAATGCTAATGAGTTACTTTAATATATGCGCTTATTGCACTCCCACATCCTCTCCTCCTGTGCCATGCTCCCAGATACCTGATAGAAACATATGTTGATATTTCATGGTATCCTAAAAGTAGAAATGTTATTAGAACTAAGGCTTGAGGCCTGTGCTGTTGGCAGCCCTAACAAGCCAGGCTCAGTCATCCATTCCCAATAAACCAAATTAATAGTGAAAAACATAAAAAGAAAAATTTTTTAACTTGGCCACATATGGGAGAGGGACAAAGAGATCTTGTGACCCCCCCCCCCACACACACACACACACACACAAAAGTCTGTCTATGGGGTACTTACGAGATGGCCTAGGTTTAAATAGGATACAAGAAGTGTGCATACTAAACCAGTATGGTCCCACTCATTGTTGCATCATCACTGCCTCTGTCCCTGGTCAAGCTGTCTTGTCTGCACTGTAGGAAATCTTTCTAGGTGACAGATTCCCTCCCTGGCTGGCATCAGGCTTCATTCAGCCTTTTCCTTCTCCCAGGGTAATTTCCTGGGAGGGAATTCCAGTTCCCTGGGGTGCCTTGTTTAATAGTCTGATAGACAGACAGACACACACACATACACACACACAGACACACACACACACACACACACACACACACACAAGAGAGAGAGAGAGAGAGAGAGAGAGAACATTCTTGTAGAGCATTGTCACTCCTTTCAGGCATGCTGATAGATTACTGGAGCTGATGATCTTCTTGGAGCCAAGGGGCCAACTGAGCTGTCCTTAGCATCCAGGCAGGTCATGAGTTTACCTCCCTGGAAGACTTGGGAGAGTACTGGGAGCTTCCCAAGGCACCTTTGCTCAACCAGTGGGTGGGACATGATGCCCAGTAAACATAAATCTTTTAAACTGTGTCATTTTTATGAGAGATCTCTTAATTTTTACATGTTGCCAACTGAACATTTTGCGAGCCAAATGCAATAAGGTTTTGGGCATGATTTTATCTCCCTTTTATGGTCTGTGTATTTTAAGTCTCGAAATTCATTTCCTTCTCACAATTTCTAAGTACTGTGTCTTTTTCTACCAGGGATACAAAGATGAAAAGGACACTGGTCCCAGGATCACACAGTCCAGTCCAGTGTTTTTCCTAAAAATCTCCCATCTGTTTCCCTGACTCTTATCTGCTCCAGCCCCATTTATGTACTTTAAAAGTCTGACAAAACTGTTGTGATTTCTCCTACAGTGGTGGGAATCGGCCTGCCCTGCATCCCTCCCACCTCCCTCGGTTTGCTGATCACTGAGCTGTCTCAAAGACAAGCTCTGATCACCTCTTTGCCCTCAATCAACTCCCATGACTCCTCAGTGCCTGTCAAGTTAGAAACCAACTCTTACATTTGAAACTTTCCAAAACTTGGCCCATCTGTCTCTCCAGCCTCAGAGCTTTATACTTTCCTAGATTTCTATCTCCTTCTTTCTCTTAGATGGGTACAAACTCTACCCACTACCCCATGCCTCTGCTCCTTCTTGGTTACCTGAAGATTGAGCCTGTTAACTGTTGAGAGTTCTCATGCCCTACAAGATACTCCCAAGGCATCACTCCTTTCTCAGGCACTTCCCTGAAGTACCAGTAGAACAGTCACAATTGCATCCACCAATCCAGCCAGTCATCTGCTCAGCCAGCCATCCTAGAGTTGTTCGGTAAGTACTACAATTTCCAGTCCTGTGCTGCATGCAGAGGATACCACCCCCCCCCCAAAAAAAAACAATGACGAGACTGCCTCCATGAATTTTACAGTCTATAGAGACGAGTTTCAGAAAAACACATCTACAGGTCAATGTGAAACTACAGTCCCTGTGGGTGCTGCCAAAGGAAGATTAACAAAATAGAGACTAGACCTATTCAGAAATGTTTTTTTTTTTAAAGCGCCCCTGATACACTGACAGATGACCTGGCATGAGTGGACCTTGATTTGACAAAGAGGGAAGAGCCAAGATTAAATATACATTCATGACTATCATGTACAAAGGCCCTGTGGAAGAACCTTGTCCAGTGTTCAGTGTAAGACAGAGGAAGAAACCTTTCTGGTGTTGGAGATACAGGGATGAGTACAAAGCATGGACAGACAGGACTGGCTGGGCATTGTGTGACGGGAGCACAGAAGGAAGTAAGGAGGGTGCCCTTGAGGGACAAGAGTGAATAAGGCCAGCCTGTTCCTTCCTTGTGAACACCACAAAAGCCGAGACCCTGTCCTAGGACCCATGAGAGCATTCAAACAGACTCAAGCTGGAGTTGGTGACAGCTGGTCCAGCAAGACGACTAGATGCATGATCCCTCCTGTTGAAACCCCAGCATGATTAGATTGCCTCTGAATACCGGATGGACACCAAGTACACCTTCCTGGAGCATGCCGTTGCTCCTCCTGCTCATCAATAGAGCTGCCCTTGCATTTGGAGAGTCCTCTCTTAGGGACTCCCCTCTCCCTCCAGTGGACCATTCAGTTCAGTGCCACTCCATCATTCTCTCCTATCATCTCTGATGTCACATACTGCCTGACACATGTCCTAGAAGACAGATAACACTCTTTTTGTGTTCTCCCTGGCAGGACCTTCGCATCTCTACACTGTTTACACACACACATGCACACACACACACACACACAACTACAGACACATACACACATGCACATATGCATGCATGCTCACACCCTTCCCCTGTAAACTCTCTCCTTCAAGAACAATCACAGGTGATTTTAACATAGAAGGTGACATTTCTTTGACGTGCAATCATGTTTCTTAATTATGCTTAATTGCTGCCTTTTCCAGGAGGACCCAGAGCTGAGGGGCAGTGTACCAGCATCAGGACACACACTTTCAATATCTTAATGTTACTAGTTGCATGGTATTATCTCTGAATCAGCAGGGAGAGTGGCTGCCAATTTCATCACCACATTCCCTAGGCTCCCTGGTCTGTGTACTCAGTAAGCCCAGTCTGACAGCACTCCAGCACTCTTATCAAACCGCAATTATTTATTGGTGAAAAGCTCCACTTAGGAACTTCTTTTTTTATTTTATTTCATTCTTAATGAGCAAATAATCATTGTGCATTTTTATGGGGAACAAAATGTGACATTTTGATAGATGTTTGCAATGTGGAAAGAGCCATGCTCTTCCTTATGGTAATCTTACCATTGCGGTTCCCCCCACCCTCTGTACAAGGCCTGGCAAGGAATGAAAAGCGCAAAGAGCCCAGTGTCTGATGTGGTTCGCTTTGCTCATGGCACTGTGTTCCCACTGATCAAGATCACAGATACAGACTTCAGACTGAAGCAGACACTGTTGGCTATGGACCCATTCCCAGGCTGCACCACTTCCTGCTTTGTGGGGTGGGGCACTTCCTATGACATAAGATGGCTCCCATAGCCTTGTTTCCAGGACAGAGAGAGGGCTTTGTGCTGCTGTGGCTTCTCCACCAAGGTGCTTCCTAACTTCCCCAATGAACATAGAGTTTCCTGGGGGGAATTGTGCTTTTCCCTTCTTTTTCTGCTGATAGAACCTCAAACTGATTTGAAAGGTGTCAAGAAGAGAACAAAGAATGGCTACCTTCCTGACATCAGGACTCACTACATGTGAACCTTCCTAACCATGCTAGGGAGTTCTTACCCATAAGCCACTGCACAGCCATCAGAATCAGGAAATGAATGCACAAGCATTGCTGTCTTGGAATCCTCAGACTGAACCCACCATTACCAATGCTCACAATAATGGCTTCTAAAATAAAAAGATCCAGTTCAGAGCTACACATCACTTTAGTTACCTGATTACACATTTCTGAAGCCATTATATTTTTCTAGTTCATTTGAATTGTTTGATTGACAGATTTTAAAATGTTGATGATGTTCAATGTGAAGTTTTGATACAGACAGTTGGTGACAATAAGTTGGTTACCAGAAAACATTCTCAGAAATGCATCTGTACTAGAACACCGTGGAGTGTAGGTGCCAGACTTAGATGGTGCACTTCACACACTCAGCATAGCTTCTTGTTGCAAATAAGAGTCAGATAAGCAGATGTATAAGGCCACTGTGGGTGCAAATTCATCATGAATTTGAAAGAATACATACTATTGATCAGAAGTCCAGTGCACTTACAGACCAGTAATTCATTATCATTTAAAAACATTACCTAGTATTAGGTATTGTACAAAAATACCTAAGACAATGAAATAGCATTGTTTTTTTTAATTGACTGTGTATCTGTATGTGAGTATGTGCACATGGGCACAGGTATCCATGGAGGTCAGAAGAGAACTTGGTGCTCTCTTGGATCACTTGGATCTGTAGTTACAGGCAGTTGTGAGCTGCCCAATGTGGACACTGGGATACAAAATATGGTCCTCTACAAAGACAGCAAGCACTCTTAACTGCTGAATTATTTCTCAAGTCCCTGATGAAAATCCCTTAATTAAATTTTAGAATAGAAAATAACGAGTTTACATATGATGTTGATACCATGTTCACCAGGAATGCTTGAGAGATACTTAATGCTACTGCAGTGTGACTAAATAAGATGAATATGCCAGCAGTTATAGATACCTACACTAACTTGTGCCCTCCAACTATCTGCCATGGATGGAGGAGGTACCTGTGAGATCTGAGACCTTCCTAAGCATCTACTGACTGTTGATCATTGTTGGAGGAGGTAGAATTTTCTCTAAGGGCATGGTCACTGAGGGACTGGATGAGAAGACATATTTCACAGGGGAAGCAAGTAAGGCAGATATGAGGTGGTAGAGGGTGAACATAATCACAACGCATGTATACTGTCAAAACATAAAGAGAAAAAAAGAATACAAAGGGTGCTGGGAGTGGTTGAACATGACTGTGGTGGTTTGAATAGGATTGGCCCACACAGACTCATGTGTGTGAATCTTAGCCATAGGAAGTGGCACTATTAGGAGGTGTGGCCTTGTTGGAGTGGGTATGGCCTTGTTGGAGAAAGTATTTCACTGTGGAGGTGGGCTTTGAGGTCCTAAATGTTCAAGGATGGTACACAGTCTCCTTCTGCCTACAGATCAAGATATAGAACTCTCAGTTCCTTTTCTAGCATCATGTCTGCCTCTATTGCACCATGCTTCCCACTCTGACCATAATAGACTAAACTTCTGAAACTGTAAGACAACCTCAATTAAACATTTTTCTTTATATGAGTTGCCTTGGTCATGATGTCTCTTCACAGTAATAGAAACCCTAACTAAGATAATGCCTAACAGCTGAACACTTGGAGGTTTGACACAAGAAGACAGGAAGGTTCAAGGACAGACGGACCATAGATCGAGACATTTGTATAAATAAATAAGGCACACACAAAAGTTAAAATAATAATCCTAATAGTAAAATTGTCTGAGGAGAATAGCATTCTAGATGTGGCCTCTTGTTACCTGAGACCTCAAGGCACAGTGTACAACTCACCATGAATACAGTGTAGAGTAGCTTCTGAAGGATAGTCAGTGCCTCTACGGCCTCACATACCATTTCCTTTCAGGAAGCCCATCTAAAGCCCACTATCCTAAATGAAATGCCCTCTGAATTTCTCATCAAATCTATCCCATGGGCATACAAGCAACAGTGACATTGAGAAATGGACTCCCTGGGTCATCTCATAAGAGTTCCAAAAGCTTAGTTTCCAGCATGAGAAGGGTCTAAGGATAATGAGGTCATCCAATGGTATAGGGATGGCCAGTCACAGTTCTCTCTGCTTCTCACAACCCAAGACTGGAGGTGATCCTGGGGACTGGAGATTCCCTGGGTTTTGTTTGGTTGTTTGGTTGATTTTGTTTTGTTTTGTTTTGTTTCAGCCAATGTATACAATGGGTCATATTCTACCACTCTGATGCAGAGTGATCCTGTGTTCAAACTCTTGGCTTTGCTGAAATTGAAACTGCAGACATCACCATTATGTTTTTGTGTTCTGTTTGAGGTATGTTGGTTCTTCATAGAGGATTTGAATTGTGGGCAGAATAAATATTATGTATACCTCTCTTGTTATAAGAGAAGACGGTGCAGTACAAGTCGACATTAACAGACAAAATAAGGTGAGAGAAGGTGTACATTCTAGAATCTACTTCCTAGTCAGGCTTCAAGAGAAGTCCAAACTTTCGCAAACTGGATCCAGTAGCCTAATTTCAAGCTCAGATTCCTTTTTTTTTTTTTTAACTCCACCTCTCCCTTCCATTAACCACAGTCTTCCTCCACATGTCCTTCACTCTCCTCCAGATTGTAGCAAACATGGCTGCCAGCACCAAATAGACTCATGGTCCTCTTGGAGTCAATGAGCCCAGTGGAAATGGGATGTCTCTTTCTAGGGCTTTCCAGGGATGACTTTGGTCAGCTACTGTGGGTTACATGTTTATACCTCAAGCAACACCTGTGCCCAGAGGCCTACGGTGTTCCAAAAGTGCCTCATCATGGGCCTGGGAGGCTAGCCTCTGTGGAGGGTGGGGAGGGGAAGATTAGTAAAGATAACTTCAGCAGCTGGGGTGACGTTGGGTTGGTAGAGAGCAGGCCTAGTTTGCACAAAGGCCTGGGTTCAGTCCTCAGCACCACACTTGTTAGATGTGACAGCACAGGCCTGTAACCCTAGAACTCAAGAGGTAGAGGCAGAAGGATCAGCACTGCAAAGTCATCCTCTGCTACGTAAAAAGTTTGAGGCTATCTTAGCCTCATTAGACCTTTGTGCCTTAAAGACAGAGAGGAGTGGATAATGAAAGAGAGAGGCAGAGAGAGAACCATCTCCATCCAAGTGACGTGAAACTAGGTCCCTTTTGAAGACAGAGGCTCTGTTAGAGGCAGAGATGGGAAAAAAAAAAACTCTCCTGGATGAAGTGGAGCCAACTCCACTTGCCAAAGTACCAGAGGACAGTCCTCATAAATAAAACAATAGGAACAAGGCACATTGAAGTCAGAGCTAAGGACTCTGGGAGAAGACCCCCCTCAAGGAAGCTAAGAGACAGAGACTGAGTCCAAGGATCAAGAAATGAGGCTCACAGGCGGCCCAGAGAAGCTGCAGCATGCACTCAGGCAGGAAGCCAAGGCCCAGTGCTCATCTTGAAGTAATTAGAATGCTACTAAAAGTCTCGTTTGTCTTGATATTTTAATTACTGGCAAGATAAGACAAATGCTTTTAAAGGCCTAAATAAAATGGTAATCCCTGAGGTAAATATCTAAAAGGATTTTTCAGTGTCCCCGCCCCTTCTTTTTCAGCTGTGATACACGATGGATACTTACCAAACTGTTTTGTGGGAAAACTCTAATAGACGGAAAAGATGGACTTCCACAAGCTCAAATATGGAAAGTTTTAAAATAGAGAAGTGACATCCATAACTAATGATCCCAGGATGTTAGTCTGTGAAGGCTGCTAGCACAGGATCTGGATCCCCATCAAATATAAATTATGAAATATTGCTCCAAAGCAGTGCAAGCCTTTGCCCTACAAGGGAATGGTTTGGGCTGCAGCTGACAGGGGAGCTGTGTGGAGTTCATCTTCAGCTGATAACAGGGAAGGGGGGAAAAAAGTGGATGGGCAATCCTGGGGATCTCTGGGTGCCAAAGCTGAATGAAGGACATGCTCTTAGGACAGGGAAGAAGAGGTATGTCTTCTCAGTGTGTTTCCTGTGTGGTCCTGTCCTCAAAGGAGGTGACTGTGACATCTTGGTCACAGAATGCAAACACAGAGCTTTCTGTTTGCTTCTGTCTAAAGCACATCCCTGCTATAGCATTTACCTTTAACTCTCAGCACTGGAAGGCACTGCCTCCTCCAGGAAGGCTTTGGTGATTTTTTTTTGAGATGTTCTGTCAGCTTCTTAGACTCTCAATCAACCATATGATTAATATGGCCATTGACTGGGCAGTATTCACTACTCACTGTACAGTTTGTCTACAAAACAGTGGGCAACTCATTGACTACTTGGGTGGTTCTTTTATTTATTCACATGTCAAGCACTTACTCAATTTACCTTTGGCCTAAATACAATGCTGAGCTTTGAAAATGCATAGGACACTGAGCAAAGCAATGATTCCCAGGGGAAAGGCATGGATAGACCTTGGCCTTCCCTACTCACTAGTACACATCAAACAGGGAGGGTAGTACAGCTATACCATAGTGGGTAGCATCAGCCAAACATGACAGACAGTGCAGACCCAACATTGTAGGCAGTACAAATGGAACATGGGGAGAGGCATAGATGCAATGTGGACAGTGGCAGGCACAAATCCAACATGCTAAGCACTGTAGATGATTCAACCTAGTGGACAGCACAGGTTCAACATAGCAGGCAATGCAGATCTAACACAGTGAGCAACACAGATCATTATGTCCTTATGGTGGTTAGTTGAAGTCCTGAGAGCCAAAGTAGCTCGGTCAGCATCTCACAACAAGCTTAAGCCTGGGCCAAGGCTACAGCCTAGGTGTTGTCACTTCTTTTTTTTTATGTTTTATTTTTTAAATTTTTTAAATATTTATTTATTACTTCAGGTTACATCTCCATCACAGTGCCCTCTTTATACTCCTCCCAGTCTCACCCTCCCACCCTCTACCCCCTATCCCTTCCATCCCACTCCTCTGGAGTGGAGTGTCCCTACATAACAGTTCCCCTGTCCAAGTTCAGCAGACATATGAGGGCCAAGACCCTCCTCATACACTGGGGCCTACAAGACAGCACCACTAGGGCAAAGTGTCTCATTGACAGGTAACAAAGTCTATGTTCCTGTTCCCTTTGGTGCATTGGTTGTAGTATAGTTATCCTGTACTATATGGCTAAAATATGACTATAAGTGAATAGATGCCATGTGCATCCTTCTGAGTCTGGGTTAGCTCACTCAGGATTAGCTTCTCTAGTTCCATCCATTTGGCTGCAAATTACATAATTTCATTGTTCCTGATAGCTGAATAATAGTCCATTGTGTAGATGTACCATAGTTTTTTAACCCATTCTTCAGTTGAGGGACATCTGGGTTGCTTCCAGTTTCTAGCTATTACAAATAAGGCTGCTATGAACATAGATGAGGAAACTTCCTTGTGATTTGGTGAGGAATCGTTTGGATGTATACCTAGAAGTGGTATGGCTGGGTCTTCAGGTAGAGCATTCCTAGTTTTCTAAGATATCACCAGACTGACTTCCATAGTGGTTGTACAATCTTGCACTCCCACCAGCAATGGAGGAATGTTGTCACCTCTAATCAAAAGTCCTTTTTGAATCTACTAATCCAAGATAGGGTTCTTGTGCCTCAGGAGCTAGGCTTCTTGGTAAACACTGGAATCAGGCCTGGTGCTAACAACTGCAGTTACAATGTCTATATGACTGTTGTGAAACTGCAATTTAATTATCAGTTGTATTTATTAATGAATATAAATGGTAATATTAGACCAGTGGAGCAGCTAGCAAGCTGGCGGAAGGCCAACAGTCCTGACCCGCCTTAAGTGGCGGCCTGACTTGTCCTGGTGAAAAAGCCCTGGACCAAGGGTGGCCTTCACTGCCTGAAACCTAAACTCTGTTAACTAATATCTTCTGTAATAACTATAAGTTATTATATTGGGCTGGCAGAGCAGCCAGCAGCCTGATGGGAGATCAGCAGGCCTGACTTGCCTTAAAAGCCTGTATGCCTGGAGGGAAGGCCTGGCTGTGCAGTCTGGTGGCAAAGTTGCCAGGGTAGCTGCAAGATACTTATTAATAATTATAAACTATTGTATTAGACCAGCATAATTGCTGCAGGCCTAGAGGAACAGCCTCCGGGGTTCAGTGGAAGGCTGATGGGCCTGGATTGCTTTGACTGGCAGCCTATATGTCACCAAGGCCCTTTCTCCAATAATTAAATACACTGAGACCTGTTAATGTTTCAGCACTTAGCCCATAGCAGGGCAGACTCTCAACTAGCTAATCTAAATTAATCCAGACCACTTAATCCCAAACAGCCATGTGGCCTGTTGTTACCTTCCAGAGCTCTCAAACATGTCTGCCTGCTTCCATATCTCCTGTGGAAAGAGAGATTCCTCTGTGTAAAATGCATGGTTCCTATTTCTGTCTCAGGAAGTCCCACCTTCCTATATTCTTTCTGCCCAGTTAATTGGCCATCAGTGACTTTTCTTAACCAATCAAAGAATGCCTCAAAAGGGGTGGTAACCAGATCTCAGCAGTGGAATCATCCCTTTAGAACCAAACTTTTGGAGCCCTTTGCTCCAACACTGTTGTCACCTCATTTGTTCAGATTCCAATCAAACATCCCTGGTGGGATGTCCTTTCCTCATCTACAGAGCAGGATCATCAGGCCTTTCTATAGAGACCCAGGTAGTGAATATTCTAGATTATCAGCTGCAAGGCCTATGTCCCAACTACTAACTCTGATGAGGCAGTGTGAAATGAGACACAGACAACATGCACAGTGTTCTAATATAATCCATATCTTTCAAGATCAGTAAAGTGTTGTTTCCTGCACATCTTCATAAAGTGAAGAGAGAAGTTAACTGTCTTGTTTCCTTGGTACCAAAGGGGGTGAAATAGGAATGATATTCCTTACAGTCCCTTCTTGTGTTCACCATTAATTTTTCTCCAAGCCCTGACCAGTCTTGGTTTAAGTCAATGATATGTCTACGTCGATTGAAATCAGCAAAGCCTCTGAGCAATTTGTGCAAAAATCAGCCTCTGAAGTCTCGTGAAACAGTTTAGCTTGCTGTCCAACCCTAATGACCTGAGTTTAGTCCCCAAAACCCACAGCAGAAAGAAAGAACTAAGCTGTCCTCTGATTGTCATCTTACCTACACACACACACACACACACACACACACACACACACACACACACACACTACACCACACTACAAAAATCACACATAATAGTAAATAAACAAACAATAATAAATAGATTTTGTTACATTTATTTCTACATAATTAAAAATAATCTGTCATTCAAACAAAATGACAACCTACAAATTGGGAAAAGATCTTTACCAAACCCACTTTTGACAGAGGGTTGCCTATGGAGAGTAAAGTGTTGAGTATGCTGGAATCTTGTTCATGTTTCACCCAGATGGCAGTGAGGAGCTTCACACAAGGCCCAGAACCTTCTGCCATGTGTGCATCCAAACTGAGGCAGGCCTGACATGTAAAGACAGAGAGGATCTTGCAAGTCCTCAGGAGGCTCTGAAGAGCCACTTTATAAGGGTTTTTATTGCCTTCTTCTCAGAAGCTGACTGCACTCCTGGAAAACCCAGGGGCCTCATTTAGAAGAAGAGGCTTACAAAGTCGGCACAGGGGAGGACTTGATGCTTATGTGGCCTGCAGCCCCATAGGTCAGCTCTGTATGTTGTAACTCCATGAGGACCAGGACCACAAATCTGTCACTACCTGGAATGCCACAATATGCTCAGAAGGTATTTTGCATTGCCCCCCTAGTCAACCATCAACTTCTCCTTCCTTGTGCCCCTGTGATTCACCCTATGTCAGCTCATGACTAACAAGGTCATTCCTCACAGATCAATGACACTACACAAAATATAACCCAGTCTCAGCATTACCCAGAGGGTCTGTCACATGTACCTCTTCAACTTCATCTATTTCTACAATCCTGGTTCACTTTATTCCAGCACAAGGGCCTATCCACTATGTCTGAGATAGCATGGGTAATTCCTGTCCCAGCCCCAGGGCCTCTGCACTTGCTGTTCCTATGTGCAGATGTTCCATCCTTCTCCAGATCCTTACATCATTGGCTTCATGCTGCCATCCAGGATCAACTTGGATGTGACCCGCTCTGAGAAGCCACCCCTGACAACTTTGTGCACTACACTACAGCTCTGTGCTTTGCCTTCACTGTAGCTCAGATCACTGCAGCAGCCTATCTTCTTTATGCACGTGTTTTCTTATTGTCTCCCCAACAAGAACAGGAGCTTCGAGGAACAGAGTATGGTAGGAAAATAGATCTGGAGAGAAGGGCACATCAGGATCGATGCTGGAAAGAAAACAGTGACAGGGAAAAAAGCCTACAGGTCTGTGTGTCAGGAACAGAGCATGAGCAAGAACAGTGAGTGCTGAGTGGACTTGGGAGAAGTAGATGCTGTGGAAATGACCCCCAGAGGGTGATGGCCCCTGTGGCTGCAGACTTCTGCGTTTCTAGCTGCTCCTGCTCTCTAGCTCACCTGATCTCAGGAGGGCTTTTCTCCCTTCATAAGCTACCTCTTGTTCTACTGATATCCATGTGCTCCTGGTCCAGCTCTTGTTCCAGAATACAGGAACCTGGAAATCTCAGTGGGTTCCTCAGGTGACTATTACATGGAAGCTTTTCTTTGCTTTCCTCACTAGCAATGAGAAAAGCCCAGCAAAAGGAGGCAATCAACAAATAGATACCTGGTGAAGAAATGAATGGAAGAATAAATGAATGAATGAACAAATAAATGCTTAATAAAGGAGTGGATGGAATAATAATTGTTGTAATCAACCCCACTACTGCCTATGACCCATCAGGCTGATCTGTCAGCTAGCCTGAACATTTCCCGAGGGAAGGACCATGTCTTGTCAATGTCAGTATGTGTGTTTTGTTTATGAATGAACTGTGACTTCGTATTTTCTCTCTTCTTGATATCCTGACATCCAAGGCTTAGCTGGCAAAAAGGATACAGCCCTCCCAGGCTAGCCAACCCCAACAACCACCTGCTAGTCAGCAAGCCCCAGAGACATGAACTAACCAACCCTGAGTTCAAACTCCCTGTTCCACAGCCGCCCTCTTTAGGCTACTGTGCTCAGGGACATTAGATCCCTGCCCTAAGTCACCCAGGGTCCATGTATCAAAAGACAAGGGTCTTCTATCATTTAGAAGCCACAAAATTATTCTAACTATTCAACTCTGAGCCTGCTCAGTTTGCTTAATCTATCTTGCTCAAGCCTCCCAAAAAGGTCCACTCTGTGCTTCCTCCATATCTACACACATATACCTCACCCAACAAACACATATGCCCCATCCCATATATCCATAAACATGTATATATAATGCTCACATATGTATGCCTTACACATTACATTTTATTGTTTTCTCCACCTAGAAGCTCTGAAAAGTAGAGACTATTATTCCCAATATGCAGAGGAATAAACAGGTTCCAAGAAGGCAAGACATGGTTTGGCTAAGCTCACACACACAGAGAAATTGGCAAAGCTACATCTTGACCATTGTTAGTCATGTACCAGGATCCAAGGTTCTCCCAAGTAAGGACAGAAAAACACGGCTTTATCTCCCCATGAGGCTCACAATTTCTCCTATCACCTTGCCCTCCATACGTCCTGGTTTTGTCTCTTGGCTACTGTATCTTTTGCTGAACACATAAAGCATTCAGAATGGTGGATTCCAGGCATTCAAGTGAAGTTACAATTAATGCCTATGAAATCATAGTGATATTGTTCTTAGCTAATATTACAAAGCTGCTGGGTGAGGATCAGACCACAGCTGTCCCCACAATACAACTTGAACATTTTTTTATTAGCAGCCACAGTTCAAAAAAAAAATTTAAATCTAAGCAGCACATCTAAATGCCCTTACCATGTTGAAAATTCAAGTGGTCCAGCCATATCAGCCTTCAGGTTGGACCTGCTTCTCTAATCCTACTGCCTCTGTAGCCAAATTCTTCCTCAGAATGTAACAGCAGCCCCACACAGAAGCCTACTCTATCCCTGCTCTCCAATGCTCCCTGTATAGCTCCTCTCACTACAGAGGGGCCCAAGTAATTCTACTCTCTGCTCACTGGGCTCTCTTAATTACTGATGTTATCATGCCATGCAGGTCAGACTCTGGCTCTAAGCTGCAGGTATTTTTGTCTTTCTCCAACATGATATCTAACCTTCATATTGAGGGGTTCTAACCCTTCTTGTTTGTTTACTTTCTGTCCACTCTTTCAACCTCAATTCTTATTGCTCCTTACAGTAAAGCCACCATAAGCTGAGATCATATTCTACTGAGAGAAACACAAATAATCAAATGAAAGAACATAGGAGTAGAATGTAGAAGAGCTAAGGAACATGGCAAACAGTATGACAGGAGTGATCACGGGTCACTTTGATCCAGTGATCTGGTAAGTCTGATTGGAGAAAGTAAACTCTGATCTGAGATGGGTAAATAAGAAAAAAAAAAAGTGTCTGGAGATCCCTAGGCAGGTGAGCTAGCCCTAAGATCATCAGAGTGGGAAAGCTGGCCCTGCCCCTCACCTACCGCAGCATTTGGAAGAGCAGGCCCTGAACCTAGCCTGGGCAGCACAGTAGAGCTGGCCCTGGATGTGGATGCTGTGGATGGGCTGGCCAAGGATGTGAGCATGGGAGATCTGGACCTGCCTCTTGTCCTCTGTGTGGTGGTGTCAGGGAGGGAGAGAATCCCTCCCTTTTCTCTCACCAACTGCCAGCAGGTGGGAGAGCTGGCCCTGAGGGGTCAAGAGAGGAGGAGAGCTGTCCCTGTCCCTCACCTGCTGCAGCACTTGAGAGAGCAGGTCTTGCATCTCACCTGGGCAGCATACAGCTCTACTGGAGCTGACACTGGTGGCTGGGAATGAGCATGGGAGAACTGGCCCCAACACTTGTCTGCCATGTAGTGACAAGAGCAAGAGAGAGATGCCCTCCCCTACCCTTGCCCCTTGCCACCAATGGCAGGCAGGAGAGCCAACCCTGGGGTCATGATAGCAGGAGATCTGACCCTGACCCTCACCTGCTGCTGCACTCAGGAAAGTAGGCCCTGCACATAGCCTGGGCAGCACAGTAGATCTGTCTCTGGATATGAGGACTGTGGGTGAGCCAGCCCTGAGGGAATGAGCGCTGGAGAACCAACTTTGACTCTGGTCTGCTGTACAGTTGTGCAGATAAAGGGAGAGATGCCCTCCTCCTCTCCCTTGCCCTTGCCACCTATGGCAGGCAGGAGAACTGGCCCTGAGGACATGAGAATGGGAGAACTGGCCATGTTCCTCACTGGCTCCAGCACTGGGGAGAGCAAAGGAGAGCTTTCCCCAGTGATGTGGTTGCAGAAAAGTTGGTGGGCTGACCAGTTCAGACACCTCTCAGTCCCAGATCCAGGGATTTTAATTGTCGCACCCCAACATCTACCCCATCAATGAACTGTTACAATACATGAAAGAGCCAGTCCTACAGAACCAAAGCTATAGAGTCCCCATGACATTGGACAACAACCAGATATTTGAAAGAAGTTGAGTAAGGTTCCAGTATTGATAGTGTAGCAGAACCCAGAGACCTCATACCAGACCAACAACTCATTGCAATGAACGTTTGCAGGCAGGAAAGTGCAAACAAAAGGGTATGCAGTGGGACACACTATGACACACTACAGCTTCCACAATGAGATAATTTTTTCGATTTGTTGTGGGGGAAGTTGGAAGGGTGGAGGGCAGGTGCAAGGGGACAGGGAGATGAGTGAGAGTGGGGTGCATGGTGTGAAATTCACAAAGAACCAATAAAAAGTTTTTAAAAAGAAAAAAATGTCTGTTAAGCAGTGACCCCCTCTCGAGGTGCATTGTGGTTGTTTGGGGTGGACAGTTGTAGAATGAATACATTTCCTTACATCCTCCTATGCCATGACCCCTGCAATATTGCTTTGCTTACCCTTCCACCAAGAAAGAGAGACTACTTGCCTATTTCTAGGATCAGTGTCCTGTGACCTCATCAGTTCAACATCTTCCCTGTTGAAGACAGCTGATCAACTTTCCACCAATCCACCATAATCTCTTTTCATTTTATATTATCTTAAGACACAGGGGTGCAGATCTTCCAAGTTTCTTTTCTATGAAAACATCATTTTTGTTTCCATGGAAACTTTGTATCATCAGTTTCTGTAAGCAAGTTAGCTAGAATTTTGATTGTGCAATGGTTAATAGCAATTATCAGCTTGACTCAATCTAGAGTCATCTGGGAAGAGAATCTCAATGAGGGACTGTCTAGACCAGCAGTTTTCAACCTGTGAGCCATGACTCCTTTAAGGATGAAAAAAACGCTTTCACAAGGGTTTCCTAAGACCATCAGAAAACATAGATATTTACATTACAATTCATGATGGTAGCATAATCACGGTTATGAAGTACCAATGAAAATAATTTTATGGTTGAGGGTCACCATAACATGAGGAACTGTGTTAAGGCTCACAGCATTAGGAAGGTTGAGAGCAACTGGTCTAGAGAAAGTTGGCCTGTGTGTCTGTAGGAGATTGTCTTGATTGTCTTAACTAATGTGGAAAGATCCAACCTGAAAGTAGGCAGCACCATAGATCTGGGCCATGGATGTGTAAGAGCAGAGAAAGCTAACTGTGAAGTAGGCATGCATCTACTTGTTAGCTATACCTATGTGCTCTTATATCCAATAGTCTATTGCCTCAAGCTTCTGAATGACCTTCCTGCAATGATGGACTATAACCTGAACTCACGAGCCAAATAAACCTTTTCTCTCCTAAGTTGTTTTTTATCAGGGTGTTTTGTTATAGCAATGGAGTGGAAACTAGGACATAAAGAACTGGGTAAAGTTAATAGACAGAGGCAAAACTGAAATCTCAGCAATACTATATTTTCTAATTCATTAACAATGTATCACTGTATTTATTTATAATGTGTTTGCCTTCCTTACCTCGTTGCAAAGGTCTTAGACATCTCTGGTTATGTGTGTTCCCTATTGACGACATTTTTTTTATTTTATTTTCCAACTATCTACAACCAATGTGCACAAACACAATTGATTTTGCTCAGCCTTAAGATGGGCGTTGCCTCTCTGTGCTCCTTATGTGTTCTGTCAAGGCTGGGCATGGGGCTCATCTTCCCTAGATTGAATGTCATTCAAGGTTCTACCCTCACTCTGTAGTGACTGTAGAAGCCCCCGGAAGACAGGGTTTCTATTGAAGTTTTTAGGTAGTGTTAATCTCACTATGACTGCATCCTACTTTCAAGCAAAGACACAAAAAGGAGACTCTTAGCTGGAACAGGACCTCCTCTCAAGTCTGACCTGCACCAAACCTTCCAGCTTGGGAGGGTTTTGTTTAGAAACTTCAAATACTGTTTATTTGTTTGTTTGTGACACATGGGGAATGCTGGCATTATCTAGAGTGTGTCACTAGTTGTTCTCTGAGAAAAAAAAAGACAGTAGTCTCTTAGGATAATACTATGTCATTCCAAAAATGGACCTCCTTTGTTTGATGTTGATGTCTCTGAACAACTATTAAACTCAAACATACAAAAATGGAGCGTTAGAGAAGTACCTCAGTTGGTAGACAGTTTGCCTGGTGTGCATAAAGCTCTGAGTCTGATCCCCAGGACCACATAAACTGAGCATTGCAGTGAACACCTAAAATTCCAGCAGTCAGGAGGATGTAGAGGCAGGAGGAGGAAGTGGTTACATGTCTGCAAGGACATGCTGAAATTGGGCCCCTTGTCATTTGCCAGAAGGAAGATTGTGCAGCCACCATGGAAAATAGTCATGTAGTTCCTCCAAAAGTTAAGCGTAGAATTAGCACGATAGAGCAAGTCCACATCTGAGTGAACATCCCAGACGGGGTGACACAAGCAATAGAAATAGATTCTCTTAAGCTCAGGTGGGCACAAGTCTTACATCAGGATGTGACCAGGGATGGTTCCTTCTCATGACTATGAGGGCAAGAACTGCCCCAGACCTCAACCTATGGTTTACAGATGGCTTCCTTCTCCCCCACCTCCATGCCATGCCCTTCTGTATGTGTCTATGCCAAGTTCCCCCTTCTTAGAAAGACATTAGTCAGATTAGATTAACGCACACCTTAATAACCCTATATATCCTTTATTTTTCTTGGTTTTTTTTTACCAAATACATGATAAGAAACAGTTTAATGGAGGAATGGTTTATTATGGTTCACAGTTTGAGGGGTTACAGTTCATCATGGAAGGGAAGGCATTGTGACTAGTCATTCCATGGTGTCAAGAATCTACATCCGAGCTCCCTCACATCTTGATGTACAGAAAGTAGAGAGCAAGAGTGGACAGGAGTGGGGCCAGGCTATAAAACCCCGAGGCCTGACCTGAAGGTGATGTGCTTCCTTCAGGAAGGTTCTACTTCCTGAAGGTTCTTCAGCCTTCCAAAACAGCACCTTCAGCTGTGGACCAAGTGGTCACACACATAAGCCTACAGAGGGCATTTCACATTCAAACTGAACACTCATTCTAATCCAAAGGCCACTATGAGGACATTCACAGGTACTGGGATTTAGGAATTCAACATGAATTGTTAGGGAGGGAAAGGTACAGTCCAATCTGTCACTGCTATACCATGGTGAATCCTTGAAGACTTAAGCTAAGACAAGTCAGATACTAAAGTACAAATACTTTGTGCATCACTGAAGAGACTAAATATGTAGAGACAGAAGGTTGGATAGATGCTGCCCTGACCCGGGGGAAGATACAATAGGAAGATATTTTTGAATAAAGGCAAAGTTCTGGCTTAAATTGACAAAAGTCCCAGAAAATGCTAGTGATTGCAGTATAATACTGTGGATATGTGGTGTCACTAACCCACATACTTAACAATTGCCAAAATGGAAAATGCTATATTGTATATATTCCTTGACTGTAAGAAATAGTACTCAATGAAATCCACAAAAAGAAATTACCTGCAATTTATTCTCTTTCACATCTAAAAACTATTGTCACAAAAGAAAATGTTTTTATTTTTCTCACTTCATGAGACAGGATATTTCTATTTTCTCTTGGTTTCTTTTTTTTTTTTTAACCTCCTTTGAATTGTGTGCCACTTGCAGTGACACCGGCCATTAGTTTAAGATAAGAGACGGGTCACTAAATGCAAAATGAGAAAAGGATGACTGATGAACAAAACATTTTCAAGTATGGCATTAACTCAGCTTTTGAATCTTAACAGGACAGGATTTAATTTAATTCTGACAAACCAGTATTTAATTTAAATAGTTTACTTGAATTTTCCCATATGGTCAGCAAGATGTCCTCTAGTTCCAGAGACACATAATCTTTGGGATGTCAATTTGGTAGATGGGTTTGTTTTTGTATCAGAGGACCTTATCATATACCTAAACAGAAAGTGTCATGGGCCTCTGAATTTAACATACAAAGATTAAGAATTCTTGTCACAGGCAGCACTTGAGGTTTGAAAAGGCTTTCATGCCATCTTCATTTAGCATTTATCCCAAGCTTGGTGGACTTTCTCTAGTCCACCCTGTACAAACCGGAACACAGGGGCCCCAATTCCCTGCAAGAAGAGACACGGTTCATTATCTAGGAGGCTGGGTGCCATTATAATGTATCTGAGAAAGGGTTTCATCCTTTCCTCCACCAGTTCAAAACCAGTCTTTCCTTACTAGTGGTGAAACAGAAGGAATTACTTTAAGATTTATATTTCTTTTACTTGTGTGTGGAGGTGGGTTTGTGTGTGTGCGCGTGCACTTGTGTGTACAGGTGCCCATGGAGGCTAGAACAGGGTAACAGATCTCTCAGAGTTGGAGTTGCTGGTGTTTGTGAGCCAGCTGATATTGGTTCTAGGGACCAAACTCAGATCCTCTAGAGAGTAGCAGGGCTTTTAACCACTGAGCAATCTCTCCAGCCAAAAAGGATATTCTTTAATGGAGTTATACATAATCCATACCTATGGTACAAGTTTTAAATGTCTTTTCTATTGCTTTAGTCAATAATAATGTCACTTCCTTTCACTATGGTGGTTTGAATAGGTATGGTCCCCATAGACTCATGCATTTGAATGTTTGTCTCATAGGGAATGACATTATTAGGAGGTGTGGCCTTGTTGGAGTAAGTGTGGCCTTGTGAGAAGAAGTATGTCATTGTGGGGCAGGCTTTGAGGTCTCCTATACTCAAGCTCCACCCACTGTGGAATATAGTCTCCCCTTGCTACCAACAGATCAAGATTTAAAATTCTCAGCTCCTTCTCCACCACCATGTCTGCATGGACACTTCCATGCTTCCCTCCATGAAGATAATGGACTAAACCTCTGCAACTGTAAGCCAGCCTCAGTTAAATGTTTTCCTTTATAAGAGTTGTTGTGGTCATGGTGTCTCTTCACAGTAACAAAACCCTAAGACATACACTTAGTTTTTCTCATCTGTGGAAGAGGGATGATAACAGACTTAATAAGGAACAAAGTAGGCACTCAATGAAGTAAAACAAAGTCTTGTCATAGTGGTGGGCTTTTTTATATCCTACAAAGTTTTACCAAATGCTTAAGCACATCATCACATACTTTATCTCTGTATCTACAGAGAAATATTCACCAGAGAGGAAGCTGAGGTGTTGAAACATTAAGTGTATATATGTATGTATGTATGTATGTATGTATGTATGTATGTATGTATGTATGAATGTATGGATAGATGGATAGATGGATGGATTGGTAGATGGACGGATGTGAGGGTGGATGGGTTCATAGATAGATGAGTAAGGGATGGATGGATGGATGGATGGATGGATGGATGGGTGGATGGGTGGATGGATAGATGAGTCTTTTAGTGAGATAGATAGATAGATAGATAGATAGATAGATAGATAGATAGATAGATAGATAGATAGATAGATAGATGTGTGTGTGTAGATGCATGGATGGTTGATGGATAGATGGATGTGAAGGTGAGTGGGTTCATAGGTGAATGAGTGAGAGAGGGATAGGTAGATGGATAGGTGGATAGATGAGTCTTTGAGTGAGTGGATGAAGGAGTAGATGTATGTATATATGTATGTAGATATGTATATATATGTATATGTATGTATGTATGTGTGTATATGTATGTATGTATGTATGTATGTATGCATGTATGTAAGTATGTATGTGATAGTGGGTAGAGTAGATGGATAGATGATGGAATTCCAAGTGATTGATCTAACTTACATGTCAACTGGGACTCTAAAACCCAAAGCTTTACTCTAAAGCACATAGCTGGTATTTCTTTGGTGCATTTATTACCAACCAGAATCACATGTTACTCTCTGGATAGACCAAAGAACCAAGCAAACAAAAATTACCTTATAACATTCAAGGGTAAAGGAAAGACTTCCTTTAGAGCAAGGCTCAACCCTTTACTGCATGCATAGCTGCATTTGTATTCATACAGGTAATACAAACTGTATATAAATTCATAAATAAGAAGCTACTGATATTGTTCAGTGAGCAAAGGAGTTTGCCACTAAGCCTAGTGGCCTGGGCTTGATTCCCAGAACCCACATGGTAGAACCAATTCCTAAAAGCTGTCCTCTGGCCCTTATGCCAAACTCCACACCCACACACAAACATTAATTAATTAATTTTAAAATCAAATCTACAATAAAAATGGAATGAATCAAACTAAACTCTTAGCAGTTAGTATTGAATGAAGCAGAATATTTGCACCCTTCCTGTATTTCTCTGTTATTTGCTAATGACACCATATCATGTTGTTGATGAGAAGAGCTACCTTTGAGCATGTAGAGAATAAAGGACAAGAGGAAGCAAAGTCTATTGAGGCTGCCAGGCCAGTAGATGTGACACCAGGTTTGATGGCCACATGAGATTATAAATAGGATGGAATCTGCTGACTGACCTTGGTGTGAAATGGCATGGGCTGGCTGAGTCCAGGAATCCAAATTTGGAAACTGAAATGAAACCACAACACTGGGGGTCAGGAGCAGGCAAATGGGGGGGGGGGGCAACCTGCTCAAGGGAGAAAGGATCATCAGCAGAAGAGCAGCTTGACCTACAGCCAGCATGTAATATTGTTCTGAGTCCTACCAGAGGGTCAGTGAGGACAAGGGCCAGGTAGAGATGAGGAACTCAGGTCTTGGCCTTGAAAAGGTCAAGGGGGAAAATGGGGAAAGGAAGGTAGAGTCAGAGGAGTGGGAGGAGTTTGTTCTTTCTCCTCTGCCCAGAACCCTGGTCAGTAGACAAAAGAAGCAAGTGGCAAGGTCACATGTCCCCACTCAAAGGATAGACTTTGTCTATCCTCTTGTGCAAGCAACACTGAGGAACATCATCTCAGCACCCCATAGCTTCCTGATATATTCCCAATTACAAAGCACAGAACAAGGCCCATCTTCCCACCCCTAACCACTATCAAAAAATGCATCTCTAGACCCTCACTTTGCAGGGTGCAGCATTCCAGAAAGGAAGGCCTAGGGGGTTTGACTT
Organism: Lophiomys imhausi; assembly: GCA_907164525.1. Classification (NCBI taxonomy): domain Eukaryota; kingdom Metazoa; phylum Chordata; class Mammalia; order Rodentia; family Muridae; genus Lophiomys; species Lophiomys imhausi. The sequence continues at coordinate 5,721,135 of CAJQZJ010032121.1, forward strand.
AAGAAATACAACCACAGATCCCTCTACATAGACTCTCTCTCAAAACAAGATGGCAAACAAGGGAAACAAACATAGTCATAGGACACTTTAGTCTACACTCTGATCAAAATGAACCACAATCTGTGGGTTTTCCTAGGCTCGGTCTTCAGCTTCCCTGGCTCATCTGGGTTCTACTGATTTATGCTTGGTAGAGTCCTTGTGGGCTTTGTTCTCCAATTCAATATCATCTTGAACCCCGGAGTGATATAGCTGACTTTGAAGTCACCTATCACGAGGATGTATTTTCTGAACAGTAAGTGAAACAAAGTCTGCCAGAGGAATTTCACTCTATTTCAAATGTAACATCAATCTGAGATGTTGTCATTTGGCTACCAAAATGTGGCCATCCTAGGCACAGCCCAGTGGGTCTTGGACACTATGGAGTAACACTCAGACCACTAGAAAGATGGTGTTACCATGTGACTATGAGTGCACTTTGGACCTAGCATGGCTGTAGAAAAAAATATGGCTAATTAAACTATTTACTAGTATTTCTATTATCTTTAATTGGTCGACGGTGTTAATCCTTAACCCGCCATTATAAATGAATACACACAGACATCGGGTGAATCTTAACAAGCCTAGGCCTGGGTTGTGCAACCCTAGCCCATCTAAGCCAGCTCATAATTCTATTACTCAAATATGATCCCATATGTACATACGTCCCTTTGGACTATTATTCTCCATGCTATGTCGATGTTTCAGGCCATGTGGAAGGATCTTCTTTAATCTACCCCATGGTGTGTCTTCCTTGTTTACTCCCGGCTTCTTCTCCAGCGACCTTCTCCCAAGATGCTCTGTATCTCTCTAAAAAGCCTGCGAACCTTAGTCCTGCCTACCTCTGTCTTTTGCCCAATCTCCAGGCCTCAGCATTTATTTAACCAATCAGAGTCAATTAAATAACAGACAGCAAACAGGACCAATTAACATTTAGAATGCTTAAAACCAGCCCATCATTTCCCTCCTTTTGTCTAATAAAAAGGATAAAAGGTACATATATAATGTTTAGCCTATTTCTATCAGGCAATCTTGAAGAAGAAAAAGATCATCTATCTTGGTGTGTCTAAAGTTTTGAACCTAAATAATTTTTATCATATATGTTGTCTTCAACCCCATCAAAACTTTAGAAGGGATAAAGTTATTATTTGAGTGAATAGGAAGCACAGAAGAGCAGCTTCCAAAAAGAAAAAAATGATAGTTTGCTGCCTAGACAGTCCTAAATATCTCTCCATACCGTTGGAGCATCATCTTCAGCCTTCTGGCCAAGCATATCCCACAGACATAATTGTGTAGCAGGAAATAAGGATTTTCCCATTCTGTCTCTGCAGAATCAGGATATCAACTTACCTGCATTTAAGCTCTGGTCCATCTTTGGACTGTATATTGTCTGTTGAGAAAGCAGGGACATTTTTGCCCAATAGGAATTATCTCCTGATGGGAGATTTCTTTTTGAGGAATTATCTCCTGATGGGAGATTTCTTTTTGATGCTCATTATTTTCTTCTAAGTCAAATGGGAGCTGTCAGGAACTGACTTTCTTAAAGTCAAACAGTTCTTAAAATAATATCTTTAAATGCCATTTTCTGTACATCTCTGAGGGTTTTGAAGACATCTATTGATTTATAAATCTATCTTTTTGAACAAGCAAACTGTAAAATTCTATCAAAATTAATCTTATTTTTATCAATATATAGAATTCTATACCAATGTATCAAAAGATAACCTTATTTTAAGAATAACAACCGTTTTAAGTTTCAGAGCAGATTCAATAATCTATCTTTACATCTTATCATTTCTATACTATATACATATATTCCCCTTCTTTTCTTTTTAAGTCCTTTTCCCTATATGAGCGAAAGGATAAAGAAAAAGAAATAGAAAAGTCCTTGAGCCTAACCTCCTATACTTTGTTTAATAAGACCATTTATCAATTTGTAACTAATCCCCCTAAACAACATCTACAATGTATCAAATGACCAAAATATTATCCCTCCCCACCTTTTGGGAATGGAGCGTCGCTCTCTTAAAATTGCTTCCTGCTGAATTGGGACATAGAAAACCTGTTTGGGGGCCCAAATGAAATAGAAAAAGTTGGTTAAGCAATTTAATAGTCCAGTCTTTATGTGCTCAGCAATTTGAATGTCCTGAGCAGTTTGTAGTCCACTGAACTTTGGTTGGGAAAGTTCAGGGTTTCATTGAAGTCCTGTCTGGAATAGTCTGTGAGCTGGACCATCTGGGCTTGTCTTGTCTTCTTTGGTGTTTGGTCCCTTTGTTCTGAAAATATATACTTTCTCAAAATTAACATATCTCTATATTTTTTCTTTTGAGACAGGATTTTTTTTGTATATTCTTGTCTTGGATTTATTTTGTAAACCAGGCTGACCTTGGCAAAGGTCAGAGATGCATCTGTCTTTGTCTTTCAAATGTTGGGATTAAAGGCATGTACCATCACACCCAACACATGGGTACCAAGGGTGCTGATTAACATAGGCCTCACCTGATGATTGGTGTGTCAAGAGAAGAACAACAGGGTCTGGGTTATTTTGACACCCTCAGCACCAGAGCCATGATGAGCACTGAGACAAAGACCCTTGTCTTAATTCTCTGGCTGAAGAAGAGAGGTCACACATTTTCAAGCCATGCTGTTCACAGGCTCCTTTACCCTCACTCAGTCCTCAGGGCCTCACATCAGCTGAAGCCCAGAGACTTGAGGCCATCCTCCAGATAATTAGGTACATGCCACCTACCCAAAGAACATGGAAACTTCAGGGCAGGGCCATATTTCTTCAAATTGTCATTCTTACGGCACATTATGGTCTTGTGTCTCTATTGGACTGTGCTCTAGTAAGGTGATGTATGCCAAATTGTGACCAAAATAGAACTGGGCACTAGGACCCAGAAAGGGGACACTCAGTCAAGGACATGGGTCAGTGGCCCCCACCATACCTGGTCATTTCCCTCTGCTAACAACCATAAGGCACTCTCTTTTCAATGAACCATGAAAAGTAAGGAATGACAGACAAACCCAAACTTGAGAAGGAGTTGGAACATACCACAGAGGTATGCAAATCTATGTCTGAGTCTTGGACAAGATTGACCAGCAGAGCCCAGAGAGGTTGTGTGGCTTGGCTGGGGCCATGAACCAGCAGTGTTGAATGACAACTTCCTCTGAATTGAAGCCTCTCATCCTGAATGGAAGTTTGATAAGACTCAGGAAGTTCTAAAGGGAGGCTCCTTAAGACTCAGGAAGTAAACAACTCACAAATCTCAGGAAGTCCCTAAAATTCATCAGGTCCCTCCTTCTCCAAGGTTATATAAGTAATATGAAAAAGAAACTCTTCAACCTGCTGAGCTGTCTAAAGTGTGCTTCAGGTTTCCAACTTCTGAGTGGCAACCATGCTGGGATGGGTTTTGGGTGATATGATTGTCTTTGAGATGTATGTTCTTCTGTAAGTAACCCCTCACCCATTCTCCTAAAAGTAAGCCCAGTAAACTGACCAGTTCACCAAGTTGGACTTTGGTGGTATCATTACTTAAGTTGGTCTTCAGTGCCCTATCTGGGGTGAACAGATATTTCTTTGTCTCATCTAGAAAAGTGTCACAGCAAAACTGAAGGTGAAAATCACGTTTCCTTCTACACTCAGCATTCTCAGAAATGTTACCTTGGAGGCCCAGCAACACCAAGAAGTCCCTTGAACCCTCTGCTTTCTGCCCCCTCATCTCTGGGACCCTTTTATACAGATTACAATGTGCTGAGAACAAAAATTCCTACAGGAGAAGTAATATATGGCATGTATGTCAAAAAAAAGGCAAGTAGGAAGCACACTGTTGTCTCCTTCCTAAATGTCCTCTGCTGGGGAACATGTACACAGAAGGGATATGAGAACAAAAAGATGGAAACATGGAGGATAAATGAGATGAGTGGACTATCTCCAGATCCTCAGATAAACAAACCAATCTGAGATGGATTATTGGAACAGAATAATATTAGGATTCAACCTCATCCATTCTGAAGTACTTGTAACTAAAAGATACAGAGTAAAGAAGCAAGGTGTCAGACAGGGGCGTGGTAAGAGCTCAGCAGTAATTGCTGAAAGTGGAGCACTGGAGCTAAAGGATGCAGTGCAGCGATGATCCTCACTGGCATGTGTTTAAAGCTGTCGATAGCTCAAGATTGAAAGAAGGGCAGGTTGTGGCTATTCTGAGCATCTCCACTAATACCACAGCATAAGAGGAGAATTTAAGAGGATGGAATACAATTTTTAAAAAGTAAAATTCAGTGTTGCATTCATAATCACTCGTGCTTAGAAGTCTTCCAGGAAGGCATCTGGGAAAATTGCTACTGAGCAGGACAGGAAGTGGGGGAAATGCTCATTAACAGATGTGGCAAAAAAATGTTGTTCCCTCAAAAACAAATAAAGTGAGGAATGCTTGTAATCCCATTACTGGAAGGCAAAGACAGGTAGATCCCTAGGGCTCACTGGTCAGACATCTAAGCCAAACCAGTGAATTATAGGTTCTAGGCCAGTGAGAGAGACCCTATCCCTATCTCAAGCAAGGTAGACAGTATCCTAAGGACACCTGAGGTTGTTCCCTAGCCTCCATACACAAGTACACATGCATGAATCCACATATACATGTAAATACATGCACACAAGTACACATACACACACATCACATACACAGTATTAATCCTTTTTATCTCTTCCTGGAGACTAGCTGCCTCATTGGCCTCCTTGGTAGGAAGAAAGTCCCTTGGAAGCCTTTAGGGATGGTAGAGGTTTTTCCTTCTTTGATTTGCTCCATGATGATAGCTATGGTAGGCTACTACATCCAGCCTCTAGTGATTTCCCCCAGCAAGCCTGCTTTGGGGATTTGAGAAAGCCCTGGACAGAGCCTGGCCCAGCCTACACCCAGTCACTCACATGCCTTCTCTAAATAGAAGCCTTGTTTGACAGTGTCTGCCCTTCAGTTGCCTACAGAATCCAGGCTGGGAATCCAAGCTGATGAGATACAAGCTAATTTTTACCTGGGCCCACCTGTCAATGTCAGTTTCCATGGTCTTGAGTAGTGCAGATGCATGGTGTGCAATACCGTAGTCTGTCTTTGAGGAAGACTGTCAAGTGAGTTGTGTTAAGAATCATTGGCCACTGGGAAATGGGTTTGAGGGGTCTAAAATCTGAGCATTAGACAAATCTACCACATTGCAGTTCTTTTTAGATTCTGATTTCTGGACCAGGGTCTCACTTTGACACAACCTATCTTTAATACCTACCTAGCACCCATTATCAAAAAGAGAGGAAGCCTGAGGCTCAGAGCATCTGCAGACCACCGGCCTAGCTAATATAAAATAACTTAATCTGATCATCATTTCCTTAGTTCTGATAAAACCTAGTTTTGTGGTTTGAATAGGTATTGTCCCCATAGGTTCAAATATTTGAATGTTTGGCCCATAAGGAGTGGCACTATTAGGAAGTATGGCCTTGTTGGAGTAGGTACGGCCTTGTTAGAGGAAGTGTGTCACTGTGTGGGGGCTTTTCTCCTATGCTCAAGCTAAGCCCAGTTTGGCACACTGTCTCCTGCCACTGCCTTTGAATATGTAGAGCTCTTAGCTCCATCTCCAGCACCATGTCTTCCTGGATGCTGCCATGCTTCCCTCCATGATGATAATAGACTAAACCTATGTAACTGTAAGCCAGCCCCAAATAAATGTTTTCCTTTATAAAAGTTGTGGTGGTCTTGGTATCTCTTCACAGAAATTAGACCCTAACTAAAATACCTAAGATAACATGAACATAATTTATATTTATTTAAAGACCTTCCTTAGTCACCAAGAATTCTGGGAGTCATCTTTATGGTTTCCTTCAGATCTCATTGATCATCTCCAGCCCTCTTAGTTACAACCATCAAGATCAAGCCAGCCTGGCAGAAACGGAGATATTCCACAGAGATGCTTGTGTCTCTCAATCTGACTATCAGACCACTGAAATAATGATCCCAAGAGAAACGAAAATTTTCTAAGATTCTCATGCTAGAAGAAATAAAGGGCAGCAGCCAAGGAAGAACTTGTCTCCCTGAAAGAGATTTCACAGGTTTCCAACAACTTGTCAGACCACCTTATAGGATGATAATGAAGCTCTGACAAGGATGGGTCCAGGGTGGTTAGACCACACATTTACTGGGACTGCTAATTAGTGCACACCCTTGGCCCTCTATTTAAACTTAAATCTCATTTCAGGATCCCTAAGGCAGACTTCAGGAGTTCACTGAATCTCTTTGTCCCTCCTTATAATGTGGCCACATTGAATAAATCCTGTGTGTGTGTGTGTGTGCACTTTCCACTTTTAATTTGACTCTTTTAATTGGGTAATTAAAAATGGGTAGCTGGATCTGACTTGGAGCACAGGTTGTAACCCCCAAATTCAGTAGCATCTTCATTCACATCATCTCATTGTCACACCGTTGTCATCACCATCACCTTCATCGCCATGCACATGATCACCATGATCAGCACCATCACCACTGTCTTAGTAAGAGTTTCTATTGCTGTGAAGAGACACCATGACCACGGGAACTCTTATAAAGGAAAACATTTAATTGGGGCAAGCTCACAGTTGAGAGGATTAGCCCATTGTCACCATGCTTGGAAGCATGGCAGCCTACAGGCAGACATGGTGTTGAAGAAGGAGCTTGAGAGTTCTATATCCACATCTACAGTCATCAGGCAGAGGGAAAGAGACACTGGGCCCGACTTGAGCTTCTGAAAACCTCAAAGCCCACCCCCTAGTGACACACTTCCTCCAGTAAGGACACACCTACTCCATAAGGCCGTACCTCCTAATATTGCCTCTCCATGGTGACCAAGCATTCAAATACATGAGCCTATGAGAACCATTCCTATTCTAACCATCATCAACATCCCTGTCAACATCATCTACTTCCTTACTATCAACACCATCACTAGTATATTACCTCCACCTCCATCACCATCCTCACCATCAGCACCACCATAACTATCAGTAGCATCATTCTTGCTGTCATCAGTATCATCACCATCCCACCATAGCCATCATCACCACCTTCACTATAGCATCATCATGATCACCTGATCATTATCACCCACCATCATCAAAACCATCAATATTATCACTGTTATCACTACATCACCACATTTACCATCCACTTTTCATCATGATCATCATCATCATCCTTTGTCACTAGTATCACCATCACCACCTCCATCTTATCACTCCATCCTCACATTACCACTAACATAATCATCATTGTCCTCATCACCATCCTCACTCTCATCGTGAACCAGCACCATCACTATCAATGCCATCACCAATAATCTATTATTATTTTCATTACTGTTACCACCAATAGTTGATCATATTTACACAACACCATGAGTCAGATGCTGTGTTTGGCATATCTCCAGTTGTCTTGGTGGACACATCATAGACAGTGGTTTTGTTCTCCAGCCTGTCTCACAGATGACGAACAGCCTTGGAGAGCTCCAGCCACTTGCCCATGAGAAGGAAGCAGCAGAGCTGGGTTTATGGTTGGATCTCAAGCTCTCCATCATTGCCCTCCTCTGCCATTGATTCAGCCAATGTCACAGCTTGGCCTTTCCTGTTTCTTCTCTAGGCCTCAATACTACCTAACCAATCTGCCTGCCTCCTGTCTCCTTTTACTCCCATGGAAACTGAGCCATCATCTCTAAACTCCCAGCATTGTCTGCATAGTATTTAAATATGTCCTAGCATTTTAATTGTCTACTAAAGTCTTTTAAAGGGATCCCATCACTTGTAAGATTTATGCACACTCCTTGTACCTCTTGGGATTCTTCTATAGGCACCAACAATGACAATTCTGGGTGAACTAATGAAGGAAAAACTTCAAGGACAGACAGTTCAACAGAAGGACCTGGTGCAGCACCCTTGAGCTGAAGTGTGGGGGAGGGCACTATGATAAAGCAAGTACTCCTCACTAATTGTTGGGTAGAAGAATGATAAATGAATGTGAGAGTGAGAGAATGAATAGTCATACTTGGAGGGCATCAGTGGTTTTAGGCAGCACTGTAGACATCCCAGAAGTTGCCTCAGATGCCCCAAGTTCATGGGGCTCTAGATCACACATACTCTCCTCCCCTCTACTTCCTCTGCTTATGAATACAGAGAATTACCAGAAAGCTCATTTCCCAAGGGCTTCCAATGCTTTCAAACCATAGATAAAATAAGGAATGCATCACCTGGAGCCTGAGTCTCTTCTACTTCTGGTTCAAGAATCACCAGATAGAAGGCACAGCAGCTCCCCTCCCTCAGGCTGCTTCCACACGCACGGATAGGGCTGTCCAGAAACTTGAACGGTCTTATGTTCAATAAAAGAACCACATTCCACAAATGCTGTATAATTCCAAATTAAATTCCTGCAGATCATAATCACATGGTTGATTTGATATCAACATGAGCCAAACCAAACTGTGACAAATGATGAGATGTCAGGTCTGTGACAGAAAGAAAACTTTGTTTGAGAGATCCCAGAACCCTGAACATGAGCATGCTAGGCAGGAGCCAGCCACTGAGCCACGTCCACAGCAAGCGGCCCTGGGTTTCAGCAGCCACCACTGATAATTTAATACGTAGTTTCCAAGCACTGATGGAAACAGAAGGAAGTTGAAAGTAAAACAGGTAAAACCTGGAATTTACCACCCAGCAGGTAGACAGCGCAGTGGACATAAACTGGGGTATAGTTGTATGCACTGAACACATGAGCATTCAGTCAATCTGTACTCAGTGGAAAGGGTCCTAGAGCCTTTCCTAAAACTAACCTAAACCAACACACGAGAGAGCACTGAGACTCAGAAAGGCTGGGTGTCTGATTTTTAGACTACCTGTGACTTTGTATGAATGTCCTGCACAGACTCAGGGCTTCGGGGCTTCATATGTAGTGTGTGCCCACCATTCCATCCATTTACACATCACAAAAGCTTCCCTGAGTCTTCTGTGCATTCTCCTCCAAAGGCAGCTGGCTGCTCAGGGATCTCTTAGAGGAAGCTGTGGGACAGATGTGTGAACCCAAAGTGCAACTATTTTGCTAAGTGCTTGGCACCAACACACCTTCAAGCTGCCAAAAATATCTTGCACTCCTTGGGCCTCAGGTCCAAGGTCACCATATCACTTTCCCAAAAGTGGTGAAATGGGTCCCAGAGGGAAGAAACATCTGGAAAGCAGAAAACAAACATATACTACACTTGGAGCCAGAAAAGCTCACCCACATTGAACATGATAGCTAATAAGCACTTACCTTGGGATCAATGGAAGAATGACTTTCAGGAGGGAGCAGGAGACACCAGTAGAGCCAGAACCTGGAGTAGAGTTAGGACCTTGACGAGAGGCACTAACGAATTCTATACAGAGCACCCATCCTCATCCACCTAACCTAGTTGCTTCCCAAAGGTGTCGCCTCCTTAATACGTTTTTTAAAAATATTTAATTACTTCAGGTTACATCTCCATCTTGGTATCCTCTTTCCGCACCTCCCAGTCCTGCCTTCCCGCCCTCTACCCCCTATCCCTTCCATCACATTCCTCTGGAGTGCAATGTCCCTACATAACAGTCCCCCGCCCCAGTACCTTAATATACCACATTTGGGGTTAGGATATCAACTATGAATTTGGTGGAAGAAATACAAACTTTCAATGTACAGTCATCCTTCTGGCCAGACACAAAGTGGCTTTTCAACCAAACTCAAATGACGCTTCTTATTAGTTAAAAGCAAAGAGATCCGTTTCATGGGTCAAACACAAAGGAAACTTCCTATTGGTTAAGTCCAAAGGAAACTTCTCATTGGCTAAACCCAAAAGACACTGCTCATTGGCCAAACCTAAAGGAAATCGGAAGATAGGAAAGCCCCAGTAGGATACCGTGGGGCACACAGAAAAATAGATGAAAACTAAAGAGCTGATCTAGAGGTGGGGTAGGGGAGTACAAGCAGACTAAATTCAGCCCTGCTTCTTCTCCATGCATGCAGAATTCCTCGATAATTTCTGTTGACAGTGCATAAACTACCTGCACGCTTAGCTCATCTCAAGGTCTCCTCCTGATGCATGAGTTTCTTCCATCGCAGCATTCCCCTTTGCTTAAGTCTGTTCCCTTCTCTCTTTGAACTTCTCCTTCCTTAATTATGCAGAGCCATTTAGAAAACATCCTGCTCTCTGTTCCAAGGGGTCATCCCAACGTCTCTCCGACCATGCAGTGCCCTCCCTGCAGGCCATCTGGTAAGCAGCTTTCTCATCACGGTTTACATGTTTGTCATTCACATTGCACTGCTCAAACCCCTTATTATCTGCAAACCCCTGTTTGGGGAGTGTTGCAAGGATGATTTTCCCTAATTGATCTGGATAAACATGTGTCTGTCAATACAAATCCCATGCCTTCCTGGGTCATTTGCTCAGCTTACTGAGACGAGCTCCAGGGCAAAGTCAAAGTGAGGCTTTGCTGTCACTGTGAGGGTCAGCCACTGAGCAGATCTTTCTTTGAGAGGAAGCTTCCTGAGCCAAGCTGGAAGAATGAGAAAAATAAGCAGATGCTTGGAGCCAGGAGGATTTTCATGTTTCTATAATCAGACCGGATCTGTCTCCTAGTGAGAGTTCAGATTCCCTCATGTCCACAAACAGCCACTGACTCGAAGCCACCTGACCACATCTACACACCAACACCTAAGGTGAGGTCACACTGGCTTCCTCAGCCTGGCTGTCCTCATTCACAGTCTAAGAGTGCATTCTGAGGCTAAAGAGGTGACTCCATTGGTAAAACACATGCTTGTCACACAAGTATGAGTATCTGAGCCCGATCTCTAATACCCATGTAAGAAGTCCAGCATGGCTGAGAATTCGTAAATCCAATACCAGGGGAAGCAGGGACGGGCTGATCCCTAAGCTCACTAGCCAATCAGTCTAGTCAACCAGTGAGTTATGAGAACAGTGAGAGACTCTGTCTCAAAAAATAAGACCAAAGAAAACACACAATGTTGACCTTTGGTTTCCATGTGCATGTGCACACACCCCTACACATACATGCATGTGCACACACACACACACACACACACACACACACACACACACACACACACACTACATTCTGCAACAAGGAAGAGAACACTCTGTCCCTTAGAAACATCAGTGTCTATTTTCCTCAGCATCTTCCTTCTAGGGACAAGCTGATCACTGATAGCTGGTTTAGACCTTGGTAAGAAAGAGAAGCCGAGATCCTTATTATTCCTGAACAGCGTGTGTAAACAGAAAATCTTTGGCCCATACCATGTATCCTCAGAGAGGTTAATCTAACCTGGTGGTGTCTTACCAAGTTCATGTATGACCTTGAACCAATCCAGACTTACTATCTTCCAGTGAAAGATTTGGGGACACCCAGAGTCTAGCATGTACACAAACACTAGCCTGGTCACTTGGTTGTTTAGCTGTCTGTGTCCCCAGTCCCTTGCATGACATAACACCTACAATTCCCCAAGAGAACTATGTTAGTTAGTTCTGCATTGTGGTGGCATACAACGCCTGAAAGAAGAAACTTGAGCTCTCTATTGCAGCCGGTGTCAGTCATCACAGTGCAGAAAGCATGGTCATCACAGTGCAGAAAGCATGGTCATCACAGTGCAGAAAGCATGGTCATCACAGTGCAGAAAGCATGGTCATCACAGTGCAAAAAGCATGGTCATCGAGCATTTTAGGTCACAGTGTTGGGAGCATGTGGCAGGGACTGTTCCCATCTCTGCAGACCAGGAAACAGGGTCATAGGGAATGGGAACCAGAGGCCAGTGTAACATTTGAAGACATGCCCTTAGCCACCAACTTCTGCCAGCAAGGCCCTACTTTTCAGTTTCCATAGCCTTCCAGAATACAGCTACCAGCTGGGGACCAAGCATGTTGTGTGTTAGCACTCCACGTACTATATTGTATTGTACGTACAATTGTAAGTGAATCTGTTCCATGAATGACGGGCAGCAAGAAGCTCCACCCAGAGCATCATTAGTCCCCTTATTCTGTCTAGGTAATGACAGAAACAGAAAGTCCAAGGTAGAATTCTACTCTGGGGAGAGGCTCAGGGAGTGAACAGAGCCCAGTCCACCTTGCCAAAAGGCAAAGTCAGTTTTGACAACAAGGTAAAGTAAACTCAAAACTTCTATCCATGAAAACCAGCCAGTCTACTCTGGCCACTAGTGGCCAGCCAAGGTCTCCTAACGATAGCCACTGTTCCTGATGACCCCAGGGCAGGCACACTGACCTCCTGCTCAAGCTTCACCTGCCAAGCCTTGAGTTGAAGTTGGGCCCTGGGGTAAGTTTTTCAAACTCTCTAGGCTTCAACTTCCTCCTGTTCTGTGAGATGGCGATAACACAGTCCCTAAAGCCAAACGTCATGGTAAGCATTAGGGGTCACCTTTATAAAATGACCCCAATCCCACTTAGCACCTGAGAAAAGGGTGGGTAAGGTAAGCTTGCAGGTTTACCTGCTGGAATCAGAAAGCCTGACAAGGCCTAGGCAGGTTTGTGTGTGAGCATCTGCTGCCATCTGGCGGAGAAAGTTGTGGCCTCACCACAGTCCAAAACTTGGGGTCTTGTGTGAGCTCCCTGTTCCCCCTCCCCTCCCCCGGAAAAGCCTCCTAGGCATCTACAGTAAAACAATTTCATATTTCACAGACAAAAACTGAGGCTTGAGAGAATATATGATATGAAGGAAGAGGGCTAGAAGATTCTGGTGGAAAGATTTAAGTTGCAGGGCAGAGGAGATGAGGTAACCACAAATAAGGATGTACAAAAAAAAAAAAAATTGGAAACCTACCATTTTATATGTTCATTTAACATGTAACTTAAAATAAAGAATAATTTGAATAGAGGTACCCTGTATGGGCACAAAATACTTTTCTAAGAAGCCATGGGTTATTGAATGAAAATATCTTCCTTAAGGTCTATTAACCAGGGAAGGCCTAATGTTCCCCACAACAATGCAGCCTATTGAAATTGATTTTGATAGTCCTTCAAACCTTGATGATAAGACCCTTTTGAAGATGACACTAGCCACATACTTTGGATACAGGACACAGAGACAGCAGGCTAGCACTAAGCCAGGAGCTTCCTCACCACTGGCTTTCATAGTGCCAAAGGACACTATGCAAACTGCTGAAGAGGAAACCCATCAACAGCCCTACCCAACAATGTATGATGTAGGAAACAATACTGACCCACCAGGCAAGATGTACCCACTGGTGATTAGTGGCATGGTTACTATGGGAAGAACTACTTTGTCATTGGATTTGAGACCCACTCCACATGAAGGAACCTATACCTGGTACTTAAAATCTGGTCAAAGAGCTCATGGCTGCGGAGGTCATAGCCATAGAAGGGAACCTAATATTATTGTTTTGCTAAATAGGCTATTTCCCAACTGCCTTCCAAACACTCCTGCCTGACCCGATAGAGGCATACTGCTGTCAGCCTCCTCCAGAGGAGCTTCTTACTGTGGACAGTGCTTAAGAGAGGAACTCAGAACTGTTCAATGTACCAAGAATAAATGAGGGTGAAGTGCTCCACCCTAAACAGGAACATCTCTATCATCCTTCTATGGCTCAGGGAACATCTCAGAAGGTGAGGTGGAAAGAATAAGAGTAGGAAAATGTGGAGGCATGCTACCAAAAGCTGTCTTCTGGCCATGACATGGCCATTGCACTCATTATTCCTGTGGTTATCCGTATAAGGTCTGCATAAAGCTAGACACGCCCTTATGGATGGGAAGAGGGCTCATGAGATCCTGCCCCTCCCCGAGAGACCATTAATAGTTGATGGTCGCTGGAGGAAGAGGACTCATTTGTTTCAGTGGTGTAGCCAGTGGTAAGCTGCCAGTCAATAGGCAAGATTCCACCCAAGCTCATGAAAGAAACTCTAACTACATTTAGTGGGTCACACACAAAACAGAGACAGTGGCAGTAGAAGGGGAACTGTGTGGGAAGAGTGGCTTACTCAGAAGAGAGAGGGGGGTGAGAAAGAGTCATTATAGGCTTGTATGAAATGTATGAAACTGTTGAGGAAGGAAAGGAAAAACTGGGATTTGGAGAGGCCTGGCCATGGGAAGTGGGCACTGAGATTTAACAGTGTGCTATTGTCACAAAAGATCAGCATCAAAAGATTGGCCCACAGGGTGGTGCTACAAGGAGGTGGTAGAATCTTTAGGAGGTAGGCTTAGTGGGAGGTTCTCAAGTCATTGGAAATATGGGGATTGTGAGACTTTGCTTTCTCCTTCTTTCTGTTCATTTTGAAGCCTTCAATCTACTCCCTTCTCTATATGCCAAATCAATGACTAACATCCCACCCAGTCTTGAACCTTGAATCTCCATACTGAAAATTAAGTAAGCCTTATCTCTTACTAGAATTAGTTGCCCCCAGTATTTTGCTACAGTCACACAAAGCCATGACAAGCTTAGAGCTGTCATTTCAATACCCAACAAAGCCAGCTGTGGTTCTTTAAGCTGTCAGGATATGCTGAAGAGGCAGAGGCAGTACAAATTCAAGGTCAGCCTGGAATGAAGTGCTGTCTTCGGCAGATGACAAAGCCATTGTACTTATGAACTCACAGCAGCTATTGTTACCTACTCAAGATCAAGCCAGCAAAGTCAGTCAGCATTCCAGCAGGAAGCACTAACTGAACTCAGCAAGCTACACACGCCCAAATGAATAACACACATGTGCACATACACGTGCACACACAAAGAAGGGGCATGAAAGTGGGAGGGGTGTGTATAGTGAGAATTTTGTAATTTTGGTTTCTTTAAAAAAAAAACACACAGAGAAATGTTATGGAAATATGGTTTCATTTTAATCCCAGGTGTGGGGATATGGGGTTGCTTTGCAGCATCTGACTATGATTTGCCTCATGCTCTGGTGGGGGCATGGTTTTACCAGCTGTAAATAGTTTCTGTGAATGTGTGATGTTTGTAATTCTGGGGACTTTTCAGAGCATATATAAATGCTAGAGCCCACCCCCACCCCACCCCCACAATAGGTAGGTGGTTGGATCCTGTTGGTTGCTGTTGATTACAGTTTGTCAAGTAGTCATGCACCAAGAAGTGAGAAGAAGAAATTAGATATCCTGATGGCAAGGATCAAACTTGCCCCCAAGGACCCTGACACCCCCAACCAGCAGGAAATAGTGTAACGATAATGTCCCTTTTCCCCTCTATCCTTTTTAATATCCTATCTACTGTTAGGGGTTAAAAGGGAAGAAGTAAAGGGATGAAGAAGGGTGGAAGAGGAAAAGAACCCACAAAATAGAAAACTTATTACAGGTGTGTTGGAGGTATCTGCAAGGAATGGGAGGGGGAGTTGGGTGGATATATATGGTCAAAGATACATTGTATGCATTGTGAAACTGCAAAAATAAGTTTAAAAATACATATTTAAAAGTTCAACAATTTTGATTAATTTCCTGGTTTAATTGCAAATAAATGAATCCCCTGAGGGCACTGGCCAACTCTACAGAATTTCAACCACTGTCACCACAAATATCTAAAAATAAGTCCCACCAGGAGGCAGCAGAACTGCATTATGACAAATTGGTTGATGCCTGCCCTGCCAGGAGGTCCCAACATTTGGATAGACTTTTGGAAACCTTAGTCTGTGCCTAGATACCAGCTTCAAGTCCAGGCCACATGCTTGAATATCTGATCTCCCTTCAGTCCTGACCTTATGTGTCTCCCTCCATGACTCAGAGAACATCTAAGAGCCTGAGTGTGCATCAGCACCACACACACAATGGCCCTAACTTCCCCCCAATCCCAATAGTTATAGGGGTTCACCAAGGACAGAGTAGGTAAGTCGAGATGTATAAAGTCACAGTGGGGTACATACTCAGAAGGACACATTATGATGTCTCACAACCTGTGACCCAACCACCTCAAATTCTTACTTTCTGATCATGAGACAGAAACTAAAGTAGCCAAAAGCACAGAGATTATGTTTGACCATAAAGGTTAGCATGGCCTCTCCCATCCCCAAATCAATCTTCCTTTTAGCTGGAGGATTCAGTTCTATCAGATGACTGACAGGGGAAAGGGACTGAATATGTGGAAACAAGGAAAGCACCCAGTTAGGGGCCCTGATAGAGACCCACGTCTGGATGCCTCAGGGCTATCTTCCCCAGACTGACTGAGAGGAGGCTGTCAGCCATTCAGGGACCCCCTCATCCAGGCTCTCCAGAGCTCTGCACATTTGTCACAAGCAGAAAATGGGCCTGTGTCAAGAGTTGAATTCTCTCGAAACAAGAAAAAAAAATAGTTTGCAGGAGGGCCTTGTGTTGGATTCAGACAGACTCAGACACACCCATTTTCCTGACTCTCAGAACTGTCCTGTGGACAGTGAGGCCTCAGAGGAACTCTGACCTAGCTGTGTTCATCTGTGCTCCTAGACCTCAAGGTTCAAGGTCAGTAGAAGACAAGATGTCCCCCACCAACAGGATCCAACTTGTATGTGCCTGTCTGTGAAGGCTGATCTTCATTGTCAACTTGAGTGGATTTGGAGTCACCCAGGAGACACTTCTAGGAGAACCTCTGAGGGTTTTCCAGAGGGGTATGAGGAGAGAATATCTGCAGACCACACCACACACAGGAGGCCCAGACCTAAAAAGCAAGCTAGGCATGACTGTGTGTGTCTGTCTGTCTGTCTGTCTGTCTGTCTCTCTCTCTCTCTCTCTCTCTCTCTCTCTCTCTCTCTCTCTCTCTGTATCTCCTGCTCAACAGCTGAGTGTCCCTCTGAAGCCACCATTTCTTCCAGATGAAATGATCTTATTGAGTTTCCATGCTGATAGCATAGTTGAGCCACTGGATGTCAGCCTTAAACAGCTAATGTTTCCTTCTCACCCCCTGTAGTCATTATGGTTTGAGTATGAAGCATCCCATACAGGTTGTGTTCTTGAATGTTTGGCCCTCAGCTCAGGGTGCTGATTTGGAAGGTTGTGGGACATTTAAGAAGGTGAATTCTCACTGGAGTAAGTGAGTAGCAAGAGTGGACCTTATGGGCTACCCCGCTTTCTCTACTTTCTTCCTGATAGGTGGTATAATCAATCACCTCACCCTTGACTACTCCAGTCACAATGTCTTCCTCACTGTGATGGACTGTATCCTCTCAAACTGAAAGCCAGAATAAATGTCCCTTCCATGAAGCTGCATCTAGTTGGGTATCTGGTTAGAGCAAGGAAAAAAAGAAAAGTAACAGGCCATTCATACTCAATGTTGAACACAAAGGAGAAATTAGAAGAATTCTCTTTATTAAAAATACATGAAGGGCTGGAGAGATGGCTCAGAGGTTAAGAGCACTGGCTGTTCTTCCAAAGGTCCTGAGTTCAATTCCCAGCAACCACATGGTGGCTCACAACCATCTACATTGAGATCCGGTGCCCGGGCATATATGTAGACCAAATACTGTATACATAATAAAATAAAATAAATGTTTGCCGGGCGGTGGTGGCACACGCCTTTAATCCCAGCACTTGGGAGGCAGAGGCAGGTGGATCTTTGCGAGTTCGAGGCCAGCCTGGTCTACAAAGTGAGTCCAGCACAGCCAGGGCTACACAGAGAAACCCTGTCTTGAAAAAACAAAAATAAATAAATAAATAAATAAATAAATAAAAAATAAAAATACATGAATTTCTACCTATAAGTGCTCATTCATAACAGACAGTGGGCAGGAATGAAACTAGTTATGCCCATATATATGTACACAATTGACATTAGATCAGAGATCCATTTCAAACAAGGTACAGGGGAACTAAAGAGAACAGAGCTAAGCTCTGTGTAAAAATGAGCATTCTGTGAAGAATTGGCTGATGAGTTTTCTGTATTTACTAATATTCAGTTTCAAATCAGTGGGACATCTATGAGATAAAGAGAATGGATTTATTATGAGATTAGCAACTGAGGCTCTATTTGCTTACCCTCTGTTACTACTCTAGGAGAAAAGGCTTAAAAATGAAGTAGACTAACATCTTGTGCAATAGCCAATTTTATTCAGAACATCAGACAATTTATATCCTGAGTGTATTATTGAGTGTCAAGCAAGGTCGTATGAGGAAAAGTCACGAATTCAGGTTGTATACAGTCACGAGGACAACTCATGCTTGGAAACATCATTCAGAATAGTAATAGTTAAGATGATGGCTAATCCAAAGTAAAACCCACTCCTAATGTACTACACATGGGAAGGGCATGAAAGTATATTCTAAGCACATCCTATATTATGGAGGAACAGAGATTACAAGATTCTTGTCTTGTTTACTTGGGGTTTTCTCACAAAGTCTCAGAAATCTCCTCACGCAGCTTCATTTATGGACTGTTTTCTGACACCCTCCACTCAACAAATGCCAGCAACATTCTTTCGCATCATAGCAGCCACCATCACTCTCAACATGGGGCAGAAGCACCTACAAGGAGGATCACAAAGGTGGAACAAGGTGCATGGGAGCAAAAGTTGCAAGCTAGCTTGTTAGTGCAGAACCGTTGTCCCCACACTAGAGCATGGTGGTGCTCCAGCAGAAGGAAGTAGGATCTGCCTCAGGGACTTCTCTCTTTTGCCACCACAAGGCTCTGTCCCTACAGAACAGCTGATGCCCATGCCCTGATACACTTCAGTCTAAGAGTATGTCCCTTCAGCCTTGTAGAGCCTATGGACTTGGCAGCAGGCAACCAGAAAAGGAGCCAAAGTCTGGGTCTGGAAAGCACTGGAGTCAATCTTGGCCCAGCCACAGTGTTCCCATCCCTTGACTTCCCAGCCCAGTTCTCACTGGGGTCTGTAGCCCCAGTCGTGAGAGAGCTGGAGGCAGTTTACCCAGGCCCACTGAGAACCCTGCTACTCTCATTAGCATACTGGGCTGTCCATCAGGACTCACCAATGTATGACTCACTGATCCCAGGAAATAAATAGCCAAACTGATATGGGGAAATCTGGGCTCAAACAGTAGCAGAGGGGACACAAATTCTCTGTATCTCTGTCTCCCTCATACTTCTCCCAACTCAGCCTCCCAGGCCATATCCTAGAAGGTTAGGGCATGAGAAAAATGGTATGGGTAAGCTAGAACTTGGTCCTTAAGACGGAGTCCTGGATGTCCCATATGGGAACACATCCAGAGGCCATTGCTTCTGCACAGCAGCTGTTCTGAGGCAAAAACAGACACTGGACTTCTGGTTCCCCACAGTCAGGAACAGTGACCCTCCTGATCTAGTACTACCTTTCCAAATCTGAGCCAGCATTTGGGTCTACAGTGAGCTCCCTCTACCTGCCCAGCTTCACCAGTAGGACCCAGCTCCACCAGTAGGACCCAGCTCACATACTTTGATGTCCCAAACAACATCTATTCAAAAACACTCTGTGAACCCCCCACCCTGTGAACCCACAGTAGGGATCAGGAACTATACCCCCATCCTTCCATCAGAGCTGTTTTTCATTTTGATTTTCTGAGGTTTGGGAATAGACCTTTATTGTTGGCTTTTCATGTTCTCTGTGATGAAATGCCTGACAAAAGCAATTATCCAGGAAGAAGGGTTTATTTTATTTTCACCCGTGGTTCAAGGGTCTACAGTCTGTCGTGGTGGGGGGCATGGCAGTAGGAGCATGGGGCAGCTGGTTACATCTCATCCATGGTCTGGAAGCAGAAGGAGATGAGTGATGGCCCTCAGCTCACTTTCTCCTTCTTAATTCTTTCTAAGACCCCAGCACGGTGGTGCTGTTCACAGTCAAGATGGGCCGTGTCACCTCAATTGATCTAACCTAGGAACTTACTCATAAACATGCCCAAAAGCTTGACTCCTGGGTGATTCTAGATGCTGGCAAGTTCACAACCAACATTAGCCATCACAGTACCCGTGAACAGCAGTCACCACCACATAGCTTCCATGTTGTGAGGAAGCCCAGACTACATGGAGATAACCTGGTGGGCAACGTCCCATCAACCACACTTTTATATGCCAGCCTGTAGATGACTAGTGTGTCCATCCTTGTACCACCCCAGCCTTCTAACCTCCAGGGGATGCCTCAGACCTTGCATAGTACATTGAACCATTCCAGCAGTGGCTATGTCAGTGTTTCCAGCCCAGAGGATAGGAGGCAAAGGCGTTGGGGTGGAAGTCAACCTGTGAGTATCTTTCAACACTCCTATAATGGTGAACATGGCCAGAGGCTCATAGCAGAATCCAAACTAAGACAGGGATCAGGTGCCATACACAAACAGGAGCATTAGATTGGAGGACAGAGTCAGAGACCCCCACCCCCACTTACCTTGCATCTCTCCCTTATTCTAGAGGAACTTGCTTAGGAGAATTCTTGTAGGCTAAACATAGGTCCCACCAAATGAGCCCCATCAAGAGTTGATTCTTGACAGATGATTAACCGATTGTTTAGAAAGACTTCCAGGGTTTGCATCAGGTTGTCCAACATCTCCAATGTAACTAAACTCAAAGAGCACTGCTGTCCCCTTGTCAAACGTGATGGGTGAAGTCTAGGGACAGCTGTGCCTATCAGAGGATGGTGCATCCACAGCAGTATCGCTCAGGGTAGTCAGCCACATACACCTGGTGGTCGGTGCCATAGATGTAGTAGACAGAGGTCTTTCCTTGGTACCAGTAATGAACTTCAGTGATGGGGATCAGCTCGATGGTCTGGCGCTGAGGAGACAAATAGCCAAACACACCTCAGAGTCACACCCAAGTCGCACACTTATTTATGAACCACCATCTGCTCCCTATGGCCTGTGGGGTCCTGTGCAGAGCTGGGAGCATAGGATGCCCCTGATCTGCCCATTCTATATGC
>CAJQZJ010032121.1:5742045-5797619 GCA_907164525.1 Lophiomys imhausi
AGCATAGGATGCCCCTGATCTGCCCATTCTATATGCATCTCCTGCTATGCTCTTGTGCTCATTCCATTTCTGTTGCTGTGACGAAATACTGAGACCAGAAGCAACTTGGGAGAAAGGGTTCATTCAGGCTCATAACCCCAGGTTATGGTCCATCTCTGAGGAGAGTTGATGTGGGTATTTGAAATAGCTTGTCATATCCAAAGACCAGAGAAGAGAGAATAAATGCATGCAGGCCTTCTTGGGTTCATCATCCACCTGTATATTTACACAGTCCAGGACTCAAACCTACAGAACGGTGCTGCCCACAGTGGGTGGGGCTTACCATCTCAATGAACACAATCAAGACAATTCCCCACAGCCATGTCCACAGGCCAGCTTGGTCTAAACAAAACCTCATTGGAAGAGACTTCCCAGGTGATCTTAGAGTATATCACGTTAACAACTGCATCTAACCATTGCTGCTCCTTCCCGTGACCTAGGTCCTGGGAAAAACTAATGGATCTTCAGCCACTGTCTGATGTTAGGAGTGAGGCATGGGCATGCTCAGAGGACTTCAAGGAAAACCACATGACGCTTCCAAAAGCATAAATGTCTCCATGAGGTACTGGAGAAGGGTGGAAAGCAAAATTGTTTTCAACACTTAACCTATCCAAACCACCATAGAGATATCTGGAGTTGCACACCAATTTTGATTTTGATGTTAAGACAAAAATGTTAAAAACAATGTCAATATTTGGTGGATTATGTCAGGTGTATCTGCTCATATGTCCCTCCACCATCATCACAGTTGTATGTCAGCATGGTCTCTGAGGGATCTTTCTCAAACATTCTTTTTTTTTTTTTTTTGTAGATGGGAAAATAAGAGACTTGTGAGACTCCAGGTTCTGAACATCAACAGTTCAGTCCTGGGCTCCTCACACTTAGCAGTCCCTCATGTCAAGCTTAGAACTGCTCCCAGCATCCACTCTTCCTAAACAACCTCCCCAATAAGGGGGAGAAGCCTCTGTCTCTCACAGAGTCTGCCTCAGTCCCTCATCTCCAGCCATTCTTGAGTTCACAACCTTCTAAACCCCCAGCTCTGCTGAGCATAGACGAGGTGCTCCTGGGGATCCTGTTGGGATTCCCTGTTACCTTTAGTTCCTGGTACTATTTGGCTGTTGGCAAGGGAAACCCATAGTTGGTATACAATTGTGACTCCTCCTACTGCTGAAGTAGTGCGTCCCTAGGGCCTTTCTGTGGTCTGCCCTTTGCCTTCTCCTCATGCTGCTTCAGCATCCCACTCTTGGGCATAGGATCCTAAATCCAAGAAAATGGTGTGACAGTCTCACAGACAAACCCTCTTCCCTTGCTGGAAGCCCTTCCCATCAGAAGCACCGCGCCTGTGTCTCTTGGTCACCCAGAGGCCCTAGGAGGACAAGTTGAAGCCATATGGCTGCTTAGATTTCTCTCCAACTGCCTGTGAGTCCCTAAGGAAGACTAGGGCAGAACAGGGTCCTGGAGGAGGAGCTAGGAATAGAGGACATTGCCCAGGATCAGGGTTGAAAACTTCTGCGACCCTTCCTGAGTGGTGTTGAGCTCCATTTCTCTAGGCCTCAATTTTCTTATCTGTGGAATGGGGTCAAAATTTTCTCGGAGTTGAGATGACCAAATGGAATAAGAAAACTAAGTCAAGAGGCTGAAGATAGATGCTCTAATGTATGGAGAGAAATTGGGGACTGTCCAGGCAGCCAGTTGTCTGTCATTTCTTAGTTTTAGAAGCTGCTGGCTCTGTACTTCCTGTGTAATCAGATATATTTATCCTTCTCAGGTCTCTGACTCAGTTGAAGACTAGATAATTACAGTCTCACAGTTAAATTTTAAGTTGTTTAGTAGTTAAAAGGATTTTCTAGGTCTAAGAACATGTTTTTAAGTTGGTGATGCAAGTTAGGATGAAAAATGAGTTAGGTATAGAACTTTAAACTCATGGAGATAGATAGATAGATAAATAGAATATTAATATCAGTTGCCAAATATGTATGGACTGGACATTGGGAATGTATGTTATACCTTATAATTTTCATATTTGTGGCCTAATTATTCAAAAACAGAATTATGAGTTCTGAGAGAAGGGAGAGAGGGTGGAAGGGTGAGGCTGGGAGGGGTGGAGGGAGGGGGCTGTGATGGAGATGTAACTTGAAGTAATAAACATTTAAAAAAGAATAGATTCTGAGATTATGAATAAAAAAGAAAACTAAGTCACATTCATAAACCGGAAGCCATGAAACACATTTTGGAAATCAAAAGCAGAAGCCCCTCTCCCTGAAACTGCCATGGAAAACCTCCTAAATGGGGACTAACAGGCACATGAGGTACAAGCAAACATTGACGCTCAGAAGGTGTGGGCAGAGGGTCAGAAGAACTCTGGCTTCTGGACCCTTCTACAAGAAGCAGCACCATCCCTGCCTCCATCCACTATGCGCTCAGAAGGTCTGAATTTGAGCCCACAAATCGTCCAAGCCCTCAGCCCTTCAAATGATGGTCCTCTTGTAATTAGCTGCTTATGTGTTTGCCTCTTAGCTGTATTCTGCAATGGGGAAGATTTGAGATATCCATCTGCAGCAGCTGGAGCTGTGCACATTGTGAGGAATGTTCTCATGCCATTCCTCCCAGACTAGATTCCACTCCCCACCTTCCTCAACAAGAATAAAATACCATCATAGATCATTGGTTCTGGCTACAATAGAAAGACCAATAGAAAGGAGAATTCCAGGTGTGACCTCAGTCACTCTGCCCCCTTCAAAATAAAATTTTTTTAATATGCACATCCCTTGCTTACTTCTTTCCAGTTTCAGGATTTTTCCACAGTGTATTATGTTGCTTGAGATGAGATTGTGTTATGGGAGGGAGACTCTGGAGGCTACACCAGCCACTCACATACTGTTTCATCTAGGGCAGCAGGTTATGAAAGGACTCACATTGGCCACTCCATGAGTATGACGGTCCCCATCCAGCGACCAGTGTGTGTAAGCTGCTCAAATCATGTTTTCCCTCAATCCCCAGTATTCCTGAACCCTCCTGCCAAGCCCAGAGTAAATGCCTCAACTTGGGGCTCCTCCCTCATGTAATGCAAACCATCCTGGCAGAAATGGAGATGTTCTAGAGAGATACCTGTGTTCCTCCCCATCAGACTAATGACACAATGGGTCACAAGAAACTGAAATTCTCCCCCCCCCCCCCAGGAATCTTACATGGAAGAAACAGAGGAGGAAACCTTGGTACCAGCTAAAGAGGTACCATGTCTCCTGGGAACGGACATTGTACAAGCTGCTAGGCACATTGCAGAAAAGGAGAGAGCCTAGAATCTGATGGGTCAGTAACGGGCAGGACCACACCTTGACCTGGACCTAAACCTATCAAAACCCCAAAGACTGGGGGCTGGAGAGATGGGTCAGCATTTAAGAGCAGTGGCTTTCTTCCAAAGGAGTCTGGTTCAAATCCCAGCACCCACATGGCAGTTCACAGCTGTCTGTAATGGCTGGGCATGGTGATGCACACCTTTAATCCCAGCACTCAAGAGGCAGAGGAAGTCGGATCTCTGTGAGTTCAAGGTCAGCCTGGTCTGCAGAGTGAGTTCCAGGACAGCCAGGGCTGTTACACAGAGAAACCCTGTCTTGAAAAACCTAAAAAAAAAACAAAACAAAACAACCACAAACAAAAAAAAAGACAGACCTGGAGGGAGGGGGTCACTAGATTTCTTTATGTATGCCTCTTCTCACTGTGCCACATTGAGTAAATCTCTTCTCTCTGTTTTTCCTTGTCTCGTTAGTTCATGTATTGGGAACAGGTGGCAAAGTCCAGATTGTGGGCTGCCAAGGTCCGGGCTCTGCCACTAACTACTCAGGTAACAGCTGTAACACTCCACCCATGTAAAAGCCAGCTCCCCAGGAGACCAGTCAGTGCTGTCCCCACCATTCCCACTTTCTGACAGCCTGCTGCTGCACCCACCCCAGATCCCAGTGCCCCTCCCCCATACTCCAATTCTCTGCAGAGAACTCTGAGGGATAAGGATGGAGCCTGCCTTCCACATCCAGGGTATACGGTGCCAAGAAGGCTGCAGGCCAGCCCCCTGGACTCCAGATAAGTGGTCCCTGGGGCATGACTGAAACTCGGAGCCACCCTGGGATCAGACTGAGGTTGATATGTCACCTAGCTAGACTTTGCCCCCACCCCACCCACAGTCACTGGAGTTTGGAGCTACTCTGGGATCCAACTGAGGCTAGCACATAATTTGGCTTGGTTTCCCTCTCATCCCACCCCCAATCCTTCAAGTACCCCTTCAGTAAGTGGCATACACATAGATGTGCCTTGGAGCTGCTTCTGTAGAAACCAACCTGAGACAAGAACCAACCCCACCACTTTATGAACACTGAGGCTCATGGGGTTGGAGAAAACAGTCCAAACTTCCAGAGAGTGCCAGAACTGAGAAACAGGTGCCAACCAGGTGTGTCCTACAGTGTCTAGACTACTGGCAGGGCCCCAAGTCCCACACCCCAGGCTCCCAAAAGCCTGTACTAACCAACAGAATTGCTACTAAAAGAACCACTGCCCCTAACAAATTACTACCACTCCCTGGGCTTCCATTTATGAGAACAACTCAGGGGATCAAATTGGACCAGGGGACACCACAGAGGCTATTAGCCCAGATTCTTGGCTTTCTGGAGCTGTGTTTATGATATTGAAAAGCTGAGAGGTTTCATGTAAATGTCTGGATGCTAGAAAGTCTGGAAACTCCCTGCCATTTCCCTACCTGAGTGGAGACTGAGCCTTCAGAGAGCCATCTAAGTGACCACCCGACCCTGGGAGGTAATGGAGTTTGCAATGCCTGAAACTCACTTCTTAAGCCCTTCTAGCAGTAGAGATGTACAGAGAAGAAGGCTGGGGGAGGGAGGGGGAGCTTCAGTCATTGGAAAAGAAAGAAAAGAAGGCAGGTTTGTATGCCACTGGTTAGCTCCGTGTAAACCCTTAGCCCGCAGCATTCAGATAAAAAGCCAACCATGAAGATGTACGAAGCAGCTGCCCCAGGATCACATGAGAATGCAGGAGACCCAGAATCTAAGCCCTGTCTGCAGGATCCAGGTTCCCAACCACTAACCTCAAGTACACGGTGTTCCCTGAGGTCAATCAATACTGGAAATCTTTTTCTGTCACTCTCTGATGTATGTTTGATTGTTTTGTTTTGTGTTTGAGACAAGGTCTCTCACTGAACCAGACAAGCTAAGCAGCAAGCTCCAGAGAGCTCCCTATCTCCTGGGAACTATGCCACTACTGCAAGATTTTTATGTGGGTACTTGGGATCTGAATTCAATTCCTCGTACTTGGACAACAAGCACTTTACACGCTGAACCATCTCTCCAGACAGCAAGAACTCTATTCATTGACTACTAGTGTTACAAGTGGCAGACACTACTGCCACCTAATGGCCACCAGAGAAACTGCCCAAATGCAGAAGTGCACCAGCCTAAGGCTAGGATACTTACTAGATTTGCTTTCTCCTCTCTAAGTATGAAGGAGTTAGAATCTAAATCACACTAGGACTCATTTCCTATGCACAGATCCCCATACCTCAGACCGCTTTCCTGGTGAATGATAGCCCTTCCTGCCCCTTCAGCCTCACGTGCTGGCTTTCAATTCCAGCCACACTGCCTCGGCCCAACGCTTCCTGGGCTGTGCATAGCCTAAGCCCTTGATCTCCTGCACCCTCACTCCTTAAGATAAAGCCTCAATTTCCCCATTTGAGTGACCAGAGCAGCTCCAAACCAGGCCCTTATCCTCAGTTCCTCCTGCCTCACCTGCTGAAGGATGCGAGCACGGGATGCCAGAGTGGTACTGTGTTCCTCAATGCCCCTCTGGGAGGCCAGAGAGATATCCCGCAGGGGGAAGTCCACAATGGGGTACACCTGGGAAGAGGTAAACAGAGCACCTCACTTTCTCTCTCAGAGCATCCCACATTGATCCATGGAAGAAGCCAGTGTTGACTCCACTAGACAGAAAAGGAGGGCCAGAGAAAAGGGAAAAGACTCCAGGGCCACACAGCAACCTGAGGAAAGCTCTTTAGACATCATTCACCCCCCTGTTGACCCAGGGAGTCCAGAACAATAGGGGGTGCAGAGAGCCTACGCTTCCACCTGCACCTCAGGTTTCCCAGAACATCCTTTCTGTGGGCTTACTCTTTGCTGACTATCATGCTAAGTGCTGAGATTCAGCCAACACTGAAGCGAATGGGTCATGTCTCACACCAACTGTGTTCACACAAAATATAATAATAATAATAAAACTTGAAAATTAGAATAAAAATAAACTGTGACTCAAAACCAGTCTGCATCCTCTACCCCCACAGCTGCTCCCTCCTGAACCAGGTGGAAGGGGACATTGAAACTGTCCACTGTGTGCCGGGCAGGAAGAAGGTACAGAACTGCAAGTAGCAGGCTGGCAACTTCGTACAACTCTTGCATGAGGGTGTGGATTCAGTCCCTGGGATACCCCTAGTCCCAGGCCACCATATGAAATCTTCTCTTGTGGGGAAACAAGCCCTGGCTCTCTTACAGCTCCTCCTCTAGCTCATAACACTGGCAGCTCAATGTCCTTTCCACGTCCACTCAACATCCCATCTGCCTGGGCAAGGGGACTGATGACCTCATGGCCCTGATATCAGGCTCCACTCAGAGTCACCCAGGGCCTCATCTCTGCCTGGGCAGCTCTGTCCCCACCATACTCTTCTGCCCTAAACCCTACAGAGGGCCAGATGCTCCAACTGGTCTTCAGAATGCAAACCTCCTTGCCACCTGTATGTGAAAGCAACCTCCTTACCATGGCATTCTCATCTCTGAAGAGGTTTTCCCCTCTGGCTTTGGCGAGCAGCTCTCCAGGGCAGTGGAGGTGGTGTGGGGACACAAACTCAAACAGGCTGTTCTTCCTGGAAGGAAGGGAGGAAAGGGAAGCGGAGAACCGACTTCAAATCAGTGATCATCATACCTAAGCTGTGTGGGTGCCAGAGCCAGGGCCCAGAGGGAGTGCACAGCCTCTCTTAACTCAGCATCCTGGCCTGAGAGGAAGCAGTTCCCATGCACCTTTGCTTGCCTAGCCTTTAGCCTGGCCAGGCACAGGACAGGAGCCCATTCCTGGCTGACCTAGGGGTACAGACATACAGTTTTATCCCAGATGTCAGGCTCAGTGACTGCTTCCCTAGCAGGTGATGATGATGAATTGTAAGCACAAAGCTAGAGCAGGTGAGCTGGCTTGGTAGGTACAGGCACTTGCTGCCAAGCCTGGCAAGATGGGTTCAATATCTGGCTCTTGGGTGGTGGAAGGACCGAACCAACTCCTGTGGGTCAGCCTCTGACCTCCACCACAGAACTCAGGGGCCTGCACATGTACACATGCACTTGAATATGCTCACACAAAATAGAATAACAATAATAATAATAATAATAAACTTGAAAATTAGAATAAAAACAAACTGGGACTCAAAGCCAGTCTACATCCCCTACCCCCACAGCTGCTCCCTCCTGAACCAGGTGGAAGTCCCCATTAGGAAAAGCCCCCATGATGTGGACCAGCCACATCCCTCCACCTCCTCCAGGCCTAGCACCTAGATGTCACTTACCACATAATGACCAGCTGGACAAAGTGCTCCAACTTCCTCTCCCCCTTGCAGGTGCCACATGTCTTGCTTCCCCTCCCAGAGCACGTACTGCACCTATGACCACAGTGAGCAAGGCTCAGTGTTCCTGTGGGCTCCTAGAGGCCCCCACCGCTAACCCTCTTCAAAAGGAGACTCCCTTACTGTGGTGGCATGTACCAGCCTGAACCCCCTTGGGAGCCTACCCTCCCCACACCCAGCCCACTTGGTTCTTTTGTATTTTGTTCCCACCCTTTGTGGCCAGCGTGGGATCTCAGCCTGGCTGGTTACCTCGTTCCATCTGTCTAGCAACAATAAACATGGACCCACATCAATGCAATGAGAACAGCCTGAAGGTGTACTGAGAGCAGTTTGGAAAAGAGTGCCCTTTCCCACTGGGCTTCTTAACCTAGTCCCCGCACCACTCCAGCTTCTTAACACTTTTAAACACCTGGATCCAGCTAGCCCTGATGCCATCCCAGAAACATATTTTTGGACTGTACAATTGTTTGGGCTTATGAATGTACTTTTTTGGTACAGCCAATTTGAAGTGGGTTATTTTACTTGGAAAATAAAATAAACTAATGTTCTAACCAATATGTATTCTTCACTAGTCATGTAAAAAGTACAGTAAAGCTGGACCAACAAGGTTTGACCATTAGCCAACACTAATTTTGAGCATTTTCACTTCTTGTAGGTTTGTTTCCCTTTAAAGAATTATAGATCGTGAGGAGACATGAGCTACAAGATGTCACCACCCATTGTATGCAAAGCCCCAAGAGCAAAAATGGAAGTAGTGGGTTGTTTAGTCAATAGACCAACTTGCCAAATAGCTCCTCCAACTAGACCCTGCTCTGAGGTATAAAGAAGGCTTTGCCCAGAACCTCGGCTTAGAGTTAAAACTTGCCTCTCCAGATGGCTTTTCTTTGTGCTCCTCCTCACACTCCACCTCATCCTCACACCTGCCCCACAGGCTACTGATGACATCCTACCATGCCAGGCCTTGAGACAAGCTCACCCACATACAAAGTCCAAGAGCATCTGATATGCACAGACTCTATGGGTGCAGCCTTGAGAGGTGAGGAACCATGCCCCTTTCAGCTGCCCACTGGCCAGAAAGTAACCTTAAAGACAACCTTCCTCCACCCACTCCAAACCCTCTCCTACCTGCGCCTTCCAGAGCCGGAGCACATGTGGCATCTCCGGGGCTGCCTGGCCTTTCGCTTGGTGCCACTGCAGGACGAACACCTCACCTGTGGACGTGACCAGCCTCAGCTGCTGGCTCCCAGAAACAGGGCCCAGGCCACCCTGAGACCAGCTTCCAACCCAGCCCATCACCCTGACCCAGCTCTCTTCCTCCCTTGGGCCATAGCCTTGGTAAGGGATTTGTGGCTTGTGGCTTGTGGCTTGAGGATTGGTGGCTTTGGGCCCTGCCAGGTACAGGGTTTCAAAACTTCATGAGCATAAATCCCTACTTCTCCTCTCTGAGTTGACCTCACCCCAAGGCCGCAAGACCTGCCTCCAACCAAGTGCCTAGAAGGAGCCAGAAGCATAATGGCTGATGACCAGAGTGAGGGTAGGAGGTCCTTTTTAGGAAAGTACCCCAGGGTGGACTATGCAAGGCAAGCTCAGGGAGGAAGGAGAAGGGGAAGGGAGCCAGGGAGGAGGAAATGACAGGAAGATCAGCAGGAGCCAGGTGGGGGTGCTGCAGGTACCATAATAAGCAAATGGCAGGAGGATTCATGGAGAAGAGAGAAAAGCCAAGTATAGCCCACTGGAACCTACAGTGAGTAGGTGAGAGGTGAGTGCCCAGCAGTTCCTTGATGAAGGAAGGGGCAAGATGGTACAGCAAGTGATCAGTGTGGGTCTAATGAGCAGGCTCCAGTTGGGAGTCTTGGCTTGAACTTGTAGCCTCCAACGCCAACAGATTCTGTCCTTTGCAAACCCAGGATCTCATGGTATACTGCAGCAGCCTGTTCAGATCATCCAGGCCCCTTCTACCTCACCTCCCAAGCCCTCTGAATGTCTCCTTTCTGTGTCCACCTCTCGGGCTCCTGACCATCCTCAACAGAGGAGTCTGTCCTGAGTAACTGGACTTGCAGTCAAGCAACCAGCAACCATCTTGGGGCATTTGGCTGAACCCCTTTCAAAATGTCATCCAATCTGTTGACTATTTACACCTGTCATGGAGTGGTGAAGAGAGTCACAAGAATCTCCCCTGAGTATCCAGCTTCTCTCTACCACCTGTTATATGCAACTCTGCCTCAGGGAGGCGCTAGAATATATAGATCTGGGAAGAGGAGGGAAAGGGGGCTCCATCTATGCAGGCACGCCCTCACCCCTGCAGGATAACGCATTTCAAGTATAGCATGTTGAGGGAGTAGCATCCACACCCCTGTAAGTAACCCCTCACCTATTCTTTCTATAGAATCCCAGTAAACTCATCAGTTCTCCAGGCTGAACTTTGGTGGAATTTGGTGGTTTGTGGTTGGGACCTTAGGAGAAGGGATAGACAGGCATTGTTTTTATCTTTCCTTGGGAAGGCATTTTAGCAGCATGGTCCATTCTTTTACAGGGCCCAGCCCTATGCAGATCCTCAACACCTGTCAAGAAGGAGGTGAGAAAGTTCTAAACTGAACCATCGAAGTCTGAGGATCACTGGAGGTACCCAATCTGCCTGTCCATAACAGATAGAAAGTGGGAGACTTAGAAAGAGAAGATGGCCCATTTGGGTGACAATGTTGGTTCAGGGAACCGCTAGGCTCTTACCTACCCTGCCATCCCTATGCCCACCCCAAAACTCACACAGGATCACTTACTCATTCATATGGCCCACTGGTGACTCACCATGCCAGCCCCATGGCAGCCGCTGCACTTGTAACGGCCACGCCCGTGGCATTTGTGACATTCCTGAAAGGGAAGAGTTGGCCTTGTCTGAAGGTCCTTAAGCAGGATCCATCCCTCCCAACCCTAGGATGCCATAGGGAAATGAAAGGGGAAAAGGCCATTATGTCCAGGAGATCCAAAAAGGCCTAGAATGCCAAACCAAGGTCTCATGTTAACACATCCCTAAGCCCAGCCCAGACTTTCCCACATGCTAAGAAGGGGATTCTCCGAGTTCTCGACCAGATCACTTTCGAGTATCCTGGCAGACTAAACCACAAAGGCCGAAGGCATCTGAACCCACCTGGTAGCTCATTCATGTGGGCCTGGAGAACACATAAAATGGACAGTGTTTGTGCGAAAGGCAAGAACCTAGCTGCCAGAATCTATCACTGAATGAAAGTTTTTTGCACTGACCAAGGAAGAGTGGGCTGCTTTTGTGACCTCTTACATATCTGGTAAGCATGAGAACACATAGAGTCAACTTGCATTCTTAAGTCAAGTCTTAATGAGAAAACAGGCAACTGTGAGGCAAGAACAGAATGAGGGTGTCAATCAACTGCCAGGTTTCCTACACTTCCTGCTAAGGCAGGTTTCTATACAGACAGACAGCAAACCTACTCTCCTACTGACGTCCATGGAAAAGCTCAGTGGGGTGTGTGGGGATGTTGTGTGCATGTGTGTGTTCACAGGTGGAAGCCTGGGGTCATTGTTAAGTGTCTTTTTCAATTGCTCCTCACCTTACTTTTTGAGAAAAAAAAATCTCTCACTGAACCGTGAGCTCACCACTTTGGTTAGACTAGACGGCCAGTGAGCACCCCAGAGGTCCTCCTATCTCTGCTTCCCCAATGATGAGGTTAGGTGCAAGCCCCTACACCAAACTTTTTACACATGTGCTAGGAATCAAAACTCAGACCCCATCCTGGCTCAGCAAGCAATTTATCCACTGTGTTTCATATTTTAGCCCATGTCAACTTCACTGAGTCCTCCACTTAGCTTACTGTCCGGCGAAAATCAGGCAAACGAGCACGCGTGCGCACAGCTGCCCTAAGAATGTTGTCACTTGCTATTTCCAGCTGGTGATGTCCCCCTCTCGATATGTGGATGCTGCCTCCCTAAGATGCATGCTGTTCTTAACTTGGGTTTTATTTTTACCCCAGATGCAACCTACCCTGAGGCTGAGCATGGGGTGCCTTTTCTCAATGGAGAAAGTCTTGGTGAAGCATGGAGGACCGAAGAAACAGACTTAGAGAGCAACACAGATGGTCCAATCAGTCATTACCTTGACCAGGGAGGAGTGAGGCACTTGGAACTTTCTGGTGTCTTCCTGAAACATCGGAGGCACCTGGACCTTCATATCCCAAAGCCTGGGGGTGGTGCCTCTTTGCAGCCCATCCACCGAGTGGTCTGACATAGAAGGAATGGATCATCACAAGGACAGAAGTACAAAAGGGATAAGCTTTTGAGTATCCACCAAACAGCGAGGCACTCTCCTTGGTGCACAATATGCACTGAGGCTCCCAAAAGGTGTTTATACAGGTCTCCCTTAGAGTCCAAAGTTAACCCCTCATGCTTTGAACCTGGGTTTGAATCCTGACTCTTCTACTTCCCAGCTGTGTGTCTCTAGGGAAGTAATTTAATCTCTCTCGAATTTAATCATCTCATCTCTAACATGGGAATAAATGATGGGTGCCTAGCATGTGGGGTCACAGAGCAGTTAAGTTAAAGAATGTATATAAAATGTCCAGCACAGGATTAGCACACTCAGAAGGATCAACAAGCACCATGCCCTTACCCTGCTGTCATCCTCTTCCTCTAGACAGCATACTTTTACACTCTGGGTATACATAAAGGGCTTAGGAAGCTCAAAGGGCTCATGTGTTCTGCTTGGGACAGAGGAGGAAAAGAAATGCTGGAAGGCTCCATGACAAGGTGACACCAGGCTCTGATCTGAAGAGTGGACTAAAGATACCCTAGATGGACTAGAGAACATGGGACACAGATCTTCCCAGGAAACAGAAAAGCCTCTAGAGTTCTTCAGAGAAAGTGGGATGCCATGGTAAGTGGGGAATCTGAAGGCCTAGAAATTTAGGGAATCTGACACTCCACTTTGATGAGTGTCATATTCAGTGTTGGTGACTGAGCCACATCCTGAGATGGTCCCCAAGACCTCCTCCCAACATCCCCACCTTGTCCCTTCCAAGTAAACTGACTCCAGACAGCTCACTCACTGGTGATGGGCTGAAATGTCCACTCACTGACTCTGGATTCACTGAAGGTCTCCAGTCGATACTGTGGATGAAAACACCAGCACATCGCAAGCAACGTCCTACCTGATGGCAGTACTATGCTACAAAAGGATGAAGCTTCCTCCCGTATGGGCCGCTGGGAACCAAAGAGTGACTACCCCTGCTAGGACCCCACTCAGAGCAACCCTAACTCCCTGGGAAGTCCCACAGAGGAATTGTCTACAGGGCAAATCCTGCACAGCACAGGGCTTGCCTGTGGTACACAGAGGCTCCAGGTTCCTGATCTAAGTACCTCCAACTTGTGACACAGTCCTTTGCCTTAATCCTTAATCACAGACCTAGAGTAAGAAGATGCCTTGGGCCTCACCTGGGCATGGCTATGTGCACGTGTGTGTGTGTGTGTGTGTGTGTGTGTGTGTGTGTGTGTGTGTGTGTGTGTACATTTGCATGCTTGCAGAGGTCAGAGGACAACCTCAAGTGCTGTTCCTCAACAGCTGTCTACCTTCTCTTTTGAACTGGCCAACCGGCTAGGCTGTCCAGCCACTGAGTCCGAGAGATCCCCCTGCCTCTGCCTTCCCAGTGCTGGAGATATGGGCACTCGCCACCATATCCAGCTTTTTTAATGTGGGTGCCGAGGACTGAACTCTGGTTATCATGCTTGCATAGGCACCTCTTTCCACAATGCCTAGTGCACGTAGGGTTGTCAATCATGGCAGAGATTCTTATGTTCTAATTATTAGATAGAGAGTAAGGAGGTTGTGGAAGAGACTGCTTGCATACACCCCCAGGGCCAATGCCCCCCCACCCTGTCCCAGTGTCTTCAAACCCCCAGGTATGGCCTCCCTACCCTGCAGAGGGTTTGTTGTCTCAGCTCCTGGATGACAAGGTTGCCAGCAGCCGCTCTGCTGTAGCAGCACTGGGAGTTCACGAAGCTGAGCAGGGCCTCACGGGCCACTTCCTCAGTCACCACAGGGACTCTGCTGGGGCGGAGGCAAAGGAACAGAGGTCTGGGAGGGGCCTGTGGGCCACAACCAGTCCCTTGGTGTGTAGGGGAGCCCTGGGGCCCTACGAGGAAAAGACCCAATGCCCGAGGGCCTGAGGAGTCAGTGCAGGACACATCTAGCCAAGGAGATCACATGACAGGATGCCCAGGGTCATCACGGCATTCTAGGCCTCAAATCCACATTAAACCAAGTACGGAGCTTATGAAAAAGACTAAATTGTGAATCAAAAAAAAAATAAATAAATAACAAGGTAGTTACCAGAGAAAAACAACTTAAAGAGAGGAAAGATGAGTTAGGACTGGCAGCCTCCATGCTCACTTAGTTCCATACATTGAGCTAAGGATGGGACAGAGTGGTGCCCTGGTAGGAACATGTGGGGTTGCAGAGTAATTGCCCTGGAGGACAGGAAGCAGAGAGCACAGGATGGAGGCAGGGACCCACTTCCTCCAACAAGACCCACCCCCTCCCAACAGTCCACTCAGCTGTGGCTAGCAAGGGGTGATTCCAAGGA
Source organism: Lophiomys imhausi (assembly GCA_907164525.1). Classification (NCBI taxonomy): domain Eukaryota; kingdom Metazoa; phylum Chordata; class Mammalia; order Rodentia; family Muridae; genus Lophiomys; species Lophiomys imhausi. The sequence continues at coordinate 5,756,350 of CAJQZJ010032121.1, forward strand.
CAAGGTCAGTGCCCTTGGGATCCATCAGCAGCATTCAAAGCCTCTTGGTGGAGAGGGGAGGATGGGGAGATCAAGTCTCTGGCACAGGAGCTTCCAGGCTGACTCATCTCCAAACTGAGTTACACTGCTTCTACAGACCAGGAAAACTGAGGTCTAAAGATGATGCCACCTGGTCATAAGCACAGGATGAGGTCCCCTACCTCAGGGAACTGGACCTTGACCAGAAGAATGGTGAACATGAAAGATACCAGCTGAGGGCTGGCCCAGCAGCCACAGCCTGGCTGTGGTGGAGTAGGCCCTGCCATCCTTCTCTCTGGAAAAGTTTTCTCCCTGAAATCCAGCTGTTTCTTTACTGACGCCCTTCACCAAAACACCTCAGTAAGGAGCCCTTTATCCTCCACCCCTCTCTTCCCCATGTGCACAATCTCCCCAGCACCCAGTAGGCTGTTGTGTGTGCTCTCTACTCCTAAATTCCATTGTTCCCAGAACAAGAGTGTGGTGTCCCAAGTGGGCAACACTGCTCACCAGTCAGTGCCACATGGGTTCACACTGGGCCCAGGAAGCAGACACAGAATAGAAGCATATAAACACTGAGGGACAGGGGCCCCAGGAGTCCTCTCTGGGCAGGACACATGCTCAGCTACAAGGTGTGTATGTGCGAAGGGGCCTCACCATATCCCTTCTGCACAGAGCTCTGTGACAAGTCTTCTCAAAACAAAGAGGGTGCACATGGGCCCCCTGGGATAGACATTGGTGGTGACAGAGGACTTCAGCAACAGAGAACCAGAGTCAACCTTTGAGCGGCGTGGGCCAGTCAGGCATGTGTCTACTGAGCTCTGCAGTGGCAAAGGCAAAGGCTGCCATGACAGTATACACACATGATTCTGCTCAGACTCTAGTGTTGCAGGACATAGAGAGACTACAATAGTTTTGATGCAAACTGCAAACTCCAGGGGGTCCAGAGTTTGCAAAGCCTTGATATGGTCTGTAGTTTCCACCCCAGGGGAGCCTGGTACCCTCCAGATTCCCAGTCGCATCCCCAGGGAGATCTGGTTCAGTGGGTCTGGGATGGACACAATGTCCCCAGAGGGTTTCTCGATGACTTCTGAGACAATGTCAGGACTCAAAGAGAGTTTGTGTGGGACAGCAGAGTGTGTGGCAATGAATGCACTGAGACTCACCTGTGCTCCAGAACTGAGGACCAAGATTCAGGTTCCTGGGACCTCCCCATGGCCTCCAAGGGAGGGAAGAAGACCTGCCTTCCTAGAAGAGGGAGGGAAGACATCAGCCCAGCTAAGAAGAACAGCTATTGGTTCAGTGAAAGAAAGGCTGGCCTGGTGCTAGTTCAAGGCCAGACTGTGCTACAGAGAGACTCAAGAAGGATGAGGAGGAGGAGAAGAATTGTTTTCAGGACCACAGAACTCTTCCCACTCTCCATCCCATCCCACCCACCTCCCACTTGGCATGGCAAGGACCTTCTCAAGACCCCAGGAGAAAGGGGAACTATCTCAGCACTGACCTACCCAACCCACAACCAGCCAGAGCCCCTGGATGATGCTGCAGGAGCCATGACCCCTCTGACTCACCATGATCTTGAAGAAGCCAGTCATAGCTGGGCAGTCCCTCCAGGAGCTCATCTGGGGGCATCATGGGACTCTCAGCCTCAAAGCTGAGGTCAGCCATACCTGCCATAAAGACACAAAGGCCGGGGTTGGGGAGGGAACAGTGCCAATCTTTGCAGCTTCAGGGCAGAGTCAATAGTGACTACAGGGGAAGCTGAAAGATGAGGGTGGGTACCCACAAACGCCTCATTATTTTGGGGAGGGTTAGGGTTAGGGTTAGGGCTGAGAGGGTAGCTTTAGTGCTAGAGAGCTTCCCTGGCACACACAAGGCCCTGGGTCTGATCCCCACTGTGGAATGAATGTCAGGGAACCCTGTAGATCTTTGCTTCCACCAAAATTAAACACTATGGCCCAATCCTTCTAGGTTAGTACAAGCGGTGAGCAGAATGTTAAGCAGGCGTTGCCCTTGAGGAGAGCAGCTAGGCCGATGTGGAAGGCAGGGCTGAGGGTTGCTAGAGATGGCAACTTGTTTCTGGGGACAGTGGAGGGACAATGGAAGTGTCACGAAGACTGACACTCCCTCCCTGCCACCCTCTGTGCCCTTCTCTAACAGTGAGACAAGCCACCTGTATCTCTGAGGCTTTTTCTCAAGGTCAAAAACATGCAGGGGAAGGTCTCTAGCTAGAGGGAGCATCCTTCTTAGCAGGAAGAGGGTGGCTGTGATACAAAGTGACAGAGTCCCAAAGTCTTCCAATGGTTTTGTTTTGAATGAGATTGATTGTTCATTTAAAATGTTTAGCTACCAGGGGACCAGGCTTTAGCCACTGACTTCTATGAAGAGATAGGTGAGAGGTATTTGGACTCTGAGGGGTTAATGGTCCCTGTCTCACTTACCGGATGTCACTCTTGTCGTGAAAACAGCCACACCCTGCTGAATAAGTGTGGCTTTGTACCACTCCAGTGTTTTTTAGGGAATGAGGTGGGAGTTAGGGTTGGCACCTGAGCTGTATCTTGTCATCTGTCTTGGACCCTCACTTGCCAGTTTATGGAAATGCTCACCTCTGGGGAAGGACTCGGGGATCAGAAAGGTGGAGTCTGGAATGGGGGTCTTTCTGGGCCAGGGCCCACATGAGTCCATCCACTGTAGTTCTCCAAGAGCTCAGTAAAGACCAAGGTCAGGCCCAAGTCCCATAGGGGTCAAGAATCACCATGGTTGTGTGTAGCTATGAGCCTGGGCTTTCCACCATGTATTACAGAAATCTGTGTAGCCTATACCTCCCCCCACCCCATCAACATAAAGAAAGTTATATTGGGGCCTGTATTATGGGACTGTATGAGACAGCCTCCGGCCCTGAACTTGGCATATAAAAACCACCCTGTCCCTGTGTTGAACTTGATGTGTGTTCCTTTAAACTACAAAAACAACAATGAAAATGTCAAGTATGGAAAGAAAGGCCACTTCTGTCCCCTGGGATGGCTCTGGATGTCAGGCAGTCTTGGGTCAGCTAGGGTATCAAATGCAGCCCTTTAAGGGAGGACAGAGAAAGGAAATGTGGCTGCAGTGGCCTCCCAGAAACCAAGTAAAAGGGACAGGAAGATGGGAAGAATGGGAGGTAGGTGACTCCAGCCCCATCCATCATGCTGGAGCCACCCTGACCTCTAGGACAGTCCCAATACTTCAGTGCTAAATTCATGTTACTATTCCACCCAAACAAGAAAGGACACTAGGATGAGCCCCAGAAGGGCACATTCTCCGTGCCACAGGAGGAGCACAGCAGGATTGTGGAAGTCACTGGCACTGTGCCACACTGTCCCCAGGGCATTGAGTTGAGGGGCAGCTGTCTGCCTGAGTACCCTACCCTGTCACACAGAGTTCTATCAAAGGTCACACAAGAGTGGCCTCCCCATGCTGTGTGATTACTGCATTTCCCCATTCACAGAACAGCAAAAAATGAGGCCTAGAGATTCAACTTGAAGCCACCAGCCCACACAGGCACAGCAGAAAGAAGTAAGTTCTCATACTCAGGCTCTGCCTCCATGTCCCCAGGGCCTCTGCACCTGTCTCTAAGTCCCCGAAGCAATCTGCTGCCGAGATTTGCCTTGCAAAGACAGATGGAGAATTGGGGTCTTTGCCAACCACAAACTAATTTTCTTTTGCAAAAAAACAAATTGTTCTTGTGGAGGAAAACAGAGTTAACAGGGAAGCCTGTTAACTTTTATCTTCATCTTTTATCTTTCACATTGCCATTCTCTCTGGCTCAGAACCTTCTCTGTCTCAACAGGGTCCCAGTGTGATCCTCTCCAGAGAACTACGATCTCAATGAACATCTATCCTTCATACTACCATTCCATATCTTGTCCCTTTCAGTGTGTGAATGCCCCTCTTGACTCTGGGAGAGAGTTCAGTAAGCATTCAGTAGCCACATATGAGCATCAGGTGTGCAAAGTGCCCCATACTTGCATAAGTGAATGAGACTAGAACTTCACTTAAGCACATACAAGAGACATTCAGACCTCTCTACCTCCAGACCTCCCATCACACTCCTGCCTCTGGTCTCCTTGGCTCTCTGTCTCAGTTCCAACAGTCTTGAAAAATGAAGTTCAGAGAGTTTCAGCGAACTGAGGTGAGCCACTCAGCAATTAGAAGGCAGAGCTCAGAGCAGAATCCAGATCTGATGTGCTCACCAAGCCATGTGGAAAGGGGAGAACCATCTGTAAATTCAAAGTCTGCATAGAAGCCATAGCTTAAGAAAAAAGATGGCACTGGATATGAAAACACCTTCAGTTCCAGGGTCCATGAAGATGTACCTGGGCCACAGACCTCTCTAGGGTTCCCCATAAAAATGTTGAGCCTCTCATTGTACCCCCAGAAAGCTATTCAATGGCATTGTACCCATGCTCTTGCATTCAGATCTCCTGACCCAATTTCCTTTTCCACGTGGAAAAATGGGGGCTCAGAGACATTAAAAGTCTTGGCCCAAGAGCACAGTCAATTTAAAAGAGAGCCAGGATTTGAAGAACATTCCCAGTTCTCCTTCTGCTACTGGGCCAACCACCACCACATCGCCTGTTCCAAGTCAGGGAGAAAACTTTCCTTTATTTAAACATATCCTGTTTCCTCAGAAACCTGTTTCCTTCCTTGGGTTTTAAGCAGCCTTTCGATCCCATTGTATTTCTGTCCTGTTAATGACAGACTGAGGTCACCAGGGCTATGACACCAGCAGCAATGAGCAAGCGAGAGGATGGAGGTTTCGGCAGTGGTGCTGTGGCATTAGCTGCAACTGAGAGTGTGATAAGAGAATCCTGAGGTTCAGGCTTCTATCTGGCCAAATAGAAAGTGGGTGGCCACTGTCACCTGGAGAAAGAGAGGAAGAAAGAACAAGCTGACATGGACAGGGCACAGTTGGTAGGGAGATGCCCTTGAGATACCTTTCTGCCCATTGCCCAAAAGTACACAATAGAGAGGCCATGGGCTGCCACCAGCAGTCTTTCCAGAACAAAGAAAGAGAAAAGGAAAGAAGACAGGATGATGGGAACAGAGATGTTGATGGAAGGTAGGTGATGTGGGGCCAGATCTTGCTCAGTGTTGGTTGCAGAAGTGACCCGCTCCATCCCAGGCTCTACTCACTGTCATCCTCACTCAGGTCCCTGTCCATGGTCAAGATGTCCAGCCAAGTGAGATCCTGTGCTCCTGAGGACTGAGGTTCTAATATGAGGAACTCCCCTCAGCCCCTCCCAGCCCATTGTTACCAGTCTCCACATAACAGAGGCAAAGCCACCATATGACCGTCACAGCAGAACCCGCCCTATGTCCCAGGTCCTTGAGAGTCCCAAAAAAGCCTTTCACTTGCCAAGCTCACGTGGGAGTTTCTAAAGACCTGGGTCATTGTTGCATTCTGTGTGGGGTACTCACATCCTGCCATTGTTCCCAGCCAGGATTCAAGTCCTCCTCTGCCTAACATAAGCCCAAATATCAGCCATCATGGTACCTCATGCCTCAGTCAGGGGCAAGCTTTTAAGTCGCTCAGGAGCTCAGGGAACTGGTGAGCAACTACAAGGAAGTTACCTCTCAAGGGAGAGACTGCTACATAGGTTCTCAGACTGGCTGGGATCCCAGAAGCTTGCAATCTCTTGTCTCTTGGAGGCTTGGAGCACGAGGACACACAGCACATCACTGACAAAGCCAAGTCCCCACCTGGATCATTCTGTTATCACTCTACTGAGCCCCTGGGAAGTCCGTGTGGTGTTGTTTGGGGAGGTGTTCTGGGACTAGAAGGCAAGGCCACAAGCATTTGGAGGCAAACTCTACCACTGAACTAAGCCCCGGATTTCTCTGAATTGTGTACATGTGCGTAGGGTTGTGGGTAAGTGGGTGCATGTTCGTATGTATATGCGTGTGTGCATGTGCATGTATACACACATGAGGTGAGGGCCAAGGACTACCTCTGGTGCCCAATCTCAGACACTGCCCACATTTTGTTCGAGACAGTCTCATCAGCCTGGAAGTTCATCATGCAGACTTGGTTGGCTAGCTAGGGATCCTCGAGTTATAAGTCCATCCCACCACATCTAGCTTTTTATGTAGCTTCTGGGGATCGAACCCTGGTCTTCATCTTTACATCATCTTTGCACAGCAAGTGCTTTACTGACTAAGCTGTCACTCAAGCGCCCCCTGCAGACTTGGAAAGGTCTTTACAAGCCTTTTGCGGTGAGGCAGAAAATGGCTCATCTCTCACCCTTGAAAGGCCTCCAAATGATTCTAAACATTGACCACTGAGGTTGGTCTCCCAGTGACAGATGCAGAGGGCTTGAAAGCTGGTCCCATCGTGCCCTGCGATCTTGGCAGAGTTTCCTCTGGGACTTAGAGGGTACCTAGCCAAGGTCAGGCTGCTCTGGTCTGACATGACTTGCCCACCAGTACTCATGGGGATGTATCATGACACTCCTTAACCAAGACGGGGGTCACTGTCACTGGGGAAAGCCTACTTTGGGAGGTCACAGTGCATAAGAGACAGCTCCTCTGCTGTGTGAGCTGCCTTCATTCTGTCTGCGGCCTTCTCCTCCTCATCACTGCCACCCTCAAGAGGACGCTGAGGAGTAGCAGCAGAAAGGCAGCACAAGCTTGACTAAAAAGAGACAACTCAGTCTTCATAGATAGGCTTTTATTATGGATAGGAGTGCTGAAGTTCCTCCCTGTGAGAATTGAACTCAGTCTTCATAGATAGGCTTTTATTATGGATAGGAGTGCTGAAGTTCCTCCCTGTGAGAATTGACATTTTATCTCTGCGGACACAGGAGTAAGAGCAACACCCAAGGAAGAAGCACAGTCTTTGGGTATTTGCATTCACTGATCAATGAATGATTCCAAGCCAGGGAAATGGTACCCATGGCTATGGATGACTGTAGAAAAAATTAGCTAATTAAACTGTTTACCCAGTATTTATATTATCTTTAATTGGTTTGGTGGTGTTAATCCTTAACCCGCAATTATAAATGAATCCACACAGACACCAGGTGGATTTTAACAAGCCTAGGCCTGGGTTGTACAATCCTAGCCCATCTAAGCTAGCTCATAATTCTATTACCCAAATATGACCCCATATATACATATGTCCCTTTGGAGTATTATTCTCTATGATAAGCCGATGTTCCAGGCTACATGAAAGGATCTTCTTTAGTCTACCCCATGGCGTGTCCTACTTATTTACTCCTGGCTTTCCTCTGGCCTTCTTCTTCCCCAGATGCTATCTCTCTCTAAAAGCCCCTAGTCCTGCCTACCTCTGTCTTTGCCCAATCTCCGGGCCTCAGCATTTATTTAACCAATCAGGGTCAATTAAGTAGCAGACAGCAAACAGGACCAATCAACGTTTAGAATGCGTAACACCACCCATCAGATGAGCACAGATGTGTGTGCTTATATTTGTGCATGTATGTGTGCGCATGTTTAAGTTTAAACCTGATGGGTGGCAGACCGAGAGGTATACAGATGACACACAAACTAATGACAATGTAGTTGCAGCTTAGTTAAAATGTCCCAAAGCTCATCCTCAGTGAGCTAACCCAGACCCGGGAAGATAAGCATGGCATAGACTTTAGCCATATAGTACAGGATAACAATCCTACGACCCACAGACCCAAAGGAACAGGAACCTAGCATAACTATCCTACGAGAAATTCCACCCAGCAGCAGAACAAAACACGGGCTGGGAGTCAGACATTAGGTGGAGCTCTGGGAGTCCTATGTAAGAGAGGGAGAGGAACAGAGAGACCCAGAGGGGTCAAGATCAACACACGAAGATCAACAAAACCAACCAATCTAGGCCCCTAGAGGCTTACAGAGACTGAAACGCTAACAAAAAATAAAAAAGAAAGAAAGAAAAGAAAAAAAACTTAGACTGCACATAGTCCCCCTTTTACAAATGTAGATAATGGGCAACTTTGTCCTCATATAGATCCCTTAGCAAGTGGGAGAAGGAGCAGTCCTAGTGATGGACTTTGTTACCTGTTAGTGGGACACTTTACCTTAACTGAGCTGCCGTGTCGGGCCCCAGAGCAAGAGGAAGCTCTTAGCCCTCATGTGACTGATGAACTGAGGGGGGTGGTGATATGTGCCCCCCCACACTGGAGGAGAAGGAAAGATGGGACAGGGAGTAGAGGGTGGGAGGGTGGGACTAGGAGGGGAGGAGGGATGGGGCTGTGATCAAGATGTAACAGGAGTTAATAAATAAATGTTAAAAAATTAAAAAATAAATAAAGTGGTGTTTCATGCGGCAAGCAATGCTTGCTGAAACTCCTTTGGAATTTTAAAGAAGCAGCCATAGGGAGTTATTTCAACAGCAATCAGGAAGGAATGGAATATTAAGTAGGGCTGATATTAGGAGTTACAGAAATCTCAAGGCTGCAAAACTGCTGGTAACCGCTGTCCCTCAGGAACCAGGAAGTACCCATCAGCAAGAGTGACAGTTCTTTGCTATACCCCCAACAAGTTTAAGAATTCATAACAGCCCTTAAAATGCATGGACAAGTGGGGATTTAGATCAGTGGTAGAGTTCTTGCCTAGCATGCTCAGGGGGTCGGGGGAGGCTTCTAGAACCTTCTAATCTTGCTTGGGGATTAATAGGGGATACTGTGTGCAATAGCACATCTGAGTTGGGACCACACCCATCACCATGTTGCTTCTGTGTTGTGAGCAAGACTAAGTACTGCCTGTGTGAGAAATCAGACCAGTGTGAGCTTAAAGTTGGCACCCACTTCCCGCCAGTATCACAGGGTGGGCAGGGTGGGGAAGATCACTTCCAGCATGGTGCCAGGCAATTTGCATTCTTTCTGTATCCCTGAGGTTCATGGCAGCTCCTTAAAACTGCCGGGTTCAACCACTCTTCCAGCACCACAGCCCGTAAGCACCCAGACCCTGCTGAATTCTTCCTGACGTCTCACACTAAGCACCTGAAAGGCAAAGATCAAGAGATGCCTCCTCCCACGGGCTGCCATCGGAACACCTTGTTCCTGGAAATCAACTCTGAGTAGCATCCTCTACTCGGTCTGTAGATCCCAAGGTATATCATGATGGCAAGGATTATTAAGAACAGGCTGAGCTCTCAAGGGCAGCCTAGAAACCATCTCATGTGGCCTTGTTTAAATATGATGGGAAGGGGGGATACCCAGAAAGGGGTTGGGGGGTGTAAAGCTGTCTTTCTGTGTTTTAAAGGCTGTCCTGGGAGAGAGGCAGCAAAATGAAATATTGGGACATGAAGGTGGGCGATATTCTGAAGGGGGCTGTTGTCTCCCCCACCAATCATCCACATCTGGGTGATAGCATAGGAGCTGTCTAATTCTTAAGCCAATAGCAGAACACAGTAGCTTGTGTCTTCAGAGCTGGGCAGAGCATGCTCAGAGCCCAACTGTGAACACGGTTTGGGAGCAGTGCCTGAAGGACAACGTGAAGAGCAGTTCCCTGCATGTGCGTGTTCAGCCTCACTTTCTGTCTGAGCTTGCCCAGCCAGTTCCCTCCACCCTCCCACCATCAGCAGCACTGCCCACTTCCTTCCCAAAACTAGAACCTCTACAGATAGTTGACAAACACTGGCCTTTCTCCATTCAAATGGTGGCCATCACATCTGCCTAGAGTCCCCATGTACTTCCTGGGGTGGTTCCAGCTCTTGTTTCTCTGTAGGTGAACAGGTGTCAAATATGTGAATCCAGGCTCCTTCTGGGGAGACCTGACCAAGCCGGTTTTATAAGCCCCCAGATGACTCCAGCCTGAACAGTCTATACTAAAAAGTACTAAATGCAGACAGCCAGGTTAGCATAACATGCTCACTGATCTTCCGCTCCTTAAAAGAGTCACCTCAATATATAACCAATTAACCCATGCCTATAACCACTCCAGAAACTGGAGTGGATCACTACTCATTCAAGGCTAACCTAGTCTACACAGCCAGTTCTCTACTAGCCGGGGTGACACAACAAAGACCTTGTCTCAAAACAAACAAAATGTGGAATCAAGAGGTTTCTCCTGAGGCTGGCCCACTCTATGTGGGACTTTCTTCCACTCAGGTGAAAGCTCACAGGAAGCTAGGAGCTCAATGAGATCCCCTGCTTCCAGCCCCAAAGCACTTCTTCCTCACTTTCCTCCCACAGGGCACAGATCTAACAGGCCAATCGTCTTTACAACAGAGCTGAGAGTGGGTCATTTTGTAATCATGGAACATCTTCCCCAGCATCAGCCAGAGACAGGGGGAATTTGAGCAATTCCAGGACTTTCAAACAAAGACACATCATTTTCTGCTTCACCTTTCCTTCTGACCCCATTGGGCCCCCAAGGCTATCTGAGAATTTATCCAGAATTTCCATTATTCAGGGTTCATCTGTTGATTTCCGGTGTGGACAGGGGAAGGGCTTCAATTCTTGTTAACAATAAATGATGTGCAAGAAGGTGGTGGCTGTGGTTATGTAAATGTGTTTTTCTGGGTTGTTTTCTTAAGTCATTAAAAAATATATATGTAACATTTCCCATTTTACCGTTTTTATGGGTACAGTCTAGTATCTAAGTATGTTGTGATATCTAGTGTCATCCTCCTGAGACTCTGGGGGATGGGGAGATGGCTCAGAGGGTAAAGTGCTTGCTGTGCAAGGCTGAGGAGCTGAGTTCAAGTTCCCAACACACAAGTAAAACCTGGGCATGGCAGAGCACACCTTTAATGCCAGCTTGGGTGGGGGGGGGGAGACAGGAAGAGCTTGCTGACCAGCCAGGTTAGCCTATCATTGAGCTCACACGCATACGTTCACGCATTTACCTCTCGCAAAACTGAGATTCTGAACCAGGAGCCTTAGCTCTCCATCCCCTCCCTGCCCCTGTGTCTCCTGGCCCACTTTCTTTCTCTGTGTTTCAGAACTCTGAGAACCTCATGTGCATGGAATCACTCACTATGAACACCAGGTACAACCCCACTCCCACACCCCCATCTCTCCACATGCATGTCTTCTTCCAGGGGCATGCATTGGAGTATCTACTGGGATCCAGGCTCTGCCCCATGCCCTTTATGCATCCATCTAAGCCTAGATCCACCCAGAACCTGACAGGGCCAACAATGCCCATAAAATAATATCTGCTTGGGCCTGGAATCCAATGATAACATTGTTGTTGGCTTATCGGCAGGCTGGCGCGTGGAGACTATGGTGGCCAGGGCAGAACCAAGACTGGCCAGAAGGAAAACACTCCTAACACAAATAAGAAATGGTTCCAAGCAGGGTATTCCCAACACACTACACCTAAACACCTTCCTCTCTCTGGAGCCAGGGAGCCTGGCACATCCTGCAAGCCCAGCGTGTAAGCCTCTGAGTGCACAAGAAGAAGAAGGACAGAGACCTCCACATGCCCCTCACATGCCAGAGATAAAGGGAATGCCCCTTAGAGATGTTTTCTAATGTGAGCTCTCACAACAACCCTGTGAGGAAGACATTGTTCTCTTTGAGATGAGAATCAGGATATAACTCTCAGCTACTGCTCCAGTGCCAGGTGGTGATGCCATGCTCCCTGCCCTGACGAATGGACTGACCCTCTGAAACTGTAAACAAGCCCCCAAATTAAATGTTTTCTATGATAAGAGTAGCCATGGTCATGGTGTCTCATCACAGCTCTAGAACAGCAACTGAGACACTCCCTGTGTGTCCTTCTCCCCTAGGTCACCATGGTATATTCTCATTGGTCTCCCAAAGGCTGTATGCTCTACGCCATCCTGAGCTGAGCACATTAGCACTAAAAATTGCATACTGGCTATGTTCTGTCCCTCTCCCAGGCTGACTGTCACCTCTTGTCATGAGCTTCAAGGACAAGCTGTACCTTCCCTTATAACGTCTCTGCCCTCATCTGTCTTCAGCTCTTGACCTCATCCCTGGCAGCCTCCACCCTGTTCCTGGGCTATGTAATCAAACTGTAGCTACAGGGCCTTTGCACATGCTACCTTCTCTGTCTGGAACATACTTCCTCACCTCAGACAAATTGTTACTGTCCTTACAGATATCACCTGTCCAGTGATATTCCATCCCCTCCACTGAAATTTCTTTTACCTCAGTGTTTTCTTTTTACTTCATAGATAACACTTGTACATATTTATGAGGTATGTACAACATTCGCATGTGCATATGATATGGGCTAATTACAATATACACATTTCAGTACATGTACACAGCATGTGCTGTCCCAGTCAGGTGGTTGGTGTGTCCCTGCCATCATTTCTTTGTGTTCCAAGCCTTTGAACTGCTCTCTTCTAGATCATCATGAAATATACAAATGGTTGTGAATGATAGAAACATAATTTCCTCCTCCCTTCTAACGGTATTTTGGTGCCTGCCATGCCAGTTGTAGCTCAACTACACAAGTCTCTCTCTCTCTCTCTCTCTCTCTCTCTCTCTCTCTCTCTCTCTCTCACACACACACACACACACACACACACACACACACACACACAAGGAAGTTGATGTGTTTAGCTTCTACGTAATGACAGCATTGCAGTATTTGCCTGTTTCTAGCTTATTTTACATCACAGAATGCCTTCACCCTCCATCATGTTTAAAATTGAATGCCCACCACACCAACTCTCACCCTACCCCCCACATATCACTTCTATTTTCAAAATACGTTTATCTATCTTACTGTTGCTTTGTTTACTATCTCTCAACACTCTGTGATGTAACTACAAAAGCAAACAAGGAAATAAACCAGATTTTATGTGTATCCACTTAGCTTCCTACTGGATGTTTAGTACCCTGAACAGGACCCAGCAGATAACAGCCACTCTACAAATCTGTTGATGAATGAACAAAGAGCACACTCGATTATTATTATACAAGGATCGTATCTTCTCAGAGCCTGGACTTCTGAGCTGCTTTCTGCAAAGACAAGCTTTGTGATTCCAGTAGACCAATGGAAAGAAGAAAGACCACCAGTCATGCTGAGCACCCATAAGTCTTTGTCTTTAGAGATTATCACTTTCAACACTGCAATGGGGTCTCAGAGTTGCTGTGTGCAGAGAGGCAGGGGAAGCAAGGTGTGGCCAAGGCTCACCTGGAAATGGTGCAAATTTCTGTGTGGTCTAGAAACTAACCACGATGGCTCTGGCTTCTCCCATGGCCATTTCTATTGTCACTTTCCAGCAGGTCACTGAAGAAGCCTGGCCTGTGCACTGCAGGCTAAACCCACTGGATCTAGTTTCTAGTTTCTACAGTTCAGGCTCCTGTCTTCTCTGGGCTAGAAAATGGGACAGGGTCTCATGTCAGGGCTCATGGCTGGCACAGAGGACAGAACTACTTGTCATCGGCAAGCCTAATTTCATAAGGCAGAAGGCTGCCTGGCACTCATTCCGCCCACGTCGCCCTATCCCTCTGTTTCTCTCTCCCTTCATATTAATCAGATCCATTTTTTTTCCTCCAAAACCAATTTGGAATTTTAAAAGGCCAGGCTATTTGATTGCTGAGATTTCCAAACACAAAATCAATTTGCTCTTCCAGGCACCACCAGCCTTCCCAGACATCACCCTCCAGCCTTGCACGGGGGCTTCCAGCACAAAAGCCTCAGGTCTGGCCTGAGGAGCCATTGCTGCTGTGGATCAGGATGGTTGAAGTATGAAATGTGCCCCCGCCCAAGCTTGGCTGAATGTTAGCCCCATCCACAGAAGGTAACACTATTTTAGTAAAATGGTAGAAACTTTGGGAAGTAGGACTCCAGTGGATGGGTGTGTCTTTGTGAGCTGCATCCTGCCCCAGCCCCTTGTACTATTTCCTCTGTCTGCTTCCTGTCTGCCATGGGATGAGCACACGTTTGCTACATGATCCTGCCACCTTGTTCTTTTTCCTCACCACAGGGTCCCGCCTCCCGAATCAACAGACCCCACGGATCATGGACTTTAATCTCTGGAACTGTGGGCTAAAATAAATCTCTCTCAAAATCAGTATTTTAGTCATGTCCATACAAAAGTAACCATGGCCTCTGGGGACCTCAGAAAACTCTAACCTGCCTTCTTATTGTGCATGTAAGAAGAAGGAAGGACTTGCCTGGTCACCTGGTAGAGAGCCCACAGCTGTATGTGCCTGGCACTGAGCACCGATGTCACAGATGTAAAGGACTCAAGGCCTCCCTGAGAGGTGACAAGGAGATGGAGACCAGGAGTCAGGTGTGGTTCCACTCATTGTCGTTACAAGCCTTTTGTCTTTGCAGGGACCTTGGTGGGGACAGAAGCCATAAGTTAACATCAGCCATGGTCCCACGAAGGTGTACCCAACCCAGGAGCCTGGACGGGGCATAAATGAAGCTTCCTACCAACTTCCCAAGAATGAGGCAGAACTCACCAAGGACACAACAACTCCCATAAAATCTCACCTTCCTCTATCTCCACAGAGATGGCCAGCTGCACCCTGGTCCCAGCCTCCCCATCCCTCCTCTCTGCTCCTCGAAGCAGCAGGGACCACTCCAAATGCCCTGGTGAGTTGGGAACCAGAAAAGGGTGTTGGAAAAGGGCCCATCCAGGAAGAGAAACTTAGCAACTGAACCATCAGTTACACTCAGGGCCCAGGGAATAATGCCTCAAAGCCCTTTTTCTTTCCCCTGCTGAGTCCCAGGCCAGACCCCAAAGAGGTACCTAGCTCCTTTCTCCCCTGCACAACTGGGCCTCAAGTGTTTGGTGGGAGTCGGGAAACACTTCTGAACCTAGACTAGACATGGAATTATCAATTTTTAGAATCTTCCAAATAAAGCAGCCACTGGTCTTTCATGTGGCAGGTACTTTTTCCATAGCTTAATACTGATTATTATAATGCCTACCTACCTACCTACCAAAACTCTGTCTTTTATTTCTATAGACTAGAAAGAGGGTGTGTGTGTGTATATTTGTGTATTTGTGTACAAGTACACATACACACACACGATAAGAGAAAAGAAAGTAATAAGGACCAAATTCCTCATCTTTCTGCACTAGAATCTCAATAATTCAAATACAAAGTGCAAATCCTTGATGGCTCCCTATCATCCTTCCTATCCTTATCCTTTATGTTTTTCTCAACCCCCAGGTTCTTGGCCACACTCCACTCCTGTATGCCCCTGGCCTGCTCTCAATTAAAATCCAAGCCCTTGCATATATATCCTCCCCATCGGGAATATCTGCCTCCTTTGTTCACTGCCTACCAAACTCATCTCCTCAGGACCTTCTCAGCTTCCCCATCCTCGCTAAGAAGCCTTCCTTGGTGTCCATGAGTAAAGCATGGGCTCTCTTTCTGTGGACTCCTCCCCACAAGGCTGTTCCCTGTGGATGTGAGCATATGACTGACTGATGCCCCTAGGGATAAGGGATGGGACATCCCTGCTCTAGTTATGACTATGACAATGACTCCTCCTCCTGAGGACCAGCTACCTGTGTGGCTGTGCTGGTCTACGACACCTCACTTCTGGAACTAGCTCAGTGTTCAACTGACTTGGAGAAGCAGCGTGTGGGGGCCACACACCTGCAATGCCAGCACTCAGGGAACAGAGGCATGAGGATCTCGGCTACAGAGTGAGACTGTGTCAAAACAATAAGAGAGCAGCTCCAAATTCAATGTCTCAAAAAAAAAAAAAAAAAACAAGTGGGAAGGGTCTGAGGAATCCATATCCAGCATCAGCATCCACATGTGCACACACAACCACATGCATGTGTAACACACACCAAACAGCCATAAAGGAGATTCACTGACGTTCAACTCAAATCTGCTTCTCACTAATGCTGACTATATAGTCTAACGTCACTCACACACCTGAGAGCCAGAACGGGAAGGGCACCTCAAAGGTCTCCTGCCTAGAGGCTCCACATTCCTTGTGTCTTCTCTATATCCAGGATTCTTCTTGATAGTTACAAAATAAATACTCTAACATCATGAAAAAAAAGCAAGCTTACAAAAGCTAAAACATTAAAACTTAAAATTTATAGCTACTCACTTCTAATGCATATGTAAATCAAAATGTAGATTTGCATATAAATTATAAAGCATAAAGGAGGTCATATGAGAAATACTGTTCAGAATCAGTTCTTAAAAATTAAAATATAAAAAATTAAAATATATTATGAACATTTTTTCCATGTCAGTGTGTAAAATATATAATAATATACATATTGTATTATATACCTTATATATAGACCTATTGATTTTGTTGCAGATTTTTACCTTTTCCTTTCATAAAGCCCTGGGCTAGACCTCAATAAAATAAAAGAAAACAAAACAACAAGATCTTGTTTACAAACAAATTCTTACTCATAATTATCATTTCCTGTTCTAATGGTACATTTTATGTTTCATAAATTATATTGGACTATAACACATTCCTTAAAAACACACAAGTCTTAAGTATACAACTTGATGAGTTTTCATGAAATAACCACACCCATATGACCAGCATTCAGATGCAGAAAAGGACGTTTTCAAACCCTAGCTTCTTCTCAAAGCCCCACCCCATCCCAGTCCCAAAGCCTGTCTCCCCACCTCACCCCAATTCCAAAGCTTGTCTCCCCACCCCATCCCAGGACAACCTTCTGCCGACTCCAATGCATAGCTCACATCTGTCTGCTGTTGAACATTATGCTCTTGGTGGCACAGGGCAAAGATCCACACAGTCTACTCGGGCCTCAGACCAGGAGTTTTAAGAGAGAAGTTGATTTTTTTTTTCACAGTTCTGAAGACCAGTGGGAGATTAGGGGACCAATGTGAGTGTGGACTAGTGAGGGACAGAGTTCTGGCAACACAGTCTGCTTGCTGTGTCCTCAAGTCAAGCAGACAGGTAGACACACAGAGACAAAGTCAGAAACACAGAGATAGAAACAGATACAGATTAAGGGAACTAATCCTACCATGAGAACCCAACCCTCGTGGCCTCATCTCAGCATGAATCTTTCCGACATGCCTTATTTCTCCAAATACCTTGAGGATTATGGCTTCACTGCTTGACCTGGGAGACAGATTCAGCTCTAGCCAGACCCTTGTTGGCTCCCTTGGCCTAATATGATGTGAGAATCTTCCATCGTGTCTCTGCTTCATTTCTTTTGTATTTGTTTCCTTTTGTTGTTTGGTTAGTTGGTTGGCTGGCTGGCTGGTTGGTTGGTTATTTGGCTAGTTGGTTAATTGTTTGGTTGGTTGGTTAATTGAGTGGTTGGTTGGTTTACTGATTAGTTAGTTGGTGTTCTGAGACAGGATATTGCTCTGGAACCCAGACTAACCTGGAACTCATGATCATCTTCCTACCCCATTCTTCTAAGTGATGAGATTGGAGTCATGAGCAACCCTTTTCAGCTCGCTCTCTCTCCCTCTCTCTCTCACTCACTCTGAACACTCCACAGTATCCCATCTTAGAAAGGTACCATGATGCATTTAGCTATTCTCCTCTGGATGAATACCCACCTTGTCTCCGATTATTTCCAATTAGTGTTATGATCTTTAATAAGCCTTGAACATATGTGCCTTTCCTTAGGGCAGACAAGTTAGGAGCAACTGGCTCATTTTAAAGACAAATGCTGGTTCCTGGGGAGCAGGAGGAAGGGTATGAATGCCTAAGTGTCTCAGTAGGCAGACTCCTCAAGGAGCAGAGGGCTGGCAGTACATGGCCCTGATTTCCATTCCTGCCAGGCTGGTGCACACACCCCTCTCTTCTCTATCCTGTTGAAAACACTGGCCTGCCTGGAATTAAGTGCACATCTTCATTGGAACCCCAAGCATTTGTACAGACAGTTTCTAACAGGCATTGGAGCTGCCGGCTTCTGAAAAGGCCACTCCACTCCACCTGTTCCCAGTAAGCCAGGTCGCCTAATCACTGGGTCTCATCACCATTCAGCTTTGTTTCCAAGAAAGCTCTCAGTGGGTTTGAAGCTGGAGTCCCCCAGCTCTGGTTAACAGAACTGCCCAGGCAGACAGACACAGACTATGATTTCACAAGCTCATTCTGTTCTTTTCCAAGCCCAAGGTGCTGGGGAATTTTCAAGATCACCTCCCCACACCCCATGCTCTTCTGTCTTCCCCATGCACCGTCGTGGCACAGGGAAAACTGAATTTCAAAAGAATATTATTCCAACTAAACATAAAACTGTGCTGCTGGAAAAAAGGGCCTGCATTGTTTTGGTTTTTAATAACATGTGTCCCACTTTAACAATGTTCAAGGAGAGAGGGAGTTATCAGGTTTGTACAATACTCAAACAGAACACACAGCTCAAAAGGACTCAGATTTGAGTTCACAATGCAAAAACTTCAGCCTCTAGAGACAGATGCCCCTCATTGTCCTCACCCCCTGCTGCATTTCTTTCTAACCAGCTGGTCTCCCTGGGAACAAGATGGCCTGAGAATAGAGCTGCCTAAGACTCATTTCATCCTTATTCCTACAACACAGGGCAATGTGACTTTCCACAGTCACACTGCAGCCTTCCACTGGATGTCCCCTTTGTCCCTGTAGCTGGCCTGAACTGGGCCCTCTATGTCCCCTAAACCCCAAGACCACAGGCATTTATTTTCCTTCCTTTCATTTGCCAAAAGTATAATTTCAAAATGCCCAAGAAGCAGGAATGGGATCCAGGAGCTGTGGACAGTGTGTTCAGACCATGGTGGGATCTAGTATCCTCTGGGAAACTGGGGTGGGGGTGCAGAAATGCAGTTAGTTGAATGCTCTAGCAATTCCACCCTTGTCTTTCATCAAAAGCAACTAAAGAGCCACTTGGATCTGAACTTTAAGCACAACTCCAGTGACTTCAAACTCCCTCTGGGCTTCAGCTTGCCTGCTTGTACAATGAGGCTGTGACCAGGCCAAGGAAAGGAGACCTCCAGAAACTCTCTTTCACAAGCCCCAAAACAAAGAGGCTGGAGAGAGATGCAAGACTGGTTCTGAGCAGGCTTGAGCAAGGGTTTGTTAGCCTAGCAGTCCATCTCTCGGTTCCTCGGCCCCTTTGTGACCCCAGGCCATGGCTGGCTGAAGGATGAGAGGCAGCTGTCCAATTCCTATAACCACAATCATCCTTGATTCCAGGAGACACACATCATGAAGAGCAAGGAAGATATGGTCCTTGCTGTGTTAGGAAGGAGAAGAGGCCACAGCTTCACACATATCTCATCCAACTCTTACTACATCCAGAAGTGAGAATTTAAGCCATGCCCAGTTCAAAAATTAGGACTCTGAGACACAGGAGGGAAATGACTATACCCAGGTCTTCCCATATTACAACGTGGAGCCATGATTCCAGTAAGTGGCCCCTAGTCCTCCCCAACTTCTCCACCTCCTCTTTCACAGAATTTACCATCTTCAAATCATAACAACATTCTTTTTGAAGTGTCTCTTCCTTTGTTGACTCTAAGCTCTAGGGAAGTGTCTGATGGTCCTCTGTGTCCCTCATACTTCTCTCAGTGTCACTGGATAGCTGGGTAGATGGAAGGATAGAAGAATGGACTTATGGGAAGACAGCTGGAGAGAAGTATACATAGGTAGATGGACAAATGGAAGGGTGGATGGATAGGTGGACAGATAGATAGGAGAATGAATGGATGGGTGAGTGGGTGTATGAATGGATATACAGAAGGGCAGACAGAAAGACAGATGGATGGGTAGATAATCAATCCTATTGGCAGAAAGAAGGCACTGAAGACTTGAAAGGAAGAGACTTACATAGAGAAGAACAGACTAGGACCAACTCTAAAGAAGCTCTCAACCCATTCAGAAAGAGACTTTATGGGCACCCAAAACGTATCTAGTTCTGAAATGTCATTTCTACAGACAGAGGTTGTGACAGAGGCCAGATAGGAAGGATGATCCTGTATTCTAAGTGGAAAGATGCTGGGAGACAGCCTGGAGGAGCTATGGTTAGAGCAGGCACTGAAGCATAGCACAAATCTGATGAATAGGGAGAACAGGGGAATAAACTCTAACTACAAAGACCATGGCCTTCCTGGTGTATCACACCAAGGGAAGGGCAAGCTCCAAGTTTCTACTCTGAAGGTTCCTGATCCCCTACCTTCCCCCTTTTCATGAAGAGTTGGTTCAGTGACCCCCTCACCATAGAGCATACTGGCACTACCTGCAGACACCCACACACTGTGGTGGCTCTACTCATCTCTTCCCAGCTCCCAACAGGAGGTGACCAGGAACCTAGACATTCCTATGACTTACCCATACTGGAGCCCCCAGAGGTGAGATCAGGATTAGGGTCAAGGCCATTGCTATGAGGCTTCCTGATCACTCCTTACTTCCATTCCCCTTCAAGGACGGCATTGCAAGTGACAAGAAGGGCAAGGACTCTGTAGAAAATGGCCAAACCACTTCCTAGCTGGGTAGCCCTGGGTCAGTCATTTAACATCTCTGAACTTCAGCTTCACAAATAGAAAGTGGGGCTGTCCCTCATAGAGATATATTGCAGGGTAAGAGACAGTGAACAGAAAGTAGTCAGTCAACACAGAGTGACACCAGTGAGCAGGAGCCACTGCTATGACAGGCTAGCTTTTATCCTTGTAATATTGGGGAATAAAACTAAATCCTTCCTGCTTCTTGCTAGAACAGTTTAGAAGCTCTCCAAGTCTCTGGCTGTGAGAAAAGGAGGGGGACATGTGGCCTCTCCACCCATTGACACCTCCGGAAGACCCATATCCACTGGGACTAGCCACTAGCCCGTGTGTGGGGTGGGTAGGGCAGGCTCTGAGACTCTCTGACGCATTCTTGGGCTCCCCTGGGTAAAAATAGCTTTGCTTTGTTGGCCTGGACACACACCCACTGGACTGGTGGCACGCCTACTGGACAGGCAAGCAGTGGGCTATTTCAGGCTACAAAAACAAGCCTCCGCCAAGCCCCGACCTTAGTCCCCTGGAGAGTGGTATTAATAACCCACTATCTCATTCTCCCAGGCCAGAAAGAAAAGAAAGGAAGCAGAGCTCTGAGGCTGACCAGTCCTTGTGTCCCCCATGATCCTAGCTGACAATGCCTACTACAGGATTCTCAAATGTCATATTCCCAAAAGTAAAACAAAACATACAAAGACCACAGTGGTCATAGTAACAATAACAACAGCAAATTGTTCTAAGATACTCT
The DNA here is from genome assembly GCA_907164525.1 of Lophiomys imhausi. Lineage (NCBI taxonomy): Eukaryota > Metazoa > Chordata > Mammalia > Rodentia > Muridae > Lophiomys > Lophiomys imhausi. The sequence continues at coordinate 5,777,485 of CAJQZJ010032121.1, forward strand.
TACTGGCTTCCTGCTCCTACCTCGGGGTCTCATCACTCCTCTCTAACACACTCCCCATGCTTATGTCGTGCTGGGGCTTCTCTTTCTGTTCTTACTCTGATCCTTTGGTCCCTCAGACTTCATTCCCACCTCCTCTCCACTCATCTAACCACCCCCCCAACCCACACATCCCTCCTTCAGCAAGTTTTCCTCAATCTCTCTACGTTGGCCAAAGTAGAGTGGGTCTCTGCTTTTCAACCTCCTGTCATACCCAGAGTCCACGAACATGGGACATCTCATCACAGGTGAACTTGCCGGACAGACATTTCGATGTCTACACTGCGTCATCTCAGTTTGATGGTTAGATGCTTCCTGAGACAATGGTTGCTCCCAGCCTCCTGTGTATCCATTCATAGGGCTTCTTTGCCCCTCATCCTCCGGGCATAGGATCAAGGTCCCTCTGTCTGTTCATGAACTATGCACCCATGCATCCACACACTAAGTTATCACACAAGTTCTCTACAGTGGAGAGATACAGAAGTTGGTTGGACACCGTTGCATTTATTTTCTCTGGGAAGACTTGAACAAACATCTCTTCACTCCAGATGGAGCATCAGTGACAGACTAAGTCCACCCAAGTCCAACCTGATGGACCCATGAGTTTTCTGAGCTTGCTTATAGAGGGTTACTTAGAGCAAGGTTGGCGACCCCAAAGCATTACTGCACACCTCACCCTCTCATTGATGATGACCTCATAGAAGCTGCAACATGGAGTCACCTCCTTTTAGTCAATCTAACATTTCCTGTATACACCAGCAGCTCCCAAGATGACTTGAAGCTGGCAGGCACAACAAGACAGGAGGGAGTCATGGCTAGAATCCCAAGTGAGAACTCTGTGATCCTTTCTTCTTCTTTCTAGAAAGAGAGTCAACAGCCCTGTTATCATTGTTCTAGACCTAGCTATCACTGCACTGCCTTTTTATTGTGTTACCATGGCTACCAAGTAAAGGTGATCTCTACCCTCAAGGGATCAATGGGATGATCATGTTATGCCCAGAGGAAAAAGTCATATAAAAACAGATTCATGCAGTCAGAGGAGAGAAAAGAAGGGGGAAATTTTACAACAGCCAATAAATAGTATGGATGAAAATGTACTGGGGTCACAGGCATCATCCCAGGAGAGGAGACACCTGCACTTGGTCTTAATGGTCTTAATGAGAGAGTGGAGGTTAACAGGTGACAATAGGAAACATTCTTCAGGCTTGAAGTCAACCCTGGAAGGTCTGGATAATACCCTCTCTTCCTCATCTCCATCAGATCTGGGCCACTCTAGTGTATGCAAAAAAAAAAAAAAAAAAAAAAAAGCTGGCATCCAGTCAGAGTCACAGACAAAGGGCTTTAGAGGGGTCTGCTACTCTATCAGAGGACTGACGTCTGGATCCCAGCACCCACATTGGGCAACTCACAACTACTGCCTGTAACTCTAGCTTTATCACCTGTACATATTTGGGCAAGCACAAAAATAAATAAATAATATTTAATTATCTCTTAAAGGTATCTGCTTTCATAGGAACAGTCATACCTAGAGGGACACAGCACAGTATGATTATCTGGATAGTTACAAGGGAGCTGCTGATTCTAAAAGGGTGAAAATGAATTTATCACAATGCAGGAGAGCTAGGGAGAGGCCCCTGGAGGGAGCAGGGACTTTCTGTCCAAGGACAGACAGCCCAGATCTGACCCATCGGGACCCTGACATCAGCTTCTTCCAGGCCTTCCCAAGAGTTCCTCACATTGAACATCCAGTGGCAGCAAGGCAACCAAGCCAATGAGCAGGGTAGGAAGGTGATTCAAGCTCTCCAGACCAACCTCACCAGACAAACTAGCCATGCACTCCTGGCTTCTTTTTCTTTTCTTTCTTTTCTTTTTTTTTTTTTTTTTTTTTTGGAGGGGGGATTTTTTTAACATTTATTTATTACTTCAAGTTATGTCTCCATTACTTCTCCCTCCCTCCACCCCCTCCCAGCCCCACCCTCCCACCCACTACCCCCTCGCCCACCCATCCCATCCCTCCAGTGTGGGATACCTCTGTGTATCAGCCCCCCTCAGTTCATTAGTCACATGAGGTCTAAGAGCTTCCTCTTGCACAGGAGGTATACATGGCAGTTCCACTAGGATGGAGTGTCCTACTAACAAGTAACAAAGCCCATATTTCTGTTCTTTTGGGTCTATTGATTGTAAGATGGTTATCCTGTAGTATATGGCTAAAATCCAGTTATAAGTGAATATATGCCATGTGTATCTTTCTGAGTCTGGGTTAGCTCACTCATGATGAGCTTTTCTACTTCCATCCATTTGGTTGCAAATTGCATAATTTCCTTGTTTCTGAGAGCTGAGTAGTATTCCATTGTGTAGATGTACCACAGTTTTTTATCCATTCTTCAGTTGAAGGACATCTGGGTTGTTTCCAGTTTCTAGCTATTACAAATAAAGCTGCTATGAACATAGTTGAGGAGATTTCCTTGTGGATTGGTGAAGAATCTTTTAGATATATGCTCAGGAGTGGTATGGCTGGGTCTTAAGGTAGAGCTATTCCAAGTTTTCTAAGATATCACCAGACTTATTTCCATAGTGGTTGCACAATTTTGCACTCCCAGCAATGTGGGAATGTTTCCCTTTCTTCACACCCTCGCCAGCATAAAACTAAACACCAACAAACCAAGTAATTCAATCAAAAAATGGGGTACAGAGCTAAACTAAGAATTAACAAAAGAGGAATCTAGAATGGCTGAGAGTCACTTGAAGAAATGCTCAACATCCTTAATCAGAGAAATACAACCCAAGACAACTCTGAGATTCCATCTCACGCCTGTCAAAATGGCTAAGATCAAAAGCTCAAAAGACAGCACCCCTGGCTTCTATGTCCTGAACTAACCATTGTCCCCGAATCTACCCTTGGCCTTCACAACTCTGTGACTTTGCTTCTTCTTTTCCCTCTCTCTGGACCTCCTCGGCCCAGCCCCCCCCCCCCCCCCCCGCAATCCATCAGAACCTTGTGTATCTGCAAGCAAAACTTGGAACTTCCTTTCTCCTCGCCTTCCCAGAAAGCACGAAATCTCTTTGGCACCTGTATTCCTTCGCTTCCTCTATGCCTTCTTTCCCTCGACTTAAGGCTGGGGGATGCAGTTGATTCGTCTTTAAAGGCCTGAGGTGCTCCCTCCTTTAAGTCACAGCCTCAGAACCTACCAGCACTATGAAGGGGTAACTGCTTCCAGTGCAAGGTCACACATTCCCAGGCAGTTTCATGGGTGTAAAAACCTGAGATCTCGGACCTAAGATAGAGGACTTAATTACTCATAGAAACACCAGGCACAAATCATCAGCATTTGGACACCAGCATTGGTCCCAAGACCACAGGACCACATGAAGAGGACCAGGAACCAACTACACACACATAGTGCCTCATTTTTCTGGAGAGCAATGCCAAGCACCCAGAATTCAAATACTTCCTAATTGGAAGTTAGCCTACCTGAAACCGTCACCCCAGGATCTCTGCTATGCACCATGTAGAACATAGGGCAGAAAGTGTCTTCACTCACAAGAAATGAGAGGGGCCTATAGGGACCTGTCCTCCTCACAGATTTAGTGAAAGACACCTTGGGTATCACTCTGCCCTCCAGAAACCCAGGTCAACACTGAGAATGAAGGGTGCCCTGGGGAAGTCCCTCTTTGGGTCTGTCTTCCTGAGGCTGTTGCCACCCCCAGTAGCACTGTTATCCCTGACAACAGAAGGAGCCATTAAATGAGGTGATCGGGGAGGTTCCCTGTGTTCATCCCTGAGTAACTTGACCAAACACACAGCAAATACTATGCATGTGAGCAACAGAGAAGGAAGGAAGAAAAACATACATGGAGAAGGAGAGGGCGGTTGTGTGCAGACCAGGAGGGCCAGTCCCTGCTCAGGGACAGCCAACAGAATTTAGCTGTGGAGTCAGACAGCATCATTGCATTCTCCCCAGTTTTGAGGACCACTGAGGCAAATGTTATTTTCTGTGCCACTGACTCTGGCCCCCCAGTCAAAAAAAGGATAAGATGACATCCATGTGCCCCAACATAGCCCAAGGTTCCAGTGGTACTGTGTTGGGATCAATCATTGTCCACTAAAAACTGAGATGAGTGAATCACTGTGGATTCTTTCCAAATGTAAAATAAGTATCAGGGTCACTATATTCGAACTATGATTCCTGGTATGGGATATAGATGGGAGAGGCTCTCTGTGACGCATCTCAGAAAAAACAAAAACCAGTGGCAGAAGCCAACACCTTCTCTTCACTGTCTTAGCACAGGAGTTCACGTGCCAGACACAGAGCCTGACTTTGCATGTACAGTCCCACCTTATTTTCCTTCAGGGACAGATACTCTCCATAAGTACCATCACTGATTAACAGACAGAATGTTCAAGTTCACAACAGCCAACAGCTTTGTCTCAAATTCTAAGCTCAGATGTCAAGCCAAGTTCAACCCCAAAGGCCAAGTTTCATAACACCACATGATCCTTCTGCAACAAGCATTGGGAAACACCAACCATCTTATTCAACTGCCAGGCAACGAAACAGGGAACAAAGGCTAGGAGAAATACAATGTGTGTGTTCAGTCCCAGGAAGGACCTGGGTCCCAAACTCTAACACTATGTTCAGCCTTTTGTCCCTCATTCTTTGTTCTATCTTAGCTTCAGTGGGACTTTCTGGGAACTAATGGGCTGGGGGAAATGGCTCATGGGAACCTGAGTTCAGATCCCCAGCACCCAAGTAAAAACATGTGGTGATGTGTGCCTGTAATCCTAATGCTGGGCAGGCAGAAGCAGGAGGATCTCTGGGGCTTGCTGACTAGCTAACCTAGCCAGTTAATATAAGCTCCAGGTTGAGTAAAACACCCTGTCTCAAAAGTAAGGTGGAGAGTGATAAAGACATCTCAGTGTCGACCCTAGGCCTCCACATACATGTACACAGTTGCATATATATATGCATCCCATATATATACATATATATATCCCATGAAGATGCATGCACACATAATAGAGAGATAAATAAACACAAAATGCCATGAAAACATGGAAAAAAATTAAGTTGTAGTTGAGAGTAGGGCATAGGTGGGAACCACCTGATAGGTAGGGTCTGACTGGGAATGTTATTTCCAATTCAGTCAAGTCCAAGAATTCCATGATCAGTACAAGCAGTGCTGTCCGCCAGGGGGTGCTGGAAAGTCACTAGCTGATTATGCCATTTGTCCAAACCCATCCTTTCCTCCTATAGGATCTACAGATAAGCAGTTTCCAGGAGTACCACTGAAGACCTACATGGTGCCATAAGAAACACACATAGCAACTTACTAATATCTTTACATTAATAAAACCTCTTCTAAAAATTGTGTTTTCTTCTTGTTTTACTGGAACAAATAAGAGATTTGCTTTCTGTCCAAAACAGAAATATATATTTCCCCCTTGGTTATAAATGGAGGGATTCACCCAGGCAGTGGTGGCACACATCTTTAATGCCAGCACTTGGAAGGCAGGCAGAGGCAGGTGGATCTCTATAAGTTCAAGGGCAGCCTGGTCTACAGAGTGAGCTCTAGGACAGCCCAGGCTACACAGAAATCTTGTCTCAAAACAAACAAATAAATAAATGGAGTAATTCTGTGATTTTTTTTTATTCCAAAGTACAGTTTTCCATGGAAGGGCTTAAAGATTCAGTGAAGACTCCTGCCTGGCCCAGGTCAATTACTGTCTGCAGACCAAGATGGCCTGCAGGAGGCAGTGTGCACATCCACACTCTGGAACAGAGAACAAAAAACAAAAACAAAACAAAAAAAAGCCAAGAAGCTGATTAAGATCATTGTGACTATTTGGAGCTGGTATCACAAGAGAAAGGAGAAAAGGGAGAGAAAAATGGAGGCTGGGGATGTAGCTTGGTTTGTAAATGGCTTGTCTAATATGCACACAGCCCTGGGTTTGATCCTCTGCACCACATAAACCAGGAGAATGTGGTGCACACCTGAACCTGAACCCTGACACTTGGTAGGGGAGGAAGGTCAGGAATTCAAAGCCATCCCATGCTACAGAGCAGGTTTGAGGCCAGCCTGGGATACATAAGGACCTGTCCCTAAATTAAAAAAAAATAGAAAAGAAGAGAGAGGAGAGATAAAGAAAGGAAACAGAGGATGAAGGAAGGAAGAAGGGAGGGCTGGGAGGAGAGCAAAATGCCTGGCCCAAAGGGTTGTGGGTCATCTATCATTTTTCCACCATAAGGATCCATGGCAGTCTGCTAAAATCAAAGTCTGCAGGGAAACTTAACTTTAACACAGCCTGTCCAACCTCTCTTATTAGGGAAGGAACAGTCAGACTCAGAGATGATTCTTAAATAAGAAAAAAAAAACATGAATCTTATTACCAAAGACTGTAAGATCTGAGAAAAATGGCAGAGATCACAAAGGGCGTTCCCTGAACCATCACTCCCAAACCAAACAAACAGCACCTGCCTCCTTTAATGTCCCTGGAAAAATACAAACAAATGAAATGCCACCAGGTAAGGAAATGCAAGGCTGTGGCAATTTTAAAAGAAAAACACTTGTTCATCCTGCAAGAGAAATGAGATTTCTTGTGTGCCCAGATCTGCTCTGTTTCGTCAAAGTGGTCGCTGAGGAGCTGGAAAGATGGAAAACAGCCAAGAGATGTTGTTCAGAAAGACCTGAGTTCAGTCCCCAGCACCCACATCAGGTAGTGCACAACCAAGTCTAACTCCAGCTCCAAGGGCTCAGACACCCTCTTCTGGCCTCCACAGGTACCAGTGGCATGCACACAGAGAAGGGGTGGGGGAAAGAAAAAAAGACAAATAAAACTAATAAAAGTAAATCTCTCTTTTTTTTTTCCTTTTGGTTTTTTGAGACAAGGTTTTTCTCTGTAACAGAACTGTGGCTGTCCTGGAACTCACTCTGCAGACCAGACTGGCCTCAAACTCTCCAAGAAATGCCTGTCTCTGCCTCTCCAGTGCTGGGATTAAAGTTGTGAGCCACCCACTTCCTCCCCTCCCCTAATAAAAGTAAATCTGTTTTAAGTGGTAGTTGAAGTATCGCCAGGATCATTTTCAACAATGAGGCTACTAATGTTCTATTTTTGTGGTGACAAAAAAGATAAACAAACAGGAAATGCTTCTTTGCATTCAGGAGATCAGAGGAAATAACTTAGCCTCCCCTTCATCCCCAATCTTTAAAGCAAATTATTTTCTAGTCCTAACTCTGTCATAGATTTTTCTTTTGTTGGTGGATAAGTGCATTAAAATGTATTTGATAGTAAAAGTACAAAATCCAATGTGAAACTCCATGGCTTCCATTCCAACTCTAACTATAAACGGCCACTCTAACTGCAGAGAAGTTCATTGAAATGTATAGTCTTTGGGACTGGTTAATTTCAGCATATTATTTGCTATTCACAATATCTTTTATAATAAACTTGTTCTTATCTTTCATAAAAGCAAATTTTATTGAGCCATCTTCTTGAATAGGTCAAGCCTAGTTCCAAGAATACCTTTGGGAAAACTGGCAAAGAGAGAGGGCAAATGAGGAAGGAATTCCTTACAGGAATTCAAATAAGTTTTTCAGTCAGAATATTGACTTAGTTTGCTGCTACTATGACACAACATCCTGGACTCCATAATTTATAAAGAAAGAAGTTTAGTTGGGTCATAGTTACACACAATCAGTTAGCTGCATCTGGCAAGGCTCTAGTGCTGTTTCATAATGTAATGGAAGCAGAAAAGAAAGAGAAGGCACTTCTGTAGGAAGAGAGATGAGACTTCACCAGGTCTGATCTTTAAGAAGTGGCCTCCATGACCTATAAGCCCATTTCTCACCAGGCCCCCACCTCCCAAAATTGCTGCATGGAGGAGTGATGATGCCACCTTATGAGCTCTTAGAAACCCATTCATACCACAGCATTATTAGGGGAGGGGGCAAAAGCCTCACCAAATCTAAACACTAATGAATGTTTATCACTCATCCAATGCACCTATGGATAAAGGTGGTCTGTAATTTCTCACCCTATGCAACTCTGAGAAATGGAATAGATGCTCATGTGTCACAATCTCATGGTCATTCAAAGTTTCAAATTCCCTGGTCAGAAGACTGACTCTCTTGGACTGGGCTGCCTAGCAGCAGATGCTTGAAGAAAATATGGCTGTGAGGGGATTAGGAGACACACAGACATGTGAGAATAGAAGACAAGTGAAGGGAGGAGGGAAGGCAAAGCAGGGCAGGTCACCCTCCCGCCATGGGGACTGCCTTGCAGGGCTTCATGCTCAGGCAGGCCCTGAAGTCATGAGATCCAAACTCCCAGAACTCATTCCTTCCTGTAACTGTGGACAAAAGTTCCAGGATTGTCCAGGAGGAATGCTACAGGTGTAAGTACCCTCAGTCAATAATCTCTTTTAGAAAGTGCCACCAAATAGGAACCAAGTCTTCAAACACATGTGCATGTGGGAGAGATTTCTCATTCAAACCACTAAAACGAAATACATTAGTACAGAATGACTGAAATAGGTTAAGGTCCATTGAAATTGTTGAAAATTCTGGCCAAACCCTAGGCAAAAATTCATGTAACAATAGTTCATGAAACCAAGTCAATGACTCAGGCAGGAATTTTAAAAACATTTTCTACAATTAAAACATCATGTTTTTATCAGGATAAAAATGTTTGTGTGTATAGTAAGAATGCCACAATTCTTAACTCATGATAGTCTTGATTCTGAGCCACGTTATCAGAAGCTATCTGTTAGTGGTATGTGGTATGATGCCAACCACAAAGAGCACATGTTGTATGGTCAGAACAACAGCTGCAGTACAGTCTCATGATGCAACATGGGCAAGCCACCAGAAACAACTAGAATGCATTACCCATTTGATTCTGAGTTAAGTTTGATCATTGAACATTCAGAAGCCAAATTTGCATAACCCCCACATTCAGTTCTATTACCCACATGGAGTCGTGACCCACAGCATAAAGGGTTGAGTTTAAAATCATCTGCACATTGCTCATTACAATACCTTACTACACCAACCTCAGTGTAAGTGCATGGGGAAGGTTGCCCTACTCTATTGTTTAGGGGGATAGTGACAGGGGGAATAAACTATGTATTTACTTTCAACACTGGTGCAAAATTTTTTAGAATAATTACAATCAATAGTTTGTTGAATCTGTAGATGTGGAACTGAAAGGCACAGAGAGATGGCTATATATGAGTGTGGGTTTATGCACATGAGTTTAGTGTCCTTGGAATCCAGCAGAATGTGTAGGATCTCCTAAAGTTGGAGTTACAGGTAGTTGTGAGATGCCTGATATGGGTGCTGGGAACTGAACTCTGGCTCTCTATAAGAACAAATGCACGCTCTCAACTGCTGAGCCATCTCTCCAGCCACTGAAGCTACATACTTAAACACCTGAATATTCCAAAGTTACAGCCACTGTAGCCTCTGTCAGCTCCAGCCAGGATCACAGCTCTTTTGGCAATAAAGACATCCAACTATCCAGGATCAACGAGCTAGGGTTCCCATGTGTGCCCTTTGCAGGAACATGGTTCTGCCAGTGCTGTTCCTCACTCTGATGCTGGGCAGAGATGAGACACCTAAAATCTTTTCTTGGTTTTTTTTTTCTTTTATCCAAAGTGTTGCTCAGACAGAATTGGAAGTCACCCAATCTTTCCCCACCTCATTGTGCTTCCCAGTATCAGTAGGTGTGGTCTCTGGGGTTCTGGGAACCCAGCTGCTCCTTCAATGCAGCAGGCATAAACACAAACTGTGAGCACAATTTTCCCACACTGGTGATAAATAAACCTTGAAATTTGATATTTTCAGTGAAGTCATCTTTTCAGCCTTTAGCTGTAAAAGAGATCCTGCAATGTTCCCAGTTTATAATTTCCCTCCCCCAGTTGAAGTTTTGGCAATACACAGGTTCATGAAGTTCACATATCTCCCCAGAATCACCAAGTTCTCATTATTTTTCTGATAAAAATACTATTTCAGACTGTTTCCAGGACATAGGTGGATCCTTCATTCTATCTTCTAGCTTTATCAACCACATATACTAAAATAACTGCACTTTATTAAAGAAAGGCAGGAAGGCACAATGGAGGAAAACAGGGAGAGAGGAAAAGAAATTACAATCTTACAAAGGCTTCTGCAACTCAAATAAATCCAAATTGTTTGATAGAACAATACACTCTCACAAAAATGAAATACCAGGGCCACATGAGGTGCCTCAGCATTTGCTGATGAACTACAATTAATCTCTGAGACCTACAAAATGGAAGGAGGGGACTGACTCTCATGACTTGTCCTCTGGCCCCTGGCACGTGTAAACACACACACACAAAGGTAATAAACAAATACATGTAATAAAAGAAAAATACCACTGTGGCCTAATAAAAGACAAAGAGTAATTTTAGTTGTCTGTCCTTTGCTGTATTTTTAAGCCGGAAAGCAAAACATCTCCAGGACCCGAGTGCCAACCTGAAAGAGCTCCCAGCAGCCACAGTAGACCAACCCAAGACACAATAATAACAGATTATAACCCAGAGAACAAAACAAATAACCCTGAGCCCATACAGGCATAAAAAAGATTGAATAAATAATAGCTGGGGGAGATGTGATGAGACCTCTCTCTGTAGAAGAACGCCAGTTAACAGATGGGGAAGAAGTGAGGAAAACTGGGAACTACTCCAACAGTGCTACATGGATAACTGCTGTGGGAAACACCAAAACTGACTAAACTCAGTGGTGGAGAGTTCAAGGGAGACACACTAGTTGATGGTTTCAAAGAATTTCCTTCCCTGTTACTTATTGTTTACAAAAGAGGAAACAGAAGCTTGGCAGTAGGTAAGCAGACAGAGGGGACCTTCACCAGGGGATCAAGGCCAACCTCACCAGTAGTCCGCATAACACCATCATGTGCATCAACCACCTATAGAACGCTTTTACCCCATATCTTTTTTTGCTTTTCTTTTCTTTTTTAATGTTTATTTATTACTTCAAGTTACATCTCCATCACAGTCCACTCCCTCAACCCCTCCTGGTGCCACCCTCCCACCCTCTCCCCCTTCTCCCACCTATCCTACTCCTCCGGTGTGAGGTGCCCCTACATATCAGCCCCCCTAAGTGCAGTAGTCATATGAGGGCTAAGAGCTTCCTCTTGCACTGGGGGCCTACATGGCAGCTCCACTAGGGCAAAGTGTCCACTAACAAGTAAAAAAAGATCTATGTTCCTGTTCCTTTTTGTCTGTTGGTTGTAGGATAGTAATCCTGTACTGTATGGCTAAATTCCAGTTATAAGTGAATATATGCCATGTGCATCTTACGCCATATCTAACACCTTGGCTCAGTAAATCATGAGAAGATAACAGGTAAGCACAAATGGGGAACCTCTGCACATGAGTAAGCGTGAAATCACACCTATGTCACCTTGTTCAACTAAGAACCAACTCAAAGTGAGTCCAGGGCCTAAATGTGTCTCCTGACACTCTGAAATGACCATAGGAAAACAGAGGGAATGCACTGAGACTTCGGTAGTAACAACAGTATTCTGGCTAAGACTCTAAAAGGCACATTCAACGCAAGCCAAAGGAAACAAATGAGATCTCACAAAGCCGATGTGCTTCTCTACAACAAAAAGCCATCAACAGAGAGCACTGACATCCACACTATACAAGAAAGTAAAAACATTAATAACTCAATAACAACACTCACTTTTTAATGGGCAAACAGTCTCACTTGATTGCTCAAAAAAAGAAAGAAAGAAAGAAACACATCTTTAGTTAGGGTTTCTATTGTTGTGGTAAAACATGACCAAAAGTAATTTGGGAAAAAAAGAGTTCATTTCAGATTACAGCTCTCGGGTCATGCTCCACCACCCAGAGAGGTCAAGGCGGGAATACAAGGCAGGAAGTGAAGCAGAAGCCAGAGTAATGATGTTTACCTCTCGCTCCTCATGGCTTGTTCAGCTACATGTCTTATCTCATCCAGGAGCATCTGCCCATGGGTGGCAATGTCCACAGTTGGCTGCATCCACCCTCATCAATCATCAATCAAGAAAATGACCTACAGACTTGTCTGCAGGCCAATCTGATGGAGGCATGTTCTCAATCAAGATTTCCTCTTTCTAGATATGTCTAGATTCATATCATGTTGACGAAAGCCAACCAGCACAAATACAAATGATCAATGATTACATGAAAAATGTTTACTTGAGAACTGCAATTAAACCTTAGGATAATCTCTCACCCTGGCCAGATTGACATTTTAGAAAAAGGTAGGAAGCAAACGTGAGTGAGTGTGAGACGAGGCTAGGGAAGGCTAATAAACAGTGGGGGTGTCAATTAGTCTAACCTTTATGAAGAGCAGCCCAAAGAGTCCTTGATCAGGGAGCAACAGGATTACTATGTGATCCAACTATGCCAGTTCTGGATATACGGCCACAGGAAATGACATCAGAGATGCCAGTTCTGGATATACGTCTACAGGAAATGACATCAGAGTCCCAAAGAGACACTTGCTTGTTCCTGACTATTACAGCAATATGTGCAATATCCAACATGAAAGATTGGCCTACCATAGTAGGTGGGTAGACAAAGAAAATGTAAAATAATTTTTCCATGAAATAGTATTCAGCTATAAAAGGAATGATGTCCTATTATTACAGCAAAAGTGGACTGACTGACTAGAAAAACATGAAGAAATGATAAAGAGATGGGAATGCTGACTACTTTGATTTGACAGTACACTTTAGATACAGGTATTAAAATGTCATAATGTTCCTTATAAATGTATACAATGAAAAATTAAAAAACAAAATGTCTAAACTAGAGTTTGGCATTGAAAAAAACTTCTATTCTAAAATGATAAATTATACAGATCATTTAACAGACAAATATAAACATGATACGTGTTAATCAGCTCCAGTCCCGGTGACTAAACGCCTGAGATAACTACTTCAAAGGAGGAAAAAGTTGGCTTTTGTTCATGTTTCAGCCCATGGATGGCCTGTTGCTTTGGGGAAGGAAGTCTAAAAGAGTAAAATGGTCACCACTTAACCACCAGGATGTCAGAGAGAAGGATAGAGAGACAGAGACAAAGTCAGAGACAGCGAGACAGAGAAACAGAGAAACTGAGAGAGCGAGAGAGGTGAGGAGAGAGACAGACAGGCCAGGGTCCCTCCCAAGGCCGCACTCCTAATGGCATGCCTTTCTCTCAGTACACTCCATCTCCTAAAGGCTCTCCCACCTGCCAACAGCACTAGAGATTGGGAACCAAGTCTTTAGAAAACTAAGCCTCTGGAGAACATTCCGGATCCAAACTAAAGCAAAGTAAAGACCCAGTGTGTATAACTTATGCACGAGGTGGGTGTATTTTTTTGGCAGGAGACTTGGGATGTGACAAGGTCAATGGCATGACAGCACTGATGACAATGACAAACAAGTTAACACCACCAGTGTGAGGCAGGCTCTCACAGCTGCCGCAGGTGTGCCTGGACTGTCCCCCAGATACACCGAATCAACATTCCAAAGATAGGCTACGAATTAGATTTAATCTGTGTTTATGAAGTACTCACTGAGTACAGCAGCTCCTTTTCTGCAATGAACTGACAAGACCGAAAATTACGAATTTACATAAGCACTGGAAAGGGGAGAATGATCCATTTTGAATAAGTCCTCAGCTGCATTTATGAATAATGCCTTAAATAAGTCATTTCTAGCTCCACACCCGTGGCTGCCTCAAGTCTGCGGAGCATAGAAAATTAAGCAGTTTCTCTCTGTAATGGCTCAGCTGGCCAGAACTGAAAGGGTGCTCTGTTGTAGGCTCAGACTGTCCCACCTCCATTCTCCAGAGGCTTGGTGTCTGCATAAGGACACTCTGAAACAAACTCTGTGATTTTCCTAGCTTTATGAGGACTGAGGTTCGCAGCGGCAACCAGAATACAAAAGTGTTTAACTGAGTATTAGCACACAGTGAGCATGTGGCATATAAGAGTGACGGTTAAATTATCTGTCACCATTTAGCACTGCACCAACAGCTAGTGAAGGGTAGAGAGCTACGTTGCTGTGAGGATACACAAGGGATTCCCCAGAATACAGGGACTATCCACTGTCCCTGTTCCCTTGTCCCTTCACTCTCACGACAGTTATTGTGTAAGCACCAATTCCATCTTTACTCCAATGGCATTTTATTATTTGTGTGTTCCTGGAGCTAGGCTGATGACCAGCAACCCTCAGCAATCCTCCTGCCTCTGCTCTCCACAGCACTGAGTTTACAGCTGTACCCAGTCACACCCAGATTTTTATGTGGAAGCTGAGGATCCAAACTCAGGTCCTCACACATATACTGCAAGCTCTCGTACCCACCGAGCCACCTCTCCAGCCCCAATACATGTTCAGTGACAGATATTGTCTAAAGAGAATAAGGTACAAAATTATAGAGCAGGATACCTGACATCTTCCTCCCCACTGTGCTCAAAAACACCTGCACATTCTAGCATGCATTTACCATATACACAAGGAAGGAAAGATGGAAGGAAGACAATGATAAAACTAAAAATTAACATGGCTATTATAATATTTTTTTCCTGTAAGAACAGTCCTGGAGACCGCTAGTATCAACATTTCAGTCTATTTTAAAGATAGCAGACAGTAAAAACAAGGCCATCAACATCTTTATTTGGCCATACATGTTTTATTTTTACCAACATTTTATAATTGTGACATTTTTACATAAGTATCATGACTTGTAATTTTCTTTAAAGTGTTTTGATGAAGCAGCAGTGAATCCTAACTTATACTGGATAGGTAGGTACCCCCTTTACATGAGGCCTGTCCCCACATCTGCAGCAGTCCTCACCACTTCTATTGTGTCAACCTTGTCTCAGCCACTTTCATTAACCACTGAATCCTGTAGTTATTCACATTAGAATCACTGGCCACATTGTCCCAGTTCTTTATCTGGGCAAATAATTTGTATACTTCAGACCACCTGATAGTAATAATTTTTTCATTTGCACATCTCATTAAACTCTTGTAAATATTGCACATTCTGTATAACATCCTAGTTCAAACAGATGTGTACTTTGACTTATTTCTTTTTAATTTTTATTGTTTTGAAGAAGTGTTTTTAATGATGTGCATGGAGAGGGAGTGCAGTGCCTGCAGAGGCCAGAAGAGGGCGTCAGATCCCCTGGAGCCAGAGTTGCAGGTGGTCATGAGCCATCCAATGTGATCTCTGAGAGCCAAACTCCAGGCTTCTGCAAGATCAGATCTCCTTAACCATGGCATTTTTCCAGCCCCTTATTTTTGTCTTTTAACTATTATGTAAATAGTTAATAATCTTTTAGATTATTAGATCTTTAATTCACATGTGTGAGCCTCAAATGATTGGAAGATTACCCTTTTAGAGTCCCCAGTGCTGGGGCTCATCCACTGGCTCCTTCTAGTTTCATGCATGAATTTAACTGTGACCTTCCCCCACAACATTTGCTTCTTTCTAAGCCTTCATGCTGGTTCTCTGAATCCATGCCGGGTGCAGTATCCTGGGTGGAGGTGTTCCTCTGCCCACAGGCATGCAAAGAGGAATCATCTAGACCTAGAGGTTTTCAGAAGGAAGCTGCTGTTGGCCCTCAAGGCTGTGATTACCGACCTGTCATTCTCACCCCAGCACAGAGCACCCACAGTGACCTACCTCTGCTTCCACCTTTTCACATTCTACCCACTGTGGTCAGACGTTGCTTCATGTGGGAATTTCAGAGTGTGACTCAGAATAAAGGAAAAAGCCAAAGGGTCTTTGACAAAGTCAAATTTATTGCCGTCACCCAATGCACGAGCCCAAGTTCTCACTCACAGCCATGACTCACATCCTAGACAGAATTTTAATGAGGTTGGTTATCTGATATTCTAAATCACTGCAGATAATGAATAATAACAGATGTGAGGGCAGAAAGTCAGGAGGCAGCTGATAGAGATGGAAAGTAGCAGTTGACAATCGATAAATGGAGGAGGAGCTGTCTAAAGAATCTATAAGATTCAAATGGGAGCCAGATGGTGGTGGCGCACACCTTTAACCCCAGCACTCAGTAGGCAGAGTCAGGCAGATCTCTAAGTTCAAGGCCAGCCTAGTCCACAGAGCCAGGGAAGCCAGAACTACACAGAGAAACCCGTCTCAAAAAACAAAAACAAAAACAAAACAAAATTCAAATGGCACAGTACACTAGGGCAGTAGTTACTGAGGAAGATTCTAGAAAGGGCAAGGTAGAACAGATGCCTAAACAGGTGAAAGCCAGACGTAGACCACAGTTCTTGTTCATGAACACAAGAATCCTGGACCTCAACTACTCAAAACTAAAAGGAATACCGTAAGTCCTCCGCCACCATCTGTAGGAGTCAACCCCTCCCCCACCCCGTGAGCATGTTGAGTTCTGAGGTGTGAAGGGCTGGGGCAGCTCCAGAGGAAGAAGCACATGGGCTCTGCAATTGACATGCAGGTCAGATAACTCTGACAGAGCAAGTCAGAGAGCTTCCACAGGGACAGGGCATGGCCAGGGCTTTGAGGCAAGCAGAGCCTCCTGCTCCTCAGCCAGTCTTGCACCCACTACAGCTTGATAACCCAGGGACACAGCCCGCTACACACTGATGCTCACAATGCTCCCACCTGCCTGGCTGGCAACCTTTGGGATTAAATGTTTTCAACTCGAGCAAGCATAGAAACTGTTATCGGTGCATGGGAGATCTTTGACTGAGGAAGGGAGGGAACCTGCGGACCTACCAAAAAAAAAAAAAAAACAGGATAATACTCTACCTCGCATCCAATCACCTTGCCTGCTCATGGAATCACCGGGATAGTTTGCTGGCTGACAATTTGTGGCAGAGAATTCTTGTTCTAAAATGGAACAAAAGGAACACTTAGCTGGAACACAGACACTAATCAGTTACTCCCACAAACTGGGAAGCCTGGAGTTAATGGTTTTTTGCCAAGCAACTTTTATAGTATCATCTATTATTTTACACTTGGGATATTTGTTGGAAGTTGGTTGATTTCCCCCAGCTTGTGTGAATCTGGTATGTCCTGTTGAGGCAGCTTTTAACTGGATCTTAATTGAGGTCAGCCATGATTCCTGCCACATCTGTTGGTCAACTAAAATCTAGTGGATAAGAACACTGGGGTCCAAATGCCACAGAGGAGACACCCACCAGGCAAATGAGAGACAAATATATGGTCCAAACCCAAGCCTCTTTCCTTGTAAGGCTTCATGTATGAGAGTGGCCCAGCTCCTTGGCAAAATGATGGAATACCTGAGAGAATCAACTTCAAAGGTTTGGTGTGGCTTTTCCTGGGGACACATGAAGAAAAGTGTAGTCATTTTTGCCCAGATGAAGGGCAAATAACAGATCAAAACACAAATTCTACCCAGTTGTAGCTCAGTGAACTAGTGAGTTTGCAGGGGTGGTGGAGTACTTTCTTAGAAGAACACAAATTAGGAGCTACTCACAAAAACATGTCTTACTCAAAAGCCAACCTTGGCATGGGAAATCCTACCCAGTACCAGTGATGACTCACGAAAGCTGTATTGCTGGAGCTCCCAGTCCAACTTGGAGGCAACTCCACCAAAGAGTCCCCTTTACCCAGCAATTGTTTATGGTTTTATAACCTTGGAGAGGAGGAGCCTTGCGGCTCTTGCAGCCTTTGTGAGTTCTGGAGCCTCAAGCCTCGTAGATTAGCCTCAATAGGCTGCTGAGTCTCATGAGCCTATCTCTTCCTTCTACTAGGGAGTGTTTCAGTTGAGAGGAAATCACTATATAAACAAGTGAAAATGGTCCATTTCAGTTCATGATCACAGAGGTCAATGTTTATTTGGGTCTGAGGTGCTAGCTTTTCATGGGGGAACATATGGTGAAAGGGACTTGTTTTACTTCGTAGCATCTGGGAAGCAAAAAGAGAAGAAAGGGTGAGGGTCTCCTCAAGCCCCTTCATGACCTGATAACTAAGAACTCCTAATCTACATCACCCCAGTAGTACCACAGACTGATGACCACACCTGCCACACATGGACCCTTTAGGGGTACTTAGCCAAACCACAGCAGGCTTTGGTGTGTCAGCTGACCATGTCCATCCAGAAGCAGGTGGAAAGTCCCTCTTCCTGATAATGGGTCATCTAAATTTTGGGAAATCCTATTAGGAAATATGGGGAAAGGGTCCAGAGAAGCCATGAGGGTCAAAGTAAGAAAAACTGGACTGCTGTTGTAAACTGGAATTACCCTAGAATACTGTGAAGGATGGAAGGAAGGAAGGAAGAAATAGAGAAGAGACAGCCTGAAGCCAGGGAATATAAAATGACAGCTCATGCTACATCATGGAGGCATGGAGAGGGAGGCCAGGGCTCACACAGGGACACCCATTGCCCAGTCACAGTTGCATATCAGGGATCCAACTATTCTCCATCTCCATCATCACAAGGGAGAGTCCACTATGTTCAGAAACTGCTACATGCGAAGGGGATTTTGATCCAGAGAGAAATTAAAGCTACATCTATGCACTGTCTCAGTCCTTTTCCTATAACAAAATACTCTTGGCACAATGAACTTAAGGGAGAAAGGGGAAATCACGTTGGCAGGAGCCTGACAGGGCTGGACACATTGCACCAGCAGTTAAGATGCAAGGAATGAACAACCCACACTGCTGCTTGCTCTCTTTCTCCACTTACACAGTCCAGGATCCCACCCAGGGAATGGTGCCACCAGTAGTGGTGAGTTTTCCCACCTCAACTAACACAGTCGAGATAATTTCTCACAGGCATGCCCAGAGGCCTGTCTCCCAGGAGATTCTTCATTCTGTCATATTGAGTAACACTAACCACACATCCAACAAAAGCAAACTAGAGGAAAAAGAAAGCTGCAGTGTGAAATGTTGGCATTTCAAAGAACACTTAGAAAGTATGCCCAACAGGCTTGTTTCTAACTTGGCATCCAGAATATAGGAGAAAACTTTGGTATGAGTTAAAGAAGAAACTCCAAGTTAAAAATAAACCCAGGGAAGAATCTCTCTTGGGAATGCATGGGAACTAGGGATGGGGTGGGGGGCTTAAACTTCCTTCAGGAAAGGAAGTAGCACTCCAAGTCAATATTGTCTCCATGACAAAAGCAGGGGACACCATCCTACATCTGGGCCTGAGGCCAATCGCAAAGAATATGATGAAATCTGTAGATGATTCCAAGACACAGTGGATGAGCCAACACATAAAGGACCAAGTCAGATGGTCTCTCCAGCCATCCTTCACTCCCATCCTTCACATGCAACCAACATGGTTCCTCTTCAGTTCAGCAAACATTGACTTCCAGGAAGCTTGCCACATTGGATTCTAGCCTGCTACTTAGACAGATACATATAGTTTGAAGAACATAAATGAAAGATAATTCTAAATAAATATTATACCATTAAGAAAACAGAAATTTAAGAGTGGTAGCTGTGAAAATTGAATCTTATTATCAAGTTCCCTGGGGGAGTGACTGGATGGCCTCTATAAGGAGTTTAGATAGAAGCAGGGCTTCTAACAACAGAAAAGTAAAAAGATTCTTGGATAATCAGTATGTGGTCCAGACTGGTGTTTGTTAGCTGTCAATAGCTGGGCTCTTATTCCATTTATGCTTTCCCTTCTGTGAAATACATACAATGACATCTCCTGTCCCTGTGCTAAATTCAAAAGTGAAATTGGACTGTAGAGTTGAAAAGCCTGCCTAGGCTCCTCACCTCTAAGCTAGAACGGAGGGAAGAGTTGGAGGGAATTCTGGGCTTTTGTTCTCAGTGTCTCCCATGGTTACAAGGATAGATAGAAGGTTGGTGTGGAATGACACACTCAAGGTCAGGACTTACAAAGAGTATGAAGGAGGAGAATGACAATAAAAGCACCTGAATGTGTATGTGTGGCACTCACTTGTAAGGACTGGCAAATAGCTCAGCAGGTAAAAGTGCCTGCTGCTAAGACTGACCATCTAACCCTGATCCATAGGATCCACATGGATCTGACTCTGACCTACACACACACACACACACACACACACACACACACACACACACACACA
>CAJQZJ010032121.1:5797629-5809458 GCA_907164525.1 Lophiomys imhausi
ACACACACACACACACACACACACACACACACACACACACACACACAAGTGCCTGCTGCTAAGACTGATCATCAAACCCTGATCCATAGGATCCACGTGGATCTGACTCTGACAGCTTGTCCTCTGACCTACACACAAACACACACACTCAATCAAACAAAACATGCCTTGTGCATTCCCTCCCTTGAGCCTTCCAACAGACCAAAGATGATAGTTCCGTGGTTATTACCTCCACTCTTCACAGATGACAAAACTGAGAAATGTGCCCATGCCATATAGTTAATAGGTTTCACACTAAAAGTCTGAATCCAGAAGTCTGACTCCAGATTTAGCCATTATCCTCAAAAATCACTACGACAAAGAATAATATTATGGTCACGGTCATGCTGTAATTATGCAATCCCCACAATAATGGATTATAATCTGAAATTGTAAGCCAACAAAACAAAACAAGACAAAAAAAAAAAAACTTTGTTCCCCAAGTTGCCTTTTTGTTGGGATATTGGGCCGTAGAAGGAAAAATGAAACTGAGCAGGTCATTAATATTATCACCGCATTTGGTTCTTCCCTCAGCCCACTGACAAGGTGATTTATCTTCATCTCACTGATGAGACAACTGGGGCTCAGGAATCACTACATCTAAGGGGCAAAACCAAACATGGCCTTCTCAACAGATGCACTTCAGAAGGTGTATGGCAAGTTTCACAAAAGATTTTAGTTACTTATCAACCTTGCAATTCAGCTCAGAGTGCAATTTTTAGTTGAAATATGTTGTGAAGACTTAAAATCCAACCACAGAAATGCAGGTGATGCCTAATTTTTAGCTTTTTTTTTCTCATCTAATCCTCTCAAGTGCTGAGATGACAGGAGTGGGCCACCATAGTTAACTTGCAGCATGATATGTTGTTGTGACAAGAAGCACTGAGCTGTAAAATCTTCAAATTCTTTCATCTCCTAGTAGAGATGAAATGGTAGGGATGAAGTTTAAAATAGACAATTGATAAAAGGGTTTGGATTAGGGATGTAAGCTCATTGTAAAGTTCTTGCCAAATATACACTGGATTTCATCTCCAGTAATGGGGGGATTCCTTCATCCTGAAGCTTCTACACACAAGGTGATAGTGGGCTCCGTACCAGAATCACTAGCCCCCAGAGAAACTTCCCACAAACACTACTACTGCCCTCCCATCTCCTCCAATCACTGGCCTCTAAATCAGAAGTATGTCTGAATTATTTGGAGTATTTTGGATCATTTGGTCACACTTAGCTGCAAAAGAGGCTGGGAAGTAAGTGGCTGACATTATTAATATAGAATGACAATTCATCCTGATTGGTGCAGACCTAGAAGCTCTCTCAGTTACAAGCACACCATGGCAACTATCTGATAAATATGAAATGGGCTCAATCTTTTGAGGTAATGGATGATACATCAAACCATTGCAGGTGGCTATGACAGAATGCCATGTCTACCATAGTCTCTAAAAGAAGTCAAAGTGGTTCAAATAAAACAAATTTAGTAAAAGCCTAAAACTCACTCCCACATCCCATCCTATCAGGATAAATGAGGTGATTCAGAAACAAAATTGCTTTCCAAGAAATAAATCTCACCTTATAATTCTTCTTGGAATCTCTAATTCCAATTTCCTGAAAACACTGACATGTCCAACAAAGGATGAAATGTGGGCATTTCTGGGACTCACCAACAAACCTTCCTAATCTTCCTCCAGCCCCATCATGGCACATCTGTTAAAGTATAAGGGTGTGACCCCAATTTAACCAATCACAGGATTCCTTTGCCTCAATTCAAACTCGATCCAATCCAGACTAATCAGGTCCTCCCTTGGGATTGTCCAATTTAGAGTCCTGCCTTGGTGACATAAGAAATTGAAGGAGAGAAACTACCTTCCCTGCCAGGGCAAAGGTCTGTTGATGGCAAGGAGGAAGAGTCCTTTAGAAACTGGCAAGAGATCTGAGAGAGAGCTGGAGAAGGAGAAAGACATGGAGAGGGAGAAAGAGAAAGCACTTGTCCTGCTGGCATCAGCTGCCTGCCCCAGCCTCTAAGGTCCTCCTTCTGTGAGCTACTCTTGTCCCTCCATGGTCAGGTGAGCCCACATGGGTGCTTTGCTTCCTTTTCATGAAGCCATTAGTTAGCATGCAGGTTGAAGCTATGAAAACTGTAGGGTGGCCAACAACCAAGGACAAGAAATGGCTCTGCTCTGTTCTGCTCTGCAAATTGCTCTGAATATTCTGATGTAAAAGTAACTGTGTCACTTGAAGGGGTGGCCCGCACCCAACCAGTGTGCAGAACTCTACCCTTCTGACTGGCTTCCTTAGCCTCACTGCCCACAGTCACCCATTATGAAACTCAGATGTAGAGAGGGCAGATTTTTCTGTAGCTCCTCAGAGATGGTGCATGGAAAGTCCCTCTAGCTGTACACACCATGACTGCTAAGTACAATACCAGCTCTGTGTGTGTGTGTGTGTCTGTGTGTGTGTGTGTGTGTGTGTGTGTGTGGTTTGGGGGATCTGGATGGGAGATGCATGTGCATGTGTGGGTAGGTACAAGTGGAGGCTGGAAGTCAACCTTAGGCATTTGCTTTGTTTCTTTGAACCAGGGTCTCTCACTAGAACCTGGGTCTTACCAATTAGACCAGGTTGTCTAGCCAGCAAGCCCCAGGTTCCCACCAATCTCTGCTTCCCCAGTACTAGAACTGCAGGCACTTACCACCATGCCCAGCTTTTTTACATGATTCTTTGGCTCAAACTTGGGTCCTCAAGCTGGTGCAGCAAGAGCTTTCCCCCACTAAGCCATCTCTTCAGCCCTCAAAATCCAAACAAGCCAGAGAACCTCTAAGCTCCTGCTCATAGACTCCAAGTCTGGGGCTCTTTCTGGTTTTTCCCTAAAGTTTCTGTATGAAAGAAAAGTGGAACTGACAAAATGACAAGAGGTAGAAATCAGTGAGTGGGTGTTTTGCAAGCTATTTGTGAGGCTCAGTCAGTTCTGTAATGGGGATTAGTTTTCTTCAGTGAATTAGTATACAGATCAACCTGGCACTTGGCAGTACATAGTCCTGGTCAACCATTGAGAGGGCACTCTGAAAACCTGGGAAACTGAAAGGAGCTTGTAGCTTGGCATTGCTTGGATGATAGAGGGATCTGGTCTGAGATGGGTAGAGCCCAGTTGAGACCAGAGCTCCTTGAGAAACACAGCCCATGCCTTGTTGAGAGGCGTGGCTTAAAAGTCTCATTTTGAAACCTGTGGAAGGTGCCTGGTGAATGGGCGTGGCTGAAAAGCCACAGAAACCTCGGGAACTGTCAGAAACCCTGAGAGAGGCCATGGGAACCACCAAATAAGTGTAAGAAAGGGTGAGACTACAAAAGACTGCCAACGTTGTCCATCTCTGTGGCTTCTCATGGCCTTCTTGGGCTGGCACATGGCAAGAGTCCCTTTCCCAGGCTTTTATTCACCTGCTACTTATTGCCTCAGGGCTCTTGCTATATTAGTGTGGCCTCAGGGAAAATGTTACACATCACTTAGCATTCTGTAGTCTCTCACATGTTCCTGTCTCCTCTTCCATGGTGGCTTCATGTGAACCTCCCTGGCTTATATAGGGCATGGTCTCCCAGTCTTTTGCAGTCTCACCCTTTCTCACACTATTTGGCAGCTCCCATGACCTCTCATGGTTTCTGACAGTTTCTAAGACTTCTGTGACTTTTCAGCCATGCCTCTCAACAAGGCACCATCTGTGGCCTCAACTGGAGGCCTCATCTTGGCCCAGATTCCTCTAGACCCAAAGCAACACCAAGGTACAAGTTCCTTCCAGTTTGCTGGGCTTTCAGAGTGTTCTCTCAATGGCTGGCCAGGACTATGTGCTACCAGGTGCCAGGTTGATCTGCATACTAAATCACTAAAGAAAACTAATTCCCGTGGTGATACATAGGGGGTCTTTAAAAGCCTCAAGAGATCTGTAGCATATGACATTTAAGATGCTTTCTTAACTTAAGATTTTTTTTTATATTGAGACATGTCAGCTCCTGATGGTACCCCCTATTCTACTCCAAGTAGATGATGAGCATCAATGAATCTCCATTTGGAGATGGTGTTGCATTAGTGGCAAGCTTGTCACTGGGAAAAAAAAAATCCCTTGCTTCAACTGTAGACAGAATGCTGTCCAAAAAGGATAAAACTTGGAAGCAGGTAAGTCAATCGCTTAGCTCTGCCAAGACAAGGTAGGCAAGTCCTTCATAATTCCTGCTTTACAATTAATGTCTGTCAGAGAAACGGGGCCAAAAGACTGAAGATAGATGCTCTAATATATTGAAAGACATTGGGGACTGTCCAGCCAGCCAGTTGTCTGTCATTTCTTAGTTTTGGAAGCTGCTGGTTCTGCACTTCCTGTTTATTCAAATATATTTATCCTTCTCAGATCTCTGATGTGGTGGAAGACTAGATAGTTATAGTCTCACACTTAGGTTTTAAGTTGTTTAGGAATTAAAAGGATGTTCTCGGTCTAAGAAGATGTTTTTAAGTTGGTAATACAAGTTAGGATGGAAACTGAGTTAGGTATAGAACTTTAAACTCATTGAGATAGATGGATAATAGAATATTAATTAGTTGCCAAATATATATGAACTGGACATTGGGAATGTATGTTATACCTTATAATTTTCATAACTGTGGCCTAATTATTCTTATTGTTTTGTATTGTATTTATTGTTATAAGAAAAAGAGCTGTTTATTGAACTAAAAGGGGGAGCTGTTGGAGGGGGAAGATATACTTTAAACTTAAAAAAAAAAAAAAGGCAGATAGGAGGGTGGGACCAGAAGGGGAGGTGGGAGGGGATTATGATTGAGATGTAACTCATTACAATTGGAGAAATAAATTTTAAAAAGAAAACTAATTCCCATTACACAGTTCTTTGCCCCAAATAAAAGCTGTAAATAGTTGGCCTTAGCTGGTCCTCAGGGGACTCAAGAGAATATCTTGAAAAGTAGGGTGTCGCAGTAAGTAAAGACAACCTAGTCCCAAGGTCCATTTCTTTTTCAGTGACCAATGGTACTGTCAAGTCTTGCGATTGGCCTGAAGCATACTTCTTAGGGTTCCTCTTCAGCTAACCTTCAATCAGAAGAATGGAAAGGGAAAGGAAAAGTCAGGGTGAAGGAGGAATTAATGCCAGGCTGCACATTGGCAGTGGACTTGATACAGAAAGTACACAAAAACTCATTACTGCCTAAACAGCCAGCTGAAGCTTAAGCCAATTCATTTCATTGCAAATTAAACCTTCAATGTCCCAAGTGCTCAGCCACCAGCAACACCATGAACTTAGCAAGTTTCATAAGTTGGAGGTACACAGGGTGATTCGAGTGCAGCTCTCATCTTAAAAACTACACTGACTTGAGGGGGAGGTGGGAAGAAACACAACCATAAATCAGCAAATAGGAACACCTGTCAGAGCTCATCTCTATATAAAGAGCTTAGGCAAACAATTAAGACCTTCAGGCAGTGAGTAAAAGACGGGAGGAGAAAAATTCCCCCGGAAAAAAAAATGAAAATAATAAAATATCATAGAAAATAAATGTCTGTCGTCATCAACTACCAAGAAAAAAAGTAACATATCCCCAGGCTGGAGAGGTACTAGGAGTACAGGTCTGCACCCCATGACCAGCACTAGGAAATATTTTAATGTGACTAATGCAAAAGGAAAGGTTCAGAGTGATGGACATTTCACAGAAGCACGTACAAGGATAAACGATGTTTGTGGTGATGCAGAGCTGTAGAGCAGCAGAGAGTGGGTGTTTTCCACCCTCACTTTCCTCATCAAATAATCTGACACTGGGGAATCATATCCTCATTCTCTCTCCCTCCCCCCCCCTCCCTCCCTCTTTCCGTCCCTCCCTCCTTCTCTTCCTTCCTTCCTCCCTCCCTCACTACAGATCACCTAGTAAGCTCCTACGGCCCAGCCTTCCACATAGGGGTATTCAATGCCCTGCACTCATCTGGGCTAAAGCTGCTGGGAGAAAGTGTAACTATCTCAGCAGCAATGATGTTTTGGGTTGTTTGTTTATGTCTTCGTTTGGTTTTTTTTCTGCAGATGAGTCTCATTATGTAGCTCAGGCTGGCCTAAAACCTACTATGTAGACAAAACTGGCCTCAAACTCATAGAGATCCACCTGCCTCCACCTCTCTGCTGCTTGGATTGAAGGTGTGCCCCATCAATCCCAGCTAGAGAATGAAGAAATTCTAAAGAGACACTTGTGTATCTCACCTGAGTATCACACGATTAAAACAATGTACCCCAAGAAACTGTATTTCCAAGAGACCCCTGCTAGAAGAAGAAAAGTTCCCCTTCGGTCCCCTTTGACCGAAGGGGAACTTTCTACCCAGAAAAAAAAGATTTCACAGAGATCCTCACCCTGTTAGTCCACCTTGCAGGAGGAGAGTTAAGCTCAGATATGGATGGGTGAATGGTGGGCAGGACCACACCTTGACCAGATTTGCCTAGACATACATCCCCAGCCCTCAACCTGAACTTCAGTCTCACTTCAGGACTCCCAATGATGGACTTGGCAGGATCAGTGGCTCTATTTGACCTTCTTCCCAATGTGGTAACATTGAATAAATCTCTTTTGACTCTCAATATGTCTATTTTAATTGCTATTAGAGAACAGGTAGCTGAATCTGGCTTCTTGGGGTACAGACAGTGACCTCAAGGGGGTGTGGGAAATGTTGTATGCCTCTTCCTTGAAGGACCCTGAGCCTAGTGGATCAGACCCCACCCTTATGTTCCATTTAAATTCGTATCCCCCTCCCCAGTCTCAATACACTGAGACCTTTAGCTTGTAGCTTTGGGGAACACAGGCCAGCCCACAGAGCTGGGCCTACTGTGCAAGCAGGCTGCCCCTCACCCAACACTGGGATGGTATGGCAAAGCCTACCATCTGGCTGCCCTAGGCATAGAAAGGATCCCCTTCACCTCATTCACTCTTTAAGTGGTTTCATGGCTCATCAGCAACCCAGTCAGAGAGGGACACCTAGGTTCTCACACTGAAAGCCCTACCCAGGTTCCCAAATGCTCCTCCTGGGTCCATCTCAGAAGACTGAGTGAGGGCCCCTCATCTCTCTCCCATGTGTTCCCTCTGAAGATCTCAGCCTTCCTTCGAATGAGTGGCAATACATAATGGGTTTCACAATTAAATATCCAGTGTGGTCTTCTTTTAACTAAAGGAATGCTTGCATGGCTGTTACAATGTGAACATGAAATGTCCCTCATGGGCTCATGTATTGAATTCTTTCCTAAGTCTGTAGCTGGAGATACTATTTTAAGAGGATCTGGAAACTGTAAAGGGTGATTCTAATTAGAAGAATTACATTCCTAGACTTGTACTTTGAAGTTATACTTTGTCCCCAGTCCCTTCCTCCCTTGCTGCTTCCTGTCCTCAATGATGGGAGCCATTCTCCTCCTGTACGCCCTCCCAGGCATGATGAACTGACACCTCTGAAACCATGAACCAAAATAAACTTTTCTTCCTGTAAGTGGTTCTCCTCTGGTGTTCGCCATGATGACGGAATGTCTAACAGCACTTGCTAAATGACACAAGTTGATTTGAAGCCCAGTGTCAACCTCTAGAGTCAGGTCCTCAAAGCTCTGTTCTTGGTGGCTTAGATGTGATGTCAGCACTTCCCAAACAAGCAATGAAACTACAAGGCTTTGCATTTCACACAACCCCAGAGCAACAGGACCCCTATTCTAACCTGTGACATGAGACCCCAAGCCCAAAGCTATTCTCCAAGGGTTGTGGTATGGGCTGTTTCTGAAAGTGAGGGATGTCCTCGTTCACTTTTCCTGCCATTTGGCCATTCAATAGAATACAGGGTATGGAATTATCTCAAACAAGACTCTAAATGTTCTATGTGATAGAAGCCTCCGGCAGCTAAGAAGTGAATTCCTTCTGGATCCAGAAACTTCCCTCATTCTCCACTCCCATGTAATCTGATAACAAGGAGCCAAAATCTGTCTGCTGCATGTCTCTGGTCATAAACCTGGAGCACAGACTATGAGTCCCCATCTTCCCTGTGTCCCTCCTCTCTCCCATGCTCCCTGCCAACACACACACACACACACACACACACACACACACACACACACACACACCCCTCACCCTTAGACTGGACCCTTATTATGACAAGGATTCTGGCTTTCCAGAGACTCTGAGCCCAAGGGAGACTTGAACTTGGGACAGCACTGCTCTTGGTGACCCGAGTCCACACTACCAAGACCAACACCACTTTACTATTGAGCAACATTAAAATCCCAGTTCACCCAACTGGCAATCCAGCTGTGTGGGGATTTCTGCTGATGGGTGGAAGTCCAGCATTGCCAATAGGTCTCTGAACCCTGCACTAGAACGATGGACTCCCTTTATTCAGCTGAACTCCCTCTTCCCTCTGATTTGGGGATCCTAGATCCCCTGAGACATGTCATTCTCATGTCTCCCTAATTCTCCCCAACTTCCCCTGCTAATGAAATCTGTTGGTCCCTTGGCTTTCAGCCAGTGACATTCAGTCTAGGATTCAAGCCTCCTTGGAATTTTTCCCACCCTCACTGCCCACGAATTAATTAGGCATTCCATTTTCTTTCTTCTGATTGGACAATACCTAGTAATCAAACATTCACCTCCCAAGCCCCACCCCAATACCCAAAGTTATATAATACTCCTGAAGTAAACTCTCCCTCCCCGATGACTGTCTGAGTCTGTTAATTTTGGGTATGTGGGAGGGGAAGTGCTCTTCCTTCCATGAAGAGTCCAATGCCGCTCCAGGCTCACATGGGTCCCAGGCTCCTGCCTGCCTGTTACCTAGCTAGGGCTCCTACTGCTGGCAGCCAGGGCTCCTCTCTGCCCTGTTGTTGCCACTGGCAGGCTAGCCAGGCTCATTTCTTGAATAGGCCATCCCGTGGCCTCCGCCAGATCTCTGCCATTTCCCCTGAGCACTAGCTCCTGCTCGGCTGCTGCTACCTGGGCAGAATATGACTATTTGGGGTGCATGCTCCTGGGAAGAGGTGCTGAGCTCCCACCCCCTGCATCAGGCTCCAGGAGCAGATCACTCACCTAGCCTGACCCACATGGCCACCCCTTTTCTGCCGGGGTCCAGCCTAGTCCAGGTGCACTGTTTTGAAACCGTACAGCTCCTTTCCTTGACTCTATTGACCAGAGCACAGGCACAGTGCTAAGGACCTTCTTTTTTTTTTTTTTTTTTAGTTTATTTATTTATTATATATACAATGTTCTGTACTGCATGTATGCCTACAGACCAGAAGAGGGCACCATATCTCATTATAGATGGTTGTGAGCCACCATGTGGTTTCTGGGAATTGAATTCAGGGCCTCTGGAAGAACAGTCAGTGTTCCTAACCTCTGAGCCATCTCTCCAGCCCACTAAGGACCTTCTATCTAGGGCTACTTTTATGGCCACAGTCACTCCAGATCCATAAAAACATCACAAATGGAGCTGGGAGTCTTGGTGCATGCCTTTAATCCCAGAACTCAGGAGGAAGAGGCAGTCAGGTCTCTGTGAGTTCAAGACCAGTCTGGTCTACAAAGCAAGTTCCAGGGCAGCCAGGACTGTCACACAGAGAAACCATGTCTCAGGGGGGAAAAGCACACACACACACACACACACACAAATAGTGAAGGTACCTGTTATGTGGAGCTGGGACTAGACCAGCTGGTGCTGCTCCAGGTCACTTTTACTCCTTTCATTGCCAGTGAGAACACTGTCCCCTCTATGTGCTTTGTAAATACATGAGTTTCCTCCTCCAGTCTGGGCGGTCAGGCAGCTGAGACCTCAGGTTCTGACCATGTCTCTCTTAGAGTCCTTCCAGGTATGGGTCACTTGAAGATGCTAGAATGTCCTCAACAAGAAATGGTCCCCATTTGAGCTGTCCTATAGTATGTCAATGGATGAGTCTCCAGAGCTGTTTCTTCTCTGGACAGTGTGTCTTTGGGCATGGGACTCCTGCCAATGAGCCAAGCTGGGGTAACTGACTTTCTTCATCCGGCCAGAGGTCTCACCTTCATACTACTGACTTCATGGTTAGGTCTCCCTTTGTGGCAGAGGCTCTCTTGTGCATCCAGAATGTTCAGCGATAAGGCATCTTGCCCAGTCCAGATACCAAGAGCATCTGCAGGACCTGGATACAGCAAATGTCCACTGGTGCTTTTGGGAGACAGCCACCGTTTAGATGCACAGCTGTTGCCTCCTGCGGCACACTGCCAAAGGGAACTGGCATGGCCTGGTAGCCAGGCTGCCCAGGAATGAATGATCAAAGTCTCCAAGCCAGACAGGAGAGGTTCAGCATGCCTGCTGTCACAAACAGCATATAGAAGTGAATCAGTGGTCAGGTCCTAAGATACAGACAGGTTCTGAGTTTGACTTCTGAGAAGATTATGGGACTACTCCATTATATGTTATATTCTGTTATATATATGTTGTAAGGAATATACCTTCCTTATATGGAAGGTACAAGGAAAATTAGTATCCGAGAGGGAATGGGCACAGGAAGGTTGCTGATGTCTAGAGTGTAATTCTCATAGGGACCTCAAGGTGGCAGGATTGAACATCATATACTTAGTGGCAGGAGTATTTACACACCAATTCCAATCAGCCACTGGTTACAGGCTACTCACATACGGAAATGTTTTCCCCAAAGCTGGCTCCAGGGACAAGAGAATGCCTCCAGTGTGAAATGAGAGCCAGCTTCAGGGAATCAGCCATCTGTGCATTCTATCTCATACTTTCAAATATGTTGGTTCACTGGGCCCTTTGGGCTCAGCATCTTCATCTGTGAGTGTCCAGGTCTCACTCCCTGTGGATGTTCTTTACTACCTTGGTCTTCAAGTTAAGGTTGGTACTCTTCTTTAAATGTGTTCTTAAAGGTAAGTGCAATGCCTAATGATGCACAGAGGACAGCCATTCTTGTTGGCTGAGGAGATAGAGAGGCAGACAAGAAACAGAGGTGAAAGACCAAAACGTCCAAGCTGCCTCATCCCCTCAGCCCACCTTCCACCAATAGGTAACCTTACTAAACTTCTAGATCTCAGAAGTAAGTTTGCAAATGGCAAATCACCTGTTAACCCTATGACCCTTGACCTCGCTGAACCTTACTTCCTGATACATAAGAGGAGGCAAATTAGGATGCAGGTCTCTTGTTTAATCACCTAGCTTTGTGATTGAACAAGATCCCACCTGTGGTCAATGTGCCTGGCTCCTTGCCCAGATTCAGCTGGCCTGCTTTGAATATTAAAAAGTGCGCTCCTCCAGAAGCCCTGCTTAGAAGATGAGTGTTTGTTCAGCTTTGTTTCTCAGCTCAAGGAAGACTGATGGCAGCAAAGATCCTTTTTCTGCTGTGCGGTTGGCAAGTGCCTTCCAGGTTAATTCATCAAGTTGTACCTCATCAGGTCCACACTGGGCCCTGCTGACTTGCCTTAGAACCTTTTGCTTCCAATGAAGCCAGCCTCTCCCCTACCCCACCCCTGGCCTTCAGTTCTTCCAAACAGGGTGGCCCACCTGCAGACAAGAACTACATGGTCTTGAACATGTCTGACACCCAGAGACCCCAGCCACTAGCTCATCTTGCTAGAACACCCCTGTCTGGATGAACCTGTTGGGTTTTCTGCTACTTCCCCTCCCATCTCTTGTAATAACCAACCTCGTAGTTGTTGGGGTACTGGTTGTATGGAATACAGAAAGCTGACATCTGCTTCTTCTTCTTCTTCTTCTTCTTCTTCTTCTTCTTCTTCTTCTTCTTCTTCTTCTTCTTCTTCTTCTT
>CAJQZJ010032121.1:5813766-5845352 GCA_907164525.1 Lophiomys imhausi
TCTCTCTCTCTCTCTCTCTCTCTCTCTCTCTCTCTCTCTCTCTCTCTCTCTCTATGTCTCCCTCCCTCTCTTAATATATACTGCTCCAGGGCCATACCTGATGATCATGGACTAATCCCCTAAAACTGTAAACAACCCCCAATTAAATGTTTTCTTTTATAAGAGTTTTCTTGATGCCTCTTCACAGCAATGGAACAGTAACTAAGACACTTCTAGTATCTTCCCAGGGGCAGATGCCTTTGTCCTTCTCCCACATCCCTGCTATCTCCCTCCCTACCCTTCTGGACTGCAGAGAAACAACCAATGGGCTACTCTGCCTTGTACACTGAACAGATAAAGTAGATGCCTTCCAAAGAAACACCCATTTCCCTTAACAAAACAAATGCCTGGGCGCTGAGGAGATGGCTCAGTCAGTAAAGTGCTTCTCCTACACACCTGAGGGCCTGGGTTTGATTCCCAGCATCCACAAAAGAAGCTGAATGTGGCAGTGTGTGCCTATAATTCCAGGATGAGGAGCTCCAGGTTCAATGAGTGTGATGGTGATTTGAATAAGAATGGCCCCCATAGGCTTATATATGTGAATGCTTGATCATTAGGGAATGGCACCACTTGACAAGGATCAGGAGGTGTGGCCTTGTTGAATAGGTATGGCCTTGTTGGAGAAACTGTGCACTGGGGGTGGACTTGGGGGTTTCAAATGATCAAGCCAGGACCAGTTCCTCTCTCTTCCTGCTGCCTGTGGATCTAAGATGTAGAACTCTCAAGCTACTTCTCCAACACCATGTCTGCCTGCATGCTGCTGTGCTTCCCGCCATGATGACAATGGGCTAAACCTCCAAAATGTAAGCAAGCCCCAGTTAAATGCTTTTCTTTGTAAGAGTTGCTGTGGTCATGGTGTCTCTTCATAACAATGGGACACTGACTAAGATAATGAGAGATCCCGTTCCCTCAAAAGTTAGGTAGGGAGTGATGGAGGAAGATATCCAGTGTCACCCTTTGCCCTCCACACTCACATATACACAAACATGAAGATGCAAATATTAAAATGAGGTATAGGAAGAAAGCTCAATGGGGAAAGTCCCTGTTGTACAAGCATGAGAACCTGATATCCATAACACCCATAAAAGCTGGGTGCTTTGGCACATGCCTGTAGACTCACTGCTGGGAAGGCAGAGACAGGGGGATCTCAGAGATCACTGGCTAGCCAGTCTAGCCAAAATGGCAAGCCCTGGCTTCAGTAAGAGACCCTGCCTCCAAAAGGATAGAGGGCAATAGAGGAAAACACCTGATGTCAACCTGTGGGCTCTGCATGTGCACACATGGGCACCCACGAACACACACACACACACAAACATACACACACACACGCACACACACATACACACACAAATGTTTGCTCACTAGAACCCATAAATATACAATGGCAAAAATATCTGAACATGGGCAAAAGTTCTGTTTCTCCTCACAAGCTTCTGCCAGTCCTTTAGGTTGGGATGAAACATTACAATGATATTCTTGTATGTCTGGGTAAAACAAAGCTCTCATGCATCAGAACGAAACAGCAACCCATCACGAGCTATAAAAGCCCCCACTGCAATAAGAATTTGTAATTACCTGGCAGAAGCACCACATTCACAAGATAAACATGACCTAATGAATTTTTCTCCTTCATGACCTTTTTAATGATCCCATTTGGTATCTTAGGGATTTTTTTTTCTGGAGATGATCAAAGTCCCATTTTTTTCCACATTATTAAACTTCTGACAGTCCTTTCCTACACATCCCAGTATGTTGTTCTCCTTTGAGGCACAGCTTAATTTTAGCTAGTGTTTACCAAGCTCTCCATGATAGTTGGGAATTTTATTTCCTTTGGATCCTGAGCAGTAGCTGACCCAGCACATCTAATCTTAATGCTGGCCATTTATTTCCCAGAGTTGTGTCTCTCCTGTTGCCAGCTGCTAAGGTGGCTTGTCAGGGGCCATACAATCACGTTTCACATTACTTCTATCAGTGACAGATCACAAGGATAGTAAGTAGCACCTGTCATGGTGTGGAGTAGACTAGATCATTAATGTCTGTTTAAATGTCATTTTTTGATGCTCACACATTGGCAGAATTATAAATGGCATTATTCCTTTCTCAGGACATAGCCCTAATGAGGGTCACTTTGATGCTAGATTCTGCTCCTTGTCCTGTATCCACTGATAGCAGCCATGTTCAGATATGTGAAGCTTTGTGAAGATAATGAGGGCATCTTGAGAGGGGTTGCACTATATGGTAGCTGGACTATCACTCCACATCTGTATCTCTACTCCTCCCCACCCACCCAATTCCCCAGGGAGCACCTGACCTATATATCCTCAACTTTCACCCCAGTACTGCCAGACAGGATTCTAAAGCTGCAATCATGAAGGTGAAAGGCATTTTGAAAGCTACCAATGCTTGTGTTCTCACCAGGCATTCTGTTGTAACTAACTGACTGCAATGGTTACTCTTGGTTGCCAACTTGACTACATCTGCAATTAACTAAAACTCAAGCAGCTGAATACATCTGAAAGGGATTTTTTTCTAATTAAATCATTTGAGGTAGGAAGACCTACTTTTACTGCACATATGTTGAGGTGGGAATATGTATCTTCAATCCAGATCTTTTGAGGTGAGAAGATTCAACTTTAGTCTGGGCCACACCTTCTGCTGGCAGCCTACATAAGGATATGAAAGAAGAAAGCTTGCTCTCTTTGCTATGGACTTTCCAATAAGATTGCTTGCTGTCAATCTTATTGGAAAGTCCATTCCTTCACTGGCATTAGAGCCTACTTCTTTGAGATTTTGGCACATATATGATGACCAGCTGGGACATTCAGCCTCATGAACTGAACAACTACTATATTCTTGGACTTTCTGTTTGTAGAAAGTCATTGTTGGATTAGCTGGACCATAGCCTGTAAGCCATTCTAATAAACTCCTTTTATTTATTTATTATTTATTTAATTCATTTTATTTAGATAAAATTAGCTAGATAGAGAGATAAATAGATAGATGATAGATAGATAGATGATTGATAGATAGATAGGTAGATGGTAGATAGAAAGAAAGAAAGAAAGAAAGATAGATAGAGAGATAGATAGATAGATAGATAAATAGATAGATAGATTCATTCATTCATTCATTCTATAATTTCTCTTCCTCTAGAGAACCCTGCATAATGCCCTGACTTAATGAGTGGTCTGCGCTCTGGGATTCTCCAAAGTTTACATAGTACCACATAGTCTCTCACCCTCTCAGGTTGAACCCATCAGCACCTCCAAGCCTGCACACTCTCCACTGTCCACATTCTCCACCACTCCTTGTTGCTACCCCCTGAGGCTGAGCACCCCCAACAACTTTCTTCAACTCAAAAGACAAGAGAGGTGTTTTGGCTCCAGGTCTATCAAAAGTGAGTGCCATCAAGGTCAGGTTTTTCTTCCACTTGGCCTGCTTCCTTCACTGACCTTCATGGCTGATTGCAAGTCTGCATTCCTGCCACCACCCATCCTGTTTCACAGGTGGCAAGACTGAAGCTCAAGGTCCAGATTCTCTCTGAAAACAAAGCCTTCAGGGTCTAAATGTCACAGGACCCTACCTTCTCTGGGTAAGCTCCCAGGTACCTACCTACCTTGTTTTACTCACACAGTTCTGGAAGTTGGAAAGGCTCTCCTTGCAGGAAGCCCCATGACTCTTCATCCACCCATAACATCATGTGGGAAGAGAGAAAGGGAAAGAGACTATAGCCATTCTCACTTGGCTGAGTTCAGCCATATCATGACTCTCTGGGAAATCTGCTTTAGATTGGCTTGGAAATCCCTCCAGAGCCAGAAGCCATGAGTGAAGAGAAGTTAGATGCTTACAAGCCAACAGGCAAGCAGCCTGAGAACCCTTGGACACCATAACAGTAGACCTGGGCAAGAACAGGAAGGACAGAGGGGAGGCAGGCATCTGGTTCACAGCCTTTGATTTGAAGCTGAGGTGGACTTCAATGATGGAAGGGATGTCATGAAGCAAGGGATGCAAGAGGCTCCCAGAAACTGCAAGAAGTAAGGAAAGTGATTCTTCCCTAGACCTGCAAAGCAGTGCTGGCTTGTTGACTCCTTAACTTTAGGATTTGTGACCTCATAGTTAAGATGTAAAGAAGAAAAAAAAGGTGTAAAGACTGAGGTAGAGTGTAGAGAGGGCCATGATGCCTTTGAAGGTGCCAGGGAGGGGGGGAGCCCCACTTCTGGAGACTCCACGGCTTGTGGAGAAAATTCTAACATTCACATAAAGGTCTCTCTGAATGCCTGCTCTGTCTTGAAGGTCACTGCATTTGCAAGGTCACCGCAGTTGCAGTTGTCTGCATAAGGTCTACACAATGTCAAGCCAGTCAACTTTCCAGAGAAAGGAAAGGGCCTCATGAACCTGCCACCCCTAGCTCAGGAGCTATGGACAGTTGATGATTTCTGGGAAAGGGTCAGTTTTCATTAAGAGTGTGGCCCCTTGTAGGCCAGTCACACTCCAGTGGATAACCTACACACCCACAAGCATAAGGAAGGACAGCAGAAATTGGAATCTATGGATTAAAAAGAGAAAAAGACACAAAGTTGGGAAGAGGTGAAAGGCTAGGGGAGGGATCTGGAAGGAATTATAAAGAGAAGTGTGGATATGGGTATTGAGTATGATCATAGATTGAATGCATGCATGATATTCTCAAATAATTAATAAAAATATTATTATTTTTAAATGCCAGTCATTTTGGACTGGAGCCTACCCTGTTGACTGTGCTGATGTAAAAATTCCCTTTTCCAATAAGATCTCCTTCAGAGGTGCTGGGGTTTGAAGGTCCAGGCCCTAACATACCATTGCCCCTAGCTGTCTTCCTTACAAAGCCCAGAGGACAAAGAAACCCTGGGAAGTGCATGACCTGCTCCTTCCTTCTTTCTTGTTCTGTTCCATTCATTGCCAGGAGCCCAAGAAACTAGTGTCCAAAGCGGAGGGAAGGCAGCCTCCCATTGGCTCACTAGGACTTACTTCAGATATCTAGAAATTCCTCCAAGGCCCTCTTAGTACCTACAGGACCATGAGGTAACCAGTCCTAAGGGAGCATACCTGTGATCCACCTACTCAGGAGGCTGAAGCAAGGGTGTTGCAAGTTCAAGGCTTTCCCTGACTATAGAGGAGTTCAAAGCTAGCCTGGACAACTTAGTGAGACCCTGTCATGAAGTAAGTAAAAAGAGGGCTGGGGTATATAGCTCAGTGGTAGAGTGCAAGGTCCAATCACGAGAACCTTGATCCAATCCTTTCCATCACTAGAATACAAAAAACAAGAAGAGGAGGAGGAGATCCAAGATGGCGGTGGCCGGCGCAGATGTATTTTGATTTCAGGGTCAACAGTCACAAGGCGGCAAGTGTTCCAGGACACTATACAAAGGGTATGACCCCTTTGAAATCTCACTCAGCTACACAGGGACCATGGAAGATGCCTGGGCAGGATGCCCCTTCCAACTCTTGGACATGCTAGGAAGCCTCTGGACCCAGGAATCGGGATAACCCACCCCCCAAAAGGAGAGAACTCTGGTAAGTTCCAACCTAATACCCAGCCGGCAGATTCAGAAACCACGCAGAGATAATCCCCACCCTGCTGGGCACTCCCAGGTCTCACACAGATGATCCAATTATCTAGCGAAAGGTTGCGAACCTTGGAAGTGAGCGGAGATCCGCTGCAAAGTGCCTTCAGACCAGAGATTGCAGTCTGTGACGTCACTGGCCAGTTTCCAAGCCGCGGGAGCGGCAAGGCTACTGGAGCTGAACTGCAGATTTACCCACTACAGGAACCAACCCCAGGCAAACTGCGAGATATTTGAAACTGTCGTATATCGGACTTATGTACTAGTACCGGCTCTTCTGGCGGGGAACCAGAGCTTACTTGTACACAGCTCCGCCACCTGAATTAATTAGGTCTCCACATGGGAGGCGGGACTGAATAACTAACCTTATGGGGTGGAGTAAGGCAACTCGAATCCTACACCACAGTGCCCCCTTTGGACCCAAGTCCAGAAGACAGCAAAAAAAATTCCACATGGCCAGAGGCCCCAGACCAAAAAAAAAAAACAGAGCGAAATGTCTCCAACAAAAGAAAGCAACGCAATTCCATCCAACCCAAACCACCTCACCACAACTGAAACACATGAAAACGATGACAATACTAAATTATGGAAAGTGATAAAGTCCCTTCAAGAAGAACTTAAAACTATGAAGGAATTCAAAGAAGCCACAATTCTACAAGTCAAAACAATGAATAACATCATTAAAGAGCTCCAAGCCAAGGTGACCCAGCTTGAACAGGAAAAGGATAAAGCAATGAAAGATCTCCAGACAAAAACAAGCAAACTGGAGAAGGAAATGTACAAAACAAACACTACCATTCAAGACATGAAAATAGAAATGAAAACAATAAAGAAAACACAGTCAGAGTTAAAAGAGGAAATGGAGAATCAAGAGAAGAGAACAGGAACTACGGATGTGAGTATGAAAAATAGAATGCAAGAGATGGAAGACAGGATCTCAGGCACGAAAGATTCGATGGAAGAAATCAGTACAACATCCAAAGAAAATGAGAAAGCTAAAAAATCTCTCACCCACAACATCCAAGAAATCAAGGACTCAATGAAAAGACGGAACCTAAGAATTATAGGCATAGAGGAAAGAGAAGACTCCCGACTCCATGGTCCAGGAAATATCTTCAACAAAATCATAGAAGAAAACTTCCCAAACCTAAAGAAAGAGATGCCAGTAAAAATCCAAGAGGCTTACAGAATACCAAACAGATTAGATCAGAAAAGAAACTCCTCTTGCCACATAATAATAGAAACTCCAAATGTAGAGAACAAAGAAAGGATATTAAAAGCTGTAAGAGAAAAAGGCCAAGTCACATACACTGGCAGACCTATCAGAATCACACCTGACTTCTCCTCAGAAACTTTAAAAGCTAGAAGGGCCTGGACGGATGTCCTACAAGCCCTGAGAGAACATAGGTACCCAGCCAGACTACTATACCCAGCAAAACTCTCTATCAACATAGAAGGAGAAAACAAGATATTCCATGACAAAATCAAATTCAAACAATATCGCCTCACAAACCCAGCCCTACAGAAGATCCTAGAAGGAAAATTCCAACACAGAGAAGATAACTACACCCAAGAAAACAGAGGAAATAGAAACCTCCACAGCAACTAAACAAAAAGAAACACAAGACAGCCAGCTATACCAAAATAATGGGAAATAACAACCCCTGGTCACTAATATCCATCAACATCAATGGACTCAACTTGCCAATAAAAAGACACAGACTTACAGACTGGATCCGTAAACAAGACCCATCTTTTTGTTGTATACAAGAAACACACCTCACTATTGAAGATAAACACTACCTCAGAGTAAAGGGCTGGGAAAAGTTTTTCCAAGCAAATGGACCCAGGAAACAAGCTGGAGTAGCCACCCTAATATCAAACAAAATAGACTTCCAATTGAAGTTAATAAAAAAAGACATAGAAGGGCATTACATACTCATTAAAGGAAATATCCACCAAGAGGTCATCTCAATATTGAACATCTATGCCCCAAATAAAAAGGCACCTACATTTATAAAAGAAACACTTCTAAAACTTAAATCGCACATTGATCCAAACACTTTAATAGTGGGAGACTTCAACACCCTACTCACAACTATGGACAGATTATCAAGACAGAAGCCAAACAGAGAAATAATAAGTCTAACAGAGATCATGAACCAAAAGGACCTAACAGATCTCTACAGAACGTTTCACCCAAACACAAAAGAATACAGCTTCTTCTCAGCACCTCATGGAACCTTCTCCAAAATCGACCATATAGTTGGACACAAAGATAGTCTCAACCAATACAAGAAAATTGAAATAACCCCTGGTATCTTATCAGACCACCATGGAATAAAGCTGGACTTCAATAGCAAAAGAATCAACAGAAAGTCTACACTCACATGGAAATTGAACAACTCTTTACTAGAGGACCACTGGGTCAGAGAAGAAATAAAGAAGGAAATCAAAGACTTCTTAAAATTCAATGAAAATGAAGACACTACATACCCAAACCTATGGGACACATTGAAAGCTGTGCTACGAGGAAAGTTCATAGCACAAAGTGCCTTCAAAAAGAAAATTGTGACAGCTCATATTAGCGAATTAACAGCTAAACTGGGTGAATTGGAAAAAAAAAAAAAGAAGCAAACACTCCCAAGAGGAGCAGAAGGCAGGAGATCATCAAACTTAGGGCTGAAATCAACAACTTAGAAACAAAAAGAACTATACAAAGAATCAATGAAACCAAGAGTTGGTTCTTCGAGAAAATCAACAAAATGGACAGACCCTTAGCCAAATTAACTAAAAGACAGAGGGAGAAAACACAAATCAACAAAATCAGAAATGAAAAGGGAGAAATAACAACAGACATTGAGGAAATCCAGAGAATAACTGGATCCGACTTTAAAAATCTATACTCCACCAAATTTGAAAACTTAAGTGAAATGGACAATTTTCTTGATAGATTCCACCTACTGAAGCTAAATCAAGATCAGATAAACAGATTAAACAGCCCTATAACCCCTAAGGAAATAGAAACAGTCATTAAAAATCTCCCAACCAAAAAAAGCCCAGGGCCAGATGGCTTTAGCACAGAATTCTACTGGACCTTCAAAGAGGCGCTAACACCAATACTTTTCAAACTCTTTCACAAAATAGAATCTGAAAGAACATTGCCAAACTCATTCTACGAGGCCACAATCACCCTGATTCCTAAACCACACAAACACCCAACAAAGAAAGAGAACTTCAGACCAATCTCCCTCATGAACATAGATGCAAAAATACTTAATAAAATACTAGCAAACTGAATACAAGAACACATCAAAAGTATCATACACCATGATCAAGTAGGCTTCATCCCAGGGATGCAGGGATAGTTCAACATATGAAAGTCTATCAACGTCATTCACCATATAAACAAGATGAAAGAAAAAAAACCACATGATAATCTCGCTAGATGCAGAAAAAGCATTTGACAAAATCCAACACCCCTTCATGCTAAAAGTTCTGGAGAGAACGGGCATAAAAGGGCCGTACCTAGAAATAATAAAGGCAATATACAGCAGGCCAGTGGCCAACATCAAAATAAATGGAGAGAAACTTGAAGCATTTCCTCTAAACTCAGGGACAAGACAAGGATGTCCACTTTCACCATATCTCCTCAATATAGTACTTGAAGTTCTTGCTAGAGCAATAAGACAACTAAAGGACATCAAGGGGATAAACATCGGAAACGAAGTCAAATTATCCCTATTTGCAGATGATATGATAGTATACATAAGCGACCCCAAAAATTCCACCAGAGAACTCTTACAGCTGATAAACACCTTCAGCAAAGTGGCTGGATACAAAATTAATTCAAAAAAATCAGAAGCCCTTCTTTATACAACAAACAAATGGGCTGAGGAAGAAATAAGGGAAACAGCCCCCTTCACAATAGCCACAAACATCATAAAATACCTGGGGGTAACTCTAACCAAGCAAGTAAAGGACCTGTACAACAAGAACTTCAAGCCCTTGAAGAAAGAAATAGAAGAGGCCTTTAGAAGATGGAAAGATCTCCCATGCTCATGGATGGGTAGGATCAACATAATAAAAATGGTCATCCTACCAAAAGCAATATATAGATTCAATGCAATTCCTATCAAAATACCAACACAATTTTTTATGGACTTGGAAAGAGCTATTCTCAATTTCATATGGAACAACAAAAATCCCAGAAAAGCTAAATCAATCCTGTACAATAAAAAAACATCTGGAGGTATTACCATCCCAGATTTCAAGCTGTACTACAGAGCAATAGTGGTAAAAACAGCATGGTATTGGTATAGAAACAGACCAGTAGATCAATGGAATCGAATTGAAGATCCAGAAATAGACCCACACACTTATGGCCACCTAATTTTTGACAAAGAAGCCAAAAAGGCACAATGGAAGAAGGACAGCATCTTCAACAAATGGTGCTGGTCCAACTGGATGTCCATTTGT
Source organism: Lophiomys imhausi (assembly GCA_907164525.1). Classification (NCBI taxonomy): domain Eukaryota; kingdom Metazoa; phylum Chordata; class Mammalia; order Rodentia; family Muridae; genus Lophiomys; species Lophiomys imhausi. The sequence continues at coordinate 5,823,885 of CAJQZJ010032121.1, forward strand.
AAAAGAATGAAGTTAGACCCATACTTATCACCTTGTACAAAACTTAAGTCCAAGTGGATCAAAGACCTTAACATAAGGCCGGTCACACTAAATCTACTACAAGAAAAAGTGGGAGAAACTCTCGAACTAATTGGCACAGGCAACAACTTCCTGAACAGAACACCAACAGCTCAAGACTTGAGATCAACAATCAATAAATGGGACCTCATGAAACTGAAAAGCTTCTGTAAGGCAAAGGACACTGTCATTCGAACATAACGGCAACCTACAGACTGGGAGAAAATCTTCACCAACCCCACACCTGACAGAGGGCTAATATCCAAAATCTACAAAGAACTCAAGAAATTAAATGCCAAGAAACCAAATAATCCAATCAAAAAATGGGGGACAGAGCTAAATAGAGAATTCACAAAGGAGGAATCCCTAATGGCTGAGAGACACTTGAAGAAATGCTCAACATCCTTAATCATCAGAGAAATGCAACTCAAGACGACTCTGAGATTCCATCTCACCTGTCAGAATGTCTAAGATCAAAAACTCAAATGATAGCACATGCTGGCAAGGGTGTGGAGAAAGGGGTCCCCTACTCCATTGCTGGTGGGAATGCAGGCTTGTGCAACCACTATGGAGGTCAGTCTGACGATATCTTAAAAAACTTGGAATAGCTCTGCCTCAGGACCCAGCCATACCACTTCTGGGTATACACCCAAATGCCTCTTCATGGAATCATAAGGAAGTTTCCTCATCTATGTTTATAGCAGCCTTATTTGTAATAGCTAGAAACTGGAAACAACCCAGATGTCCCTCAACCGAAGAATGGGTTAAAAAACTGTTGTACATCTACACAATGGAGTATTTTTCAGCTATCAGGAACAATGAAATTATGCAATTTGCAGCCAAATGGATGGAACTAGAAAAGCTCATCCTGAGTGAACTAACCCAGACTCAGAAGGACACATATGGCATCTATTCACTTATAGTAGGATTTTAGCTATATAGTAGAAGGTATCGATACTACAACTAACACACCAAAGGGAACTTGGACATAGACTTCTTATTTTTAATTTTTATTCTTTATTTATTTTTTTATATATTAGTTATATTTTTTTCTATTTTTTAGTCTTTTTTATCTATTGTATGCTTATTGGTTTGTTTGTTTAGTAGTTCTCTCTCCCGGGCAACGAGACACTTTTCACTGATGGTACTGCTTCGTAGATCCCCAATGAATGAAGAGGCTCTTGGCCCTCATACAACCTCTCAACTGAGATGAGGGACTGTTATATAAGGACACCCCATCCCAGGGAAATGGGATGGAAGGGTTAGGAGGTAAAGAAAAAAAATGAAATGTGATGTTTCAGCCTTTTGCTACTAATTGTCATAAACTGTTTAGGATAATTAAGAAATGCAAACTAATGGTTATGCAAGCCGGTCATTCTGTTAGGTACTATGACAGCCTATTATAGTTACTTTCTAAGCTAATCAGAAATAAAGCTGCTAAGAGACAAGCAACATCTGTTTACCCTAATATAAGAGATAGATAGGGCCTCTTCAAAAACCTCAAGAGATCTGCAGAATATGGCATTCAAAGATGTTTTCGTAACTTTAGATTTTTTTTTTTAATTTTTAATTTTTATTTTTCAAACTGGAGATGTCCTCCTATGTCATTGCCATCTCCCTTCAGCTCTTTTTATTTTTTTTTTATTTTTTTTTTTACTTTATTTTTTATTTCTTCCAGTTACATCTCAATTGAAATCCCCTCCCTACCCCGCCTCCAGTCCCACCCTTCCACCCTCTTCCGCCTCAACCCACCGATCCCCTTCCTTTTTTTTTAGGTTTAAGATATATCTTTTCCCCCCAACAGCTCCCTCTTTCAGTCCAACAAATGGCTCTTACTCTTATAATAATAAATACAATACAAAACAACAGAGGTAATTAGGCCAAAATTATGAGAGTTATATGGCTTGGCATACAATCCCAATGCCCAGTCTATATGGATTTGGCACCTGACTTCAACATTCTACTGTCGACCTATCTCCATGAGTTTGAAGTTCTATATCCAACTCAACTTTCATCACAATTTAAAAAGCATCTTCTTAGAACACCCTCTTGATTCCCAAACAACTCAAAATTTAACTATGAGACTCTAGCTATCTATTCTTCAACCACCTCAGAGACCTGAGAGGGACAAATATATCTGATTATATAGGAAGTGCAGGGCTGCAGCTTCCCAAACTAAGAATTGACATACCAGTGGCTGCCTGGACAGCTCCCATTTTCTCTCCATACATTACAGCATCAATCTTCAGTCATTTGACCCCATTTCTCTGACAGACATTGATTGTAGAGCAGGGGTTATGAAGGACTCGCCTACCCTGTCTTGGCAGAGCTAGGCTGTCGACTTACCTGCTTCCAAGTTTTGTCCTTTTTGGACAGCAGTCTGTCTACAGTTGAAGCAAGGGGTTTTTCCTACCCTGTCTTGGCAGAGATAGGCTGTCGACTTCCCCGCTACCAAGTTTTGTCCTTTTTGGACAGCAGTCTGTCTGCAGTTGGTGCAAGGGGTTTTTTCATGCCAAGAGAAAGGCTTGCCACCAATTCAACCATCTTACAGTGGAGGTTCTTCGATGCTTATCCTCTACTTGGAGTAGAATAGGGTTGCCGTCAGGTGCTGATATGTCTCGATATAAAAAAAAAATCTTGATTTAAGATAACATCTTTGAATGCCATATTCTGCAGATCTCAAGGGGTTTTTTGAAGATGCCCTATCCATCTCTTGTATTTAGATAAGCAAATGTTGCTTGTCTCTTAGCAACTTGATTGCTGGGTAGTTTAGAGAATATCTGTGATAGACTGTCATAGTAGCCAACAAAGAGACATGTTTGCATGACTAGGAGTTTGTTTTAACTATCCTAGACCGTTTTAGACGGTTGGTATCAAGAGGTCAGAGCTTCACATTTTATTTTTAAGTATCTCTAGGTATGATACCATTGGGAAGCATTACCTTTAAATTTGTATCAATATACAAAGATCTATTCAATTGTGGTTAAATATACTCTTAATTATGTATCAATATACCAAGATCAATGCCTATGTAGCCCAATATAATCTTAATATTACGTCCATATGCAAGGGTCAATACCATTGTGGCCAACTATAATCTTAATTTTGTATCAATATACAAAGATCAATACCGATGTAATCCAATACAATCTTATTTTTGCACAATAAACAATGGTCAATACCACTTTAGCCAAATAAACTACTAATTTTGTATCAATATACAAAGGTATAAGGGCATATTCAATAATCTGCCCCTTCTTCTTGGACCTTCCTGTGCTATGTCTATATCTCATTTTTCTCAAGCCCATGCACTCCTACATAGGAGAGGAAGAAGGATACAGAAAAGGAAAAGTAGGAATTCCCTGGGGCTAACCTCCAAAACCCATTAAGACAGGACCATTTATCAGCTTGTAGTCTCTTCCCCTACATAACAGAGTTTTCAGTTATCCTTCAAATAACCAAAAAGATGGGTGGAGAAACACCCTCCCCACCCTCTGGGCATGGGACGTCGCTCTCTTAAAGTGACTTCCTGCTGATTTGGGTCGTAGTAGACCTGTTTGGGGCCCCAACCCAAATGGGAAAAATGATTAAAAATGTTAGTACAATCCTTTTATGTTCAGTCCTTCTGTTCTCAGCTGTTTAGATGACCTAAGGGGTTTGTAGGCAGAAGCTGATCTTGCAGGCTTCACTGAGGTTCCGGCTGGGGCATTGTGTAGAGCTGAACGGTCCCAGCGACACTGGATTGCAGTGGTGGTTGCAGGCCCCCGATGGAGACAGCTATTGAGGAAGTCTGCCAGGCAGAATCAACTGGGTCACTCCTCCTCCTTGGTGCCTGATTCTGCTCTCTGCTGAGGATTCCGCTGTCCGCTGTCCCCGGGCTCCCCTAATGGACACTTCGATTCTCCTGGAACGATAAGAACAGAGCCCTGCCCCAATCCCAACCCTAGGACAATTGCCCTCTTTTTTTTTCTGGGGGGGGATAGGGGGGCTAGGTAGTACTTCTCCTGAAGCTAACTTGGCCTTCTGACAACATACAAAGCGTTATCTTTCAATCCGGGTTAAAGTAGAAATCATTCTGTCACCTTGGAGCTAAACCAGCTCTAGTGTATATATTTTGAAATCCCAAAGGACAATCTGCCTGCATCGAGAAGGCCTTTTGTAAGTAGCCTCCAAACCTAGGTCCCTCCAAATCCCATGTGTGTGTCTCTGAACTCTAATTATTGGGAACAGGGACCTGTGTTTCTCATCTGAAGGGATCAAAGATGTGTTCCACCACTCCTGGATCGAAGTCTTTCTCTATTTAGAGTTTACCCTGCATCAGGCTGACCCTGAACTCCGGGATCTGCCTCTTTCTGTCTCTAGTGTGCTGGGAGCTGGGACCAAGGGTGTACTCTTCTTGAATGGTGGGACCAAGAGTATGCACCCTCACCACCCCGCTCTGTATGACTCCAGAGTACATAAGACCACCAACTCGAAGGTGCCCCCCCCCTTGTCTCCGCTGAAGTCAAAGGCATGGGCCAATACCACAGTTCTCTTGTATTTTACCTTAGCTCCACGTCTTCTCTACACCTGGAGGTCTGCAAATCCAGGCCGAATGGCTGTATCCTCTGTTCCATTCACAGTGTTTCAGCCCTGCCCCCTGCCTTTTTTTTTTTCTAGTTAATAAATTTATTTGTTTGTTGCTTCAGGTTACATCCTTATCATATTGTCCTCTTTTCCCGCTTCCCAGCCCCACCCTCCCATGCTCTACCCCCTGACCCTTCCGTCTTGTTCCTCTGTGGTGGAGTGTCCCTGCCTAACAGTCTCTCACCACAGATCAGGAGTCATATGAGGGCCAAGCGCCTCTTCATTCACCGGGGGCCTACGAGGCAGTACTGCCAGTGACTGGTGTCTCATTGCTACTGGGGGAATACTAAAAAAAAAGACCAACAAACACACAAACCCACAAAAACAAAGAATATCAACAAAAAAAAGAGAGGAAAAAGAGAAGGGAAAAGGAAAGAGAAAAAAAGAAAAAAAGAAGGAAAAAGAAAAAGATAAAAAAAAAATTATGTCCTTGTTCCTTTTGATGTGTTGGTTGTAGTACAGATATCCTGTACGAAATAGTTAAAATCCTACTATAAGTGAATAGATGCCATGTGCATCCTTCTGAGACTGGGTTAGCTCACTCAGGATGAGCTCCTCTAGATCCATCCATTTGGTTGCAAATTGCATGATTTCATTGTTTCTGATAGCTGAGTAATATTCCATTGTATAGATGTACCACAGTTTTTTAATCCATTCTTCAGTTGAGGGACATCTGGGTTGTTTCCAATTTCTAGCTATTACAAATAAGGCTGCTATGAACATAGATGAGGAGACTTCCCTATGTCTCCGTGAGAGGTCCTTTGGGTGTATACCCAGAAGTGGTATGGCTGGGTCTTGAGGCAAGGTTATTCCTAGATTTCTAAGATATCGCCAGACAGACCTCCATAGTGGTTGCACAAGCCTGCACTCCCACCAGCAATGGAGTAGGGTACCCCTTTCTCCACACCCTCGCCAACATGCACTATCATTTGAGCTCTTTATTTTAGCCATTCTAACAGGTGTTAGGTGGAATCTCAGGGTAGTCTTGAATTGCATTTCTCTGATGATTAAGGATGTTGAACATTTCTTCAAGTGTCTCTCAGCCCTTAGGGATTCCTCCTTTGTGAATTCTCTATTTAGCTCCATCTCCCATTTTTTGATTGGATTATTTGGTTTCTTGGCATTTAGTTTCTTGAGTTCTTTGTAGATTTTAGATAATAGCCCTCTATCAGATGTGGGGTTGGTGAAGATTTTCTCCCAGTCTGTTGGTTGCCGTTTTGTTTGAATGACAGTATCCTTTGCTTTACAGAAACTTTTCAGTTTCATGAGGTCCCATTTATTGATTGTTGATCTCAGGTCCTGAGCTGTTGGTGTTCTGTTCAGGAAGTTGTCACCTGTGCCAATGAGTTCGAGGGTTTCTCCTACTTTTTCTTCTAGTATCTTTAGTGTGGCTGGCCTTATGTTAAGGTCTTTGATCCACTTGGAATTAAGTTTTGTACAAGGTGATAGGTATGGGTCTAATTTCATTCTTTTGCAAGTGGACATCCAGTTGGACCAGACCCATTTGTTGAAGATGCTGTCCTTCTTCCATTGTGCGTTTTTGGCTTCTTTGTCAAAGATTAGTTGGCCATAGGTGTGTGGATCCATGTTTGGGTCTTCAATTCGATTCCATTGATCCACTGGTCTGTTTCTATACCAGTACCATGCTGTTTTTATTACTGTTGCTCTGTAGTACAGCTTGAAGTCTGGGATGGTGATACCTCCAGATGTTTTTTCATTGTACAGGATTGATTTAGCTATTCTGGGCTTTTTGTTGTTCCATATGAAGTTGAGACTAGCTTTTTCCAGGTCTATAAAGAATTGTGTTGGTATTTTGATAGGAATTGCATTAAATCTATATATTGCTTTTTGGTAGGATAGCCATTTTTATTATGTTGATCTTATCTATCCATGAGCATGGGAGATCTTTCCATCTTCTAAAGGCCTCTTCCATTTCTTTCTTCAGGTGCTTGAAGTTCTTGTTATATAGGTCCTTTACATGCTTGGTTAGAGTTACTCCCAGGTATTTTATGTTGTTTGTGGCTATTGTGAAGGGGGTTGTTTCCCTTATTTCTTTCTCGGTATATTTGTTTGTTGTATAAAGAAGGGCTTCTGATTTTTTTGAGTTAATTTTGTATCCAGCCACCTTGCTGAAGTTGTTTATCAGCTGTAAGAGTTCTTTGGTGGAATTTTTGGGGTCGCTTATGTATACTAACATATCATCTGCGAATAGGGATAATTTGACTTCTTCATTTCCAATTTTTATCCCTTTGATCTCCTTTAGTTGTCTTATTGCTCTAGCAAGGACTTCAAGTACTATATTGAAGAGATATGGTGAAAGTGGACATCCTTGTCTTGTCCCTGAGTTTAGAGGAAATGCTTCAAGTTTCTCTCCATTTAATTTGATGTTGGCTACTGGCTTGCTGTATATTGCCTTTATTATTTCTAGGTATGGTCCTTGTATGCCCGTTCTCTCCAGAACTTTTAGCATGAAGGAGTGTTGGATTTTGTCAAATGCTTTTTCTGCATCTAGCGAGATTATCATGTGGTTTTTTTCTTTCATCTTGTTTATGTGGTGAATTACATTGATAGACTTTCGTATATTGAACCATCCCTGCATTCCAGGGATGAAGCCTACTTGATCATGGTGTATGATACTTTTGATGTGTTCTTGAATTCGGTTTGCTAGTATTTTATTAAGTATTTTTGCATCTATGTTCATGAGGGAGATTGGTCTGAAGTTCTCTTTCTTTGTTGGGTCTTTGTGTGGTTTAGGAATCAGAATGACAGTGGCCTCATAGAATGAGTTTGGCAGTGATCTTTCTGTTTCTATGTGGTGGAAGAGTTTGAAAAGTAATGGTGTTAGTTCCTCTTTGAAGGTCCGGTAGAATTCCGTGCTAAAGCCATCTGGCCCTGGGCTTTTTTTGGTTGGGAGATTATTAATGACTGTTTCTATTTCCTTAGGTGTTATTGGGCTGTTTAAGCTGTTAATCTGATTTTGATTTAGTTTTGGTAGGTGGAATTTATCGAGGAAATTGTCCATTTCGCTTAGGTTTTCAAATTTAGTGGAATATAGATTTTTAAAGTAATGTCCGAATATTTTCTGGATCTCCTCAATGTCTGTTGTTATTTCTCCCTTTTCATTTCTGATTTTGTTGATTTGGGTTCTTTCCCTTTGCCTTTTAGTTAATTTGGCTAGGGGTCTGTCTATTTTGTTGATTTTCTCGAAGAACCAACTCTTGGTTTCATTGATTCTTTGTATAGTTCTTTTTGATTCTAAGTTGTTGATTTCAGCTCTAAGTTTGATGATTTCCTGTCTTCTGCTCATCTTGGGAGTGTTTGTTTCTTTTTTTTCCAATTCACCCAGCTTAGCTGTTAGTTCACTAATATGAGCTGTCACAATTTTCTTTTTGAAAGCACTTAGTGCTATGAACTTTCCTCGTAGCACAGCTTTCAGTGTATCCCATAGGTTTGGGTATGTTGTGTCTTCATTGTCGTTGGATTTTAAGAAGTCTTTGATTTCCTTCCTTATTTCTTCCCTGACCCAGTGGTCATCCAGTAAGGAGCTGTTCAATTTCCATGTGTGTGTAGGCTTTCTGTTGATTCTTTTACTGTTGAAGACCAGCTTTATTCCGTGGTGGTCTGATAAGATACAAGGTGTTATTTCAATTTTCTTGTATCTACTGAGACTATCTTTGTGACCAATTATGTGGTCGATTTTGGAGAAGGTTCCGTGGGGTGCTGAGAAAAAGGTGTATTCCTTTGTGTTTGGGTGAAACGTTCTGTAGATATCTGTTAGGTCCATTTGGTTCATGATCTCTGTTAGACTCAATATTTCTCTGTTTGTCTTCTGTCTTGATGATCTGTCCTTTGTTGTGAGTGGGGTGTTGAAGTCTCCCACTACTAATGTGTTGTGATCGACGTGCGCTTTAAGTTTTAGAAGTGTTTCTTTTACGAAAGTAGGTGCCTTTGTATTTGGGGCATAGATGTTCAGTATTGAAATTTCCTCTTGATGAATATTCCCTTTAATGAGTATATAGTGCCCTTCTTTGTCTTTCTTCATTAACTTCAGTTGGAAGTCTGTTTTGTTTGATATTAGGATGGCTACTCCAGCTTGCTTCCTGGGTCCATTTGCTTGGAAAACCTTTTCCCAGCCCTTTACTCTGAGGCAGTGTCTATCTTTTGTAGTTAGATGTGTCTCTTGTATACAGCATATGGAAGGGTCTTGCTTGCGGATCCACTCTGTAAACCTATGTCTTTTTATTGGGGAGTTGAGTCCATTGATGTTGATGGATATTAGTGACCTGGGGTTGTTATTTCCCATTAGTTTGGTATAGGTGGTGGTCCTGTTCCTCTTTTGGTTTAGTTGCTGATGGGTTTTCTATTCCCTTTGTTTTCTTGGGTGGAGTTTTCTTCTCTGGGTTGGGATTTTCCTTCTAGGATTTTCTGTAGGGCTGTGTTTGTGGGTAGATATTGTTTAAATTTAATTTTGTCATGGAATATCTTGTTTTCTCCATCTATGTTGATAGAGAGTTTTGCTGGGTAAAGTAGTCTGGCTGGGCATCTATGATCTCTTAGGACTTGTAGTATATCTGACCAGGCCCTTCTAGCTTTTATCGTTTCTGGGGAGAAGTCAGGTGTAATTCTGATGGGTCTGCCATTGTATGTGACTTGACCCTTTTCTCTTACAGCTTTTAATATTCTTTCTTTGTTCTGTACATTTGGGGTTTCAATTATTATGTGGCGAGAGGAGTTTCTTTTCTGGTCTAATCTGTTTGGTGTTCTGTATGCCTCTTGGATTTTTATTGGCATCTCTTTTTTCAGGTTTGGGAAGTTTTCCTCTATGATTTTGTTGAAGATATTTCCTGGACCTTGGAGTCGGGAGTCCTCTCTTTCCTCTATACCTATAATTCTTAGGTTCCGTCTTTTCATTGAGTCCTTGATTTCTTGGATGTTGTGGGTGAGAGATTTTTTAGCCTTCTCATTTTCTTTGGATGTTGTACTGATTTCTTCCACTGAATCTTCCATGCCTGAGATCCTGTCTTCCATCTCTTGCATCCTATTGTTGATACTCACATCCGTAGTTCCTGTTCTCTTCCCTTGGTTCTCCACTTCCTCTTTTAACTCTGACTGTGTTTTCTTTATTGTTTCTATTTCTATTTTCATGTCTTGTATGGTTTTGTTCGTTTTGTACATTTCCTTCTCCAGCTTGCTTGTTTTTGTATGAAAATCTTTCATGGCTTTTTCCTTTTCCTGTTCAAGCTCTGTCACCTTGGCTTGGAGCTCTTTAATGGTGTTGTTCCTTGTTTTGATTTGTAGAATTGTGGTTTCTTTGAATTCCTTCATAGATTTAAGTTCTTCTTGCAGGGACTCTATCACTTTCCATACTGCAGAATTGTCAATGTTTTCATGTGTTTCTGTTGGTGTGTGGTCATCCAAATTGGATGAGCTAGGGTGGTTCTGCTTTGTTGGAGTCATAATTCCTTGATTTCTATTTTTTTTTTTGACCTTTCGCCATTGGATGCATTTAGCTGTCTGTTTTCTGTGCTTGGAACCACAGTGGATGATTTGGTGCAGGGGACGAGTTACTTGGCTATCTGTCGTTGCTTACAGGGGGATTTCAAGGTCACTGTGGTTTTAATGGCCAGAGGCACTGTGATCTGGTGCAGCCTATTCCCAGGTTGTGAGTAATGGACCAGGATTGTTTCACTGCTCCCAATTCAGACTTCTCTATGTTGCACTCTGAGTTATCAGCCTGTAATGGTTCTGATGGTATGGGCCTGTTTGCCCAGGCACAGATTCTGTGGGCTTTGTTTGCAGTCCCGGAGGCTGACAGGGTCTGGCTCCACACCTGATATGTCTGGATTTTCCAGGATACAGCTATGGTCCCGATTTCTGGTTTCTCTCTAGTCTTCTCGCCACAGGGCTGGACCCCGTGCCTAATTCCCTTCTTGTCTGTGCCGCCACGGGTCCCGTGGGTACCCCAAACCCCGGATTCTCCGGCTGCCTGAGTGCACCTCTCGTCCCAGCAGCTCCGCCGTGGGTGCACGGACCCCTGGCCCCACCCACGCCTGTCTCTCTCCCCAGATGACCTGCCGTGGTCTGGCGGGGATTTGTCCCTGCCCGCCGTGCTCTCTCCCCAGCTGCACTATAGTGTGTGTGCAAGATTTGGCCCCTCCCGCCTGCTTTTGTGTTCCCAGCTTCCCGCGCTCACTCGGAACCTCCCGCCCTCCTGCTTCACGAGCCGCTGCGGACCACCCTGTTTGTTCCTTGCTAAGGCTTCCACTATCTCGCAACCTTTTCTAAGTGGGTATAAGTTCAACCTGATGTGTGGGGAGCCCAATAGGACAGCGCTCTATGGCCAAATGGACCCTGATTCTGCCTGCTGTAAGTTGGGATCGATCTTACCAGGCGCCTCACCAAATGGGAGTTCCCGAATCCCGCGTTTAGTGGCCTCCGTGTCTGTGAGAGATGGGGAGAGCCTTGCCCTGGGACTTTTAACAGTCCCTTGGGAGCTGTGAGTGTTCCCGGGGGGGTCTAGCCCCTCCGGTTTTTGCACAGTGCCCAATATCTCTGTGTTTTTTATGGCTCTTTTTTCCCCGCGTTCAGAATGCGTCAGTGTAGGTCGCCGCCATCTTCGCTCCCTAGATTTTTTTATATCAAGACATATCAACTCCTGACAGCACCCCCTATTCTCCTCCAAGTAGAAGATGAGCATCGAAGAATCTCCAGTGGGAGATGATTGAATTAGTCGCAAGCCTATCTCTTGGTAGGAAAAGCCCCTTGCTCCAACTGTAGACAGAATGCTGTCCAAGAAGGACAAAACTTGGAAGCAGGTAAGTCGACAGCCTAGCTCTGCCAAGACAGGGTAGGCAAGTCCTTCATAATCCCTGCTCTACAATCAATGTCTGTCAGAGAAACGGGGCCAAATGACTGAAGATCGATGCTGTAATGTATGGAGAGAAAATGAGAACTGTCCAGGCAGCCACTGGTATGTAATTTCTTAGTTTGGGAAGCTGCAGGCCCTGTACTTCCTATAAAATCAGATATATTTATCCCTCTCAGGTCTCTGAGGTGGTTGAAGAACAGATAGCTAGAGTCTCATAATTAAATATTGAGTTGTTTAGGAGTCAAGAGAGTGTTATAGATCTAAGAAGATACTTTTAAAATTGTGTTGCAAGTTAGTACGAATGTTGAGTCAGATATAGACCTTTAAACTCATGGAAATGTTTAGATAGTAGAATGTTGACGTCAGGTACCAAATACATATGGACTGGTCATTGGGAATGTATGTTAAGCCATATAACCCTCATAACTGTGGCCTAATTACCTCTGTTGTACTGTATTGTATTTATTATTATAAGAGAAAGAGCCATTTGTTGGACTGAAAGGGGAAACTATAGGGGGAATTAAGATATACCTTAAACTTAAAAGAAAAAAAAAGGGAAGAGGATGGGGGGTTGAGGGTGGGAGGGTGGGACTGGAGGGGGAATAGGGAGGGGACTGCGATTGAGATGTAATTTGAAGAAATAAAAAATAAAGGAAAAAAAGAAGAGGAGGAGGAGAAGGAGGAGGAGGAGAAAGAAAGAAAGAAGGAAGGAAGGAAGGAAGAAGAAAAGAAAAGAAAAAGAAAGGATAATGAGTTTCCCCAGGCAGGAGCCACGTCAGCCTAAATCCTGAGGCACTTTTCAAGGACTACACCTCTCTGTGCATGCAGTGTGCCAGGACCTCTATTTGTTTGCCCTTTCTTTTGCTCTTTCTTCCTTTCCTTCTTTCTTTCTTCTACCCTCCTGCCAAGTTGTGGTCCACATCTTCACTGCTTTATGCTCAGTACCTGCTCTATATCCAGGAAATCTTAGCTGATCCTTTTTTCTTCTGTTCTTTCTTTTCAAGACAAGATCTCAAGGAGGATGACCTTTAACTCCTGATCCTCCTGCCCTCACCTCCTGGGTGCTGGAATTGCAGTCAAGCGCCACCATGCCTGGTTTGTAGAGTACAGGTAATACAACCAATGGCTTCATATATGCATGGTAGATAAACACTCTACAGAGTTATCTTCTCAGCCTCATTACTTGTCGAAATAATGCATTATTCATCTTGGTTTCTCACCCACAGAGCTAAGAACAAACACCAGCATGAAGTCAAAGTAAGCTGAAGGAGAATATGGCCCTGGGAATGCTTCCCTCCACACAGGAGCTCCTGTCTGGCTCAGAACAAGGAATGCTATATGAATGATGATGCTCAGCACCGTGGGACTCCCTGTCTACCTCCTGCCCATAGGTCTGACTGAATGAAATTGATGATGGTTTTTTGAAGCAGAGCCTAAGATATTTTGAGGATTTGAGACAGGAGAAGAAACTGGCAGCTTTTCCCTGTTGTCCTCACCCCTCATGATAACAGCATGAGGCTTCCAACAGGCCAGAATAGGGGATAACTAAGTGCACAGTCTTGGGACATTAATGGGCCCTGGATCAGTCACTATGTTCTCCAAGAAATCTGCAGGACCCTTTCTCAGTTTTATCTCCCTGTGCATTGCTGACATGCTGAATGCCACTGCTTTTCTAGCTACTTAAAAATGGAGGATAGTCTTAGTCTGAGAGAGAACAGCAAGCTCATCTACACAGCCGTTCCAGCAGCCAACTCCTGCATAGTTCCTTCTGAACAGGTTGTTTTGCAATTGGTCCTTGAAGCTGAAGAAAGGTCTAGTGGAAAAGTGGATTATTCCACAATGAAGCAAAGGACAGTCTCTCCTACCTTGGCATCTGCTCACAGAGGTGAATAGAAAGGAAAAGAAGAATAAAGAGACACTGGGTGCAAGAAGAGTGTGTTAGTTGACATTGATTGCCAACCCAACAGGAGCTCGAATCACCTAGAAGATAAGGGGCTGGGTATGCCTGAGAAGGAATTTCTAGATTGGATTGGTTGAGGTGGGAAGACCCATCCTGAATGTGGATGACTCCATCCCATGATGAAGGTCTTGCACTGGGTAAAAAGGAGAACTGAGCTGAGCACCAGCATCCATCTCTCTCTGCATCCTGACTATGGACACAATGTGGCCAGCTGCCTCCCACTCCAGCTGCCATGCCTCCCCCACCATGATGGACTGTACTCTCACGTGCTGAGCCAAAATAAGCCCCTCCCTCCCTTAGGTTGCTTCTTGTCAAGTGTTTTGACCCAGCAACAAGAAAAGTGACTGACACAGAGAGTGACCCTCCCCCAACTGGGAAGTGGCTGTTTCAAGGACTATGAGGCTGGAGTTATTTTCAGAGAAGAAAGATTTTTGTTTTTCCTAGGATCTCTGGAACTGAGCAAAGGGCTTCTGATGTCTTCCTTACTTGGCTTTGAGGTCTAATTTCAAAGAGAAACCACAGTAAGTTAGAGCTGAAGATATCCAGCTTTCCCATTATGTAGATAAAGAAATTTAGGTCCCTAAGTCTTGGCTGGTGGAGGGGAGTACTTGGGATTTGAAGACAGAACTACTACTTCCTAGTAGGAGGATTAACCATCCCATTGAAAGAAAATAGATACAATCATCCTTGGGAAAGGCACTCTCCACCTTCTCCATCATCATCTTGTCATGTCTGTGTCAGTCAGTTTTCCACTACTATAGCAAACTACCTGAGGTCATTGACCTGAAAAGAAGAAAAGCTTGTTTTGGCTCACAGTTTTAGAGGCATCAATCTGCAGCTGGTAGACCCTGTTGCTTTCACCAGTGATATAGTGGGTACCCCAAGCTAGGCTCAGATTGCTGCCTTAGTCCTCAGGTAGCCAAACCGCAGCATTCTCTCTTTGTCTCCATCCCTTTGCAGAATGAAATGTACATTCCTGGGACTGGAGAACTTAGGGACCTACTTAGGGACATAGGCAGAGTTTTTCTAGTTACCTAGCATTTGTCTTTAGGGAAGCTACAAAACAATGGTAAGCTACAAATCTACAATGCCATCAAGAGGGATTGCCAATGACAGATAAGAAACATAAAACAAAACTGTTGTTTGGGGCTTCTATTAAAACTTGTAATGGGACTAATTCCAACAACAAATGCCTTCCCTTTCCCCTTCTCCTTGCCATTTCTTCTTATCTAGTGTCAGATGTGATAGCTGGAGGAACAGTATCCACCTATGCCTATGAGGTCTCTTTGAGATGAGCAGAACAGAATAATGGCAATGAAGCAGCCAAAGCAGTCTTAAACTACCTATTGCAGTAAGGAGGGAGGAAATCACTTTATTGTTAAAGCCACATAATTTCTGCATCTCTATTACTAGCTTAGACACAGCTTTGCTACCTTCAGTTTTACTATTTTCTTTCTTTCTCTTTTTTTTTTTTTTTGAAACAGAGTCTTGTGTGGCTAGGCTGGCCTCGTTTTTTTTTTTTAACTGTGTAGCAAAGATGACCTCAAACTCCTGATACTCGGATTCCCACCCACCTCCTCCTAAGTGCTAGAATTGCAGGCTAAGCCACCATGCCCAGATTAATGCAGTGATAGGAATGGAGCCCAGGATTTCTAACAGTTGAGATATGCCCCATTCCCCTCCAGCTTTCTGATCAGCCTTCTTACCTTAAACTTCACCCAGTTCCTGTCTACCCTATATGTGGGCACAGTGACCTACCTTCCTTACACACAAGACTGATAATAATCCTCTGCCACCCCAATGCCGTTAGTGGCTTTCCAACACTTTGTGTTAGTCAGTTTTCAGTGCTGTGACAAAATGCCAGAGAGAAACATTCTAACAGAGGGAAGATTTATTTTGACTCATTTAGTTTCAATCCATGGTCACTCGACTACCTTGCTCCTGGGCTTGCATATAGTAAGATAGAGCATCTGGGCAGAAGAGCTTGGGGGCACAGCACTGTTCACCTCATAGTAGTTAGGAAGCAGAAGGAGCAGGACCTTAGGTCATGGGATGTGATGTACCTTTCAAAAGCATGACCCCTGTGGCCTACTTCCTCCAACCAAGCCCCATTGACAGTGCTAGAATCCTTGTGATCTGACATCTCTCAACAGAGCTGTCAGCTGGGGACTAGACCTCTATACATGGGCCTTTCCAGGAGCAGTTCCATACCCAAGCCATCATTCACCTCTAGATAAAAATGTGTGCTCTTCTTCATGACACCTGGGATGCTTCACACTGAGGCTACAGCCTGTTCCTATCTCCTGTCACCTTCCCAGCCCTGGCCCCAGACACCCTGTTATCTAGCTACTCCATGCTTCTCAACACACCAGTTCACACCCCTCTGAAGCTGTGGTTGTTCTATTTAAAGGGTTTTCTGTGATAAACTCCTACTCATCCTCCAATGCCTAAGTCTACAGCCACCTCCCAGGAGGACATCAGGGAAAGCATCACATCCTGTGGGCTTGCCTAAAAACCATACCTTATATCACTTGCCACACTGCAGAAGAGCCCATCCCTTTCCAATCATTCTGTCTTAACCCCCAGACCTTGAGGCAGGGACAAAGCTTCATCTACCATTTTATTCCCAGCCTTAAGTCCCGAATGAATGTGTAGATGGCCAGGTAAGCAGACACATAGACCTTGGTCTCCAGTATTCAAAATTGTCATCCTTTATATTCTGGAGTTTCAAGAGAGTGCTAAATTGTAAGATGGCTTAAGAAAGCTGAAAAAGTGTCTGAAAGGGGCACCCCACTGATGGATGGACAGCCTGTGGAATTTCAGAAGGCTGGATCCAGGGCCACGTGAAGGTGGCAATGTGGCACCGGTTGACACATTGAGAATGTAACAACCACACACACACACACACACACACACACACACACACACACACACGTATTTTCCTCTTCCTGTCTCATCCCCAAGCCCACTTCACCCTGTAGTCCATTGACTCCCCTTCCAGGGAAAAGCCACAGACCTGCTCCAAGGCACAGAAGAGCACAGCCAAGGTGTCAGTGAGAACAAAGACAGCTTTGGGTAGGAAACATTAACTTTAGCTTACGGTAGTCTGTTATACTTAAAACAAATGTTAGGGTGAAATGCCTGCTACAATGGAAAGGACAGAAGCACTGGGGACGATAAAGGAGAAGTTTGTAACTGGGTCTGCAACAACAAAGCTGACCTCAGGCAGGTCCAGCCAGCTTTCAAAGTCTCCCCTGAGGAAGATGTAAAACACACAGATGTCCTTTCTCTAGTAAACTTCTCAACTCTACAGGCACATACACCTCTATATGTATTCCTGATGTCCCTGTAATAGGTTGGATTGTGGGTAAGAATGGCTAAGAAAGCCTCCATCTATTCTAGAAAAGGACCACCTGGACCAGTCCAGGGCTAAGCAAAATGTAGAGAAATGGTAGGACACAACTCACAAGTCCAGCTACTAGAGACAGGCGTCCTGCCTCTCTGCAGGGTACACTTAGCTTTTTAGCACTTAGGGCACTAAAAATAAACCTTGACTACTTGCCAGCCCTACCTGTGTCCTGGGGTAAATTCTTCCTTCTGGAGCACAGAAAAGCAAGACTGTTGAGGCTGCTGGAGTTACACGAATGCAGGAGGAAGCATCTCCCCATAGATGACAAATCCATGGCAGTGCAAAACACCTCACATCACAGGGGACAGGAAGCAGAGATGAGTAAAGGAAGGGGCCAGGACAAGGTATGCCCTTCAGAGGCATAAGGCACCCAGTGACACACTTCCTCCAGCTAGAGCCCACCTTCCACACATCTAACACCTCCAGATTATCCATTTCAGTTTTGAACCCATGAGTGGATTCATCTGTAGAAACTCCCTCACAGGTAGCTGCAGAAGTGCGCTTTCCTAATCTCCTAGGTATCTCAGTCAAGTTAACCTGACAATCGAGTTGAACTAGGAGTGGGGAGATGCTCCGTCTACAAAATGCTTGTTGTGCAAGCATGAGAACCTGAGTTCAGCCCCCTGGGTACAAAACCAAACATTGGGTATGGTGAGATGGCTCAGCAAGTAAAGGTACCTGTCACCAAGCCCAATGACCTTAGTTCAATTTCCAAGACCCACATGGCAGAAGGAGTGAGCAGATTCTCTTGGGTTGTCCTCTAACCCCACATGTATACTATAGACTGTACACTGACTCTCTCTCTCTTTCTCTCTCTCTCACACACATCCACATAAATAAATAAATAAATAAATAAATAAATAAATAAATAAATAAATAAATAAATAAATAAATGCAATTTAAACATTTTAAATGTAAGGAGAATCTATCAGACATTTCCAATTCCCCCCCAAAGAATCCCCCACAAAGCCAGACTCCTCTCCTCCAGGGTGGGGGGGTCTTGATGGTTATGACCTGGTCCTTACACTACCCTTATTCACAGATAGGCTCATGGTGGCCCAGAGAAGGAACATGTGCCAGGGCCACTCAGTGTCTAGCAAGAGACAGAGCTGGGACTGAACCCACCTTCCTTCTTGAGCAGCTGCTACAGGGAGAAGCCTGAGTTCTCAGTGGCAAATTCCAGGGACTCCAAGGGGGTTGCTCAGCCCGCCTCCACAGAGTACCAGGAAGGCCAGGCCCTGGTTGCTGGCAGGGAATGCCAGGTCTCCTCTGGCGTGAGGCCAATGGCCTGCACAGCCCCCTTTAAGGAGTGCTGTGCCATCCAGTCTTAATTTTAGCTTGGAGCAGTGCCACCAGCAGCTTTAACTAGAGGCAGGCTGAAGTTATGCAGGACAGCTGTCAGCCGGCATGCAGGGTGGGGCCTATTTGGCCTGCTGGGGCACCAGTCTGGAGACCCTGAACTTGGTCTTTCTGCCACGGGACTGTCAACGGCACCGGCCACAAGACTCGGATCTCCTCCCAAAAGTGCCCCAGCCCCATGATGATGACTGAAGAGCACACGGATCTGGAGGCACGGATCATCAAGGACATTCACTGCAAGGAGATAGACTTGGTGAACCGCGACCCCAAGAACATCAATGAGGACATTGTGAAGGTAGGCTCGGTGCCCAAGCAGGACGTCATGGTCCTCACACACTTAAGGTCAGCCTCCGTGAAGTCCCCTGGATACTGTCCTCTTCAAACTCCAGCAAACAGGAAAAAAATGTATAGACCTTAGCAAGGCCAGAAGAAAACTTTAGCCACATGCATGATGAGGCTGAGGGAATGACACAAAAATGTCTTCTTTCTAGTAGCTCCAAGTGCCTGGCCTTGGCTCTGGCTCCAGGCCCAGGAAGACTCAGAACCAGGGCCAAGTCGGTTGCTTTGCCCTGCCAGTGGCACTTACTCTCTCTCCGTAGTGGGCTTGGGGGTTAATCTGAGGGCAGCTTCATCAGTGGCCCCTCCAAGAGACACTAACTGTCCTATAGCAGTGCCTAGTATTTGTCTCTCTGGCACACTGGGCCCTATAGGCCGTCCCTCCAATTCCCTGCCTCACCCTAGTTCCCTGCCTCACCCTAGGCCTTGTGGCCAGGACTAGGCAAAGGCCTCTCAGCAGGTGCCTGGAAGGGAACACGCACCAGCCTGGGGTCCCCACAACTCAGTCTCTACATTAAATACAGAGGAGTTCTCTTCAAAGCAAAGTCCTTGTCACCAGCCCCAGAGTCCAAGAGGGACATTGGGGCTAAGTACTGAGAATCACAGGCTAGAGCTGCCTGTAGAACTATGGGTGCAGTAGAATTACTTGTACAGTCGCCCTGCGAATTGTAAAAACATCCACAGTATTGCTGTCGCTCCTTACCAGCTGCTGTGCCTTGTACACGACTGCAGGGACTGTGCTCTTCCGGCTTGACAGTCATAGCTTAGTTTTACATGAGTAGCTTAATAAGATTAGACTAGAGTCATGCAGGTTCACAGAAAGACTAAACAGACAGTTCAGAGATGACCAAAGCACCCACCTGCTCTAAAATTTAAATTTTTCTAGAAGTCACTTTTTAAAAAGAAAAATCCAACAGCTGAAATTAATTTTTATGAGGTTGACAAGATGGCTCAGTGGATCCTGATGCCCACTGCCAAATCTGACCTGAGTTCCAATCCAGAACCCATATAGTAGAAGGAAAGAACAGGCTCCCACAAGTCCTCTGACTTCCACACATGCACCATGGTGCGCACACGGTCACACACACACACACTAATTAATTTTCAAAAGAAATTAATTTTTATGTTTTTGCTCACCTCTAATCCAGAATTTCAGCACTTCAACATCTAGGCCTCACAGAAGGATATACACCTGTTTCTAGAACTTTGCCTGGCTTGTTCTGAGGACACACCTCAGTATGAACTCCAGATTTTACTCAGAAATACATGTCCCATATTTGGTTCATGAAATTTAATGCTGAAAACTGATTTGCATTGTGCTGGACATTCTTAAATGTTCCCACAGTGAAGGGGCTTCTCTCTTTTTATACTGGGGTTATTATGACACAGAATTTAGAGACCTGGGGTCATAGGAGCTGCATAGCCAGAGCTGCCATCCTGCAAGACTCCTCCTCTTGCATGGCTAAAACCCAACCTCCCATGTGCCTGTCCACACACGACACAAACAAGTGCCATCTGTTTGCTATGCCTGGTGACTCCCCATGCCTGCCCCCCAGAGCATACCCCTGTATCTTGGGCAGAAGTGCTTGCCTCTACTCTACCCAGCTCAGACTTCAAGGCCATCACCCAATGTCACCTCCTTCAAAAAGACTTCCTTGACTCCTCCAGGTATCAACTGTTCCACACCTCTGTGGCCTTCACTGGGTCTGACCTCTCTCTTTTTTATTACATTTATTTATTATTTCAAGTTACATCTCCATCACAGGCCACTCCCTCCACCTCTCTCAGTCCCACCCCCCCCTCCCCCTGCCCCACCTCCTCCAGTGTGGGGTGCCGCCACGTATCAGTCCCTCCCCCCCCCCTCAGTTCATCAGTCATATGAGGGCTAAGAGCTTCCTCTTGCTCTGGGCACCTACATGACAGTTACACTAGAGTGAAGTGTCCCACTAATAGGTAAGAAAGTCCATGTTCCTATTCCTTTCAGTCTGTTGGTTGTAGGATAGTTATCCTGTACTATATGGCTAAAATTCAGTTATGAGTGAATACATGCCACGTGCATCTTTCTGGGTCTGGGCTAGATCACTCAAGATGAGTCTTTAGAGTTCTATCCATTTGGCAGCAAATTGCATGATTTCCTTGTTTCTGATGGCTGAATAGTATTCCCCTGTGTAAATATACCACAGTTTTGTTTTGTTTTTTTAATCCATTCTTCCATTGAGGGACATCTGGGTTGTTTCTAGCTACTACATATAAAGCTGCTATGAACATAGTTGAGGAGATGTTCTTGTGGTTTGGTGAGGAGTCTTCTGGATGTATGCCCAGGGGTCTGACCTCTCTAACAGCTCACACTGTTGTGTGTTAAATTGACACATTAAGTTACTAATGGTGGAGATGAAACTCCATGGGTTATTTCCAAAGCAAAGTTTCCCAACTTCAAAATACTAGAGAAGTGTA
Source organism: Lophiomys imhausi (assembly GCA_907164525.1). Classification (NCBI taxonomy): domain Eukaryota; kingdom Metazoa; phylum Chordata; class Mammalia; order Rodentia; family Muridae; genus Lophiomys; species Lophiomys imhausi. The sequence goes on from CAJQZJ010032121.1 coordinate 5,844,954, forward strand.
GCAGCTGAACTGCCTGGTTTCAGCTCCAGACTCCTCCCCAAAAGCAAAGACACTGGATATGTCACCTAAGCTTCTGAACCTCATTTCCTCTGTGACATTACAACAGTGCCACTTACGTCCAACAGATAAACGAACCTCAGACAGCTCTGAGCAGCAGAAATGTCATGTGTGCACCGAAGGTGTATAACACAGTCCCTACTCCCAGGAAGTATGTAGTTAATTGGGGCTGAACAGAACTCTCAAGCAGCTTCCAGTCCAGATGGCTGGAAAATTGGACTCTCTGGAGTCCTTGGTGGACCAGTAGGGATAGGGATGGGAAGCATGGGAAAGCACAGTGTCTTGGGGAGGTTGTGATGGATATCAAGTGCAGAAGGAACTAGTCGATTCTACTAAGCAAAG
>CAJQZJ010032121.1:5845362-5875362 GCA_907164525.1 Lophiomys imhausi
TAGTCGATTCTACTAAGCAAAGAGGGAGCCCGCCATCAGGCCCCAGACACAGACTATGATCCAAAGAAAGAGGCAGAGAACACACACAGTATAGACATCCAACTTTCTGTTGCTTCTCTGAGGCAGAGGGGTATCCTCTCCAGCAGCCCTGATCCCCATGTAAATAACTCCTGAAGACTAAATAAAAGGTGCACAACTAATTTTGTCCAGGGGAAATTAGCTGACATTGTTTGGACATTGTCTGCTTTGGGAAGTTGTCTAGCATTTCAGTTCCTTCATTTTTAATGAGCCAGAAATGAAACATTTGGAAACACAAAGCAAGAATAACGTCCGGGAGATAAATATCACACAGTTTCAGAGAGCTGACTGGCTGGGGGTGAGGCAGGCTATCAGAACAGGACAGCCTTCTACTGCCTGGGTTTCTATAATCACCTGGGAAAGATACAAGACAGAAGGATGGACAGCAGGTGGGGGGGGACAGAAATAAGATAGGGGCAACCTGAAGGCACAGAAGCCATAGCAGCATGCTAAGTGGCCTCTACCAGGGTGTTCACTTGTCAGCAGGGTCCTCATGGGCTAGCATGAATGGCAAGGTCAGAGTCCAAGAAGCATCAGCTGCAGTCCCCATTTCTGGCACTAGCTGTGATACTAAAGCTTGCAGAATGTCTTGAACAGTTCCGTTCCTTCTCTGGGCAGGAGTCCCTGGTACAGAAAGAAACTGGGTGGGGAAGAGGGATATCTGCAATCAGCTGTAGAGCCACATGGAGAGCTGCAACATAGGGAGGCACTTCCTATTGGTGCTGCCCTTGAACCCAGGCTGGAAAGTGAGAGTTACCATGCAAATGGAAACCGTACGCCTACTAGTCTTGAACTCATTTTTCATACTTGAGCCAGGGCCCTGGCTGAGTGGAAGTCCTAAGAGAAGACAGTTGATGAACTGAAGAGGGCACCTCATTTCCCTCCCTACCCATCCTTGCACTAATCACTGTGAACCCCCACATGCCTCTGAGAATGTGCTGCATACCAAGCATCCTACTGCCTGAAGGATATGGTTAGAGCCACGTACATACTGCATACCAGGTGTTGGGATGCTAAGCTCAGGAATATATGTGCCCCACAGGAGGGCACCTCCTGAAGACTCAGGTTGTAGAGACCCCCAACACCCTATCCCCATGCATTTCTAGAAATCCCAGCCTACCCCAGTCACTTCTGAGTCATTTCTGAGAAGGCTCATGACTGATTCTAAGTCCCTCCCTCACTGGCTCACACACTGGCACTGGGTCCTGAAGCAGCAACTCTCTATCCTTGGACGCCTCAAGTCAGCCCCTCAAGAAGGGGAAGCAGAGAGACATGTCAGAACTCTTCTCAGTACATGAATTCTCTATCCACTTCCAATTCACACCTGCCGAAACCCCTTTCTCCTTCCAATGGCACCTTCTGCTTTTCAGCTAAGGCTAAGAAGCACTGAGAGGAGCCAATAGTCTATCGCTTCCCTCAAAGTCCCACTCCCAGCTTTGGTGGAGCTTCCACACACTGCTATGTAAATAAGCTGACCCAATACTTCTCCTTGGGAAGAGTGCAAGCCTTGCAGATGAGACTAGAATGAGGAGCCTGCACAGAGGAAGATGCCAAATGTCATAAGCTGGTGTCAGAGGAAGTGTCCTGGAAGGTGAGGGAAGAAAAGTGACTTGTGCTTGGGAAAATCAGGAGCCATCCTTGTTGCAAAAAGATACCCAAGGTTCTCTTTTTAAAATGAGAAAACATTTAAATGAGGAGCAGGCATTCTAGGAAGAGGAAATGAAATGAGCAATGATACGGAGGCTTTTCACAGTTCTGGAAAGAATACTGGAAGTTAGTGAATGTGAGGGGCAGGTCTTGTCACCATCCCTTCCTGTGGGCATGGCAGGCATTATTAATGGATCACAGTCCTTTTCCAGGAAGCCAAGTCCCACTAGCTAGTCAGTAGTAGTCAGGTTCACAATAGAACCTCTTCGCTACTCTGGCTGCTGGAGAATACTGAACCATCCAATAAGGAAAGCACAGAGTACCCAAAAGGGAATTTGTGGGTGAGAAAGCATAAAGGGAAGGCTGAAGCTACACCATGGTTCATCCAATCCTCACTGGCAGTTCTTTTCTATAAGTGCCTTGCCCTCTGCAAATTTCTTCTCAAAATGGCTACACCGGCCCTGGGGAGATGACTCAGTTGATAGAGGGCTAGTTGCATAGGTATGAGGACCTGAGTTTCGTTCCCCCAGAACCCACATAAAAACCCAGGCAGGGCTGGTGTGTGCCCGTAACCCCAGCAGTGGGACTGGAGGAGTTAAAATGTCCCTGAGCCTTGCAGGCTAGCCAGGCTACCTAAGTAGGTGAGTTCCAGGTTTGGTGAGAGACAATCTCAGGAAAATAATGTAGAGAAGTGACTGAGCAAGATCCAGTGTTGGCCTCTGGCCTCCATGCATCCATGTGCGTGCATGCGCACGAGCACGCGCACACACACACACACACACACACAGAGGCATGTGCACCCACATACACACACACACACACACACACACACACACACACAAAAAAAACACACACAAGACTACATGGAACTAATATAGAGGTATTCTCACTTGGTGATACAGATATATATCAGTCTAGACCTTTCAAAATATGGTCTCCATTTGGGGGGGTGAAGCTTGCTAAAATGTCATTCCCTGTGTTCTGCCATCAGATGTCTTCATGCAACCAAGGTAGAGAACATCTTGTGTCATCAGCAATCGAGTCCCCAGCCTCTAGAAAATGAACCTGGGATCCAGGGTGTCTTCCCTGCATGACACACTTTTATTAGTAGTCAACTGCCATGCAATCCAAAACCCCAACAAATCTATGGCTTTGTGAAGCTCGCTGGGCACTTCTACTCTCTCTGGGGACATGCCTTGCAGCTTTAGTCAGACGGTAGCCTAGAACTGACATCACTTGGGGACTCTTCTGAACTGGACCATTCAAGGAGGTTCTCTGCTATTCTAGGACACAGGTAGAGAGACAAAGGACAGGGCTCAGTGGGGATGCTGAGATGGCTGGCGGAGCCTCTATCTCAGAGTTTCAGGACTGTTTGTAGAAGAGTGGGTTGTGGCACACAATTAGTACCACTGGCCTCTAGAGCAAGGTATAAGAAAGAGTAAACTTCAAACAACGGTGTCTCAGGAATCCCCAAAGCAGAAGGTGCCAGGACATCCTGGTGCATAGTCTGGAGCTTGGCCAGCACTCTGTCACATTCTGTTGGCTAAAATGAGTCACATAGCAAACTCAGACTTGAGATGGGACAAGACCACCCACAGACATAGATACAAAGAGGTGTGACTCATTGAAGGTTATCTGGGGAGACTGGCTAGCCAGCAGCCAAAAGCTAGTGTCCAGTCTAGGACTTCAGCCAAAGCATTTCCATCACTCCCCACCCACCCTGCACCATCCTCACCAAGACACTAGCTGAGAGGGCAAGTGAGATGCCTGGAAGAAGCCAGCAAGAGGCTAGGTGCCAAAATGCAGCAGGGAGACAGTGGGTCCTGCTAGCAGGTTCCATCCTCACTTTGAGTGGCGTCTCTTCCCTGGTCCTTTACACAAACACAAGTCCCTTTGTGCTCCAGCAAGGATTCTCTGGGTAGCCCTGTAGGAAGCTCTCAACCCAAGTTACTGGTTATACCCGGTCACCTCCTATGCTGAGTTCTGAGATTCATCTCCTGCTGGGGTACCCAGCTGTAGGGAATGAAGAAAGCCTGGAGGGAGTGAAGTCCAGGCTAAGTGGATGCTGTTAGCACAGGCACAGTCCTGTCAAAGACCACAGAGCCTCAGACCTAGGGAGTAATGGCAAATCTTCTCCCCAGGAGGTGAGGGTCAAAGATAACTGGAAAACCCTTCCCTATTGGTCTGTGTGTGGTTGTTGATAGTGTGTGCACAAAATTTCCACAGAGCTTTCTCCCCCTGGATGTTTATAGCCTGAGGGTTGATCACCCACAGAGACTGCTCCTACAAAGATTGGCTAAGCCTGCCTCCTTGATTTAACTCTATCTATAATATAAACCCTGCTGTATACAATAACATACCCCCCTTCAGCTCTATAGAGTAAACATCCTGAACTTCCATGGTGCTGTGGTTTCTCCATCAGGGAGCCCAGTCCACCTGATCCCAGCTTTCTGTCTCTCTGTGTTTGTCTTTTCTCCATTCCCTTACCACCCCAGCCAGCTCCACCCCCGTAGCAGCAGTAGACAAGGCACCTGGCCTATGTGGTGACCCTGGACAAGAAGCATGCAGAGGAAATTTGGGCACAAGCTTTGCTGTCTGCCTAACTTGAGTCTCATTCTACTTGGCCCTTACACACCCTATGAAATGGCTAATATAAAATGCATGGGCAAAGATGATCTACATGGCCCAAATGTATTGTGGGTGTTACCATGGTCACCTCAGATCATACAGAAATCTGCTAATATCATTTCTGACAAAAGAAGCAAATCTCATCCATGCTTTTAAACTGTTTTTGCAGCTATCATCTCCTTTAGCTTGCAATTTTATACATCAGTGCTTTTGAGTCTGTGTAAGGGCCATTCTTACTGTGATTATCCCAGTCTGTTGAACAGCAATACTTTTGTAAGACATAGTAAAAATTAATTATCAGAGGAATAAAATGAAAAGTGGATATGTAGTATAAATCCCCATTAATATTATTGTTTAGTAGTCATAAAATGACTGCATTGAATCTCTATGACTATTTCTAATGCCAACTCAGCTTCTGTACTGACCTGCTGGGACTGAGTGGCTCACCCTTTACATAGCAAGACAGCAGGCCAGGAAACCAGGACCTAGCAAGAAAGCTGCTTGCTCCTGTCTTCTGACTCCAAAGCCAAAGCTATGCTGAGGACTGCATCTCTAGCCTCTCTTTGTAGAGTTCAACACAACAAATAACTAGACTCCCAGAGAGGAAAACCACAGCAGCTTAGATCACACAGTAACTCAACCGCCAAGTGGAAGCCCAGCACCCCCACCCCCACTCCTAGATATCTTATCTGAATTGTTCCAACCCTGGATAGCAAAGAACTGAGTCATGTTGAATTCTGGGTGGAGGCAGACTTTTGACAAGGGTAGGAGCTGTCCTTCCCGCTCATTCTTAGGCAACCCAGTGGTCCTCCACCTTCCCATCCCTCTCATTGACTACAGGGGCTGTGCAGGCCTGTGCCAATTAACCAACTGGTTTTCTCACTGCTCCAAAAATAACTATGCCAGAGAAGAAGACACAGGCTGAAAGAGCACCTTAGTCCCTTCCCACCCTCTGGCTACATAGGTGGCTCTGAGGCTTCCTCAGCCCTTACCCTCCAAGAAAAATTCTTCTCCCTTCCACTGCTACAAAATGAAATAAGAAACAAATTTGAAGTGTCCTTGATGTACTGGCATGGCTACCTACATCTGCTGAGTGACTCGTAAATATGACTTTTGTGAATGGCTCTCCAAACCAGCATTTGTCACCAGAGTGCCCTCAGGTTTCAGATTCAATTTAGGGAAGCAGCTGCCTCCTCCCAGCACAGTACAACCCTCCAACAGCATGCTGCTGCTTCGAAGAAAAGAAACCAGTTGCCACACATTTAGCCCTCAAAGATGATCCCAGGAAATAGCTCTGAAGTGTGGGTGCCAATGGTTTCTGAGAAGAAATGGTAATTAAAACACACAACACAGAAAACTTCACAGAAGGGACAAGCACTATAAACGGAAACGGAGAGAAGGAACTCCATCCATTACGGACTGCCAATGAGAAGTACACACAATATGATGAGGTCAGCTGGGAAATTCTATTTATGATCTAGAATGTAAACAGAACTTCCAAGACATATTTTGTAAGAACTTAAGAACATTTGAACAATTATTTGTCATTAATGAGCACCTACCATGTGGGAAACATTGAGTTCTGAGCACTGGGTGCTCAATAAGTATTTGTTTCTGTGGATGGACAGATGAACAACGGATAGATAAGAAGACAGGATGGTGGGTAGGTGGATATATGGATAGACAAATGGGTAAGAAGATGAATGGATAGATAGAGATAAAGGAGTGGGGAGATGGGTGGTTGGGTAGAAGATGGGATAATGGATAGTAGAATGGGTAGTTAGATGAATAGATGATGATAGATGAGAGACAGACAGGCAGGCAGACAGACAGACAGACAGATAGATAGATGGATGGATGAAAAATAAAATGGTGATACATGGATGAAGATGAATAAATGGATGGATAAATAGGTAGAAGAGAGAATAGATGGGTAGGTAAATAGATGGTTAGATAAATGGATGGATAATAGATTATTAGATGAATAGATCGATGGATAAATACATGATTAGAAAGGTGAATGAATGAATGAATGTATGGTTAGATGAATAGAAAGGTGGAGAGACAGTCCATCATGGATTCATCCAGTACATGTTGGCGTAAGCCATTCACCTCATGGCAGGGAAATGAAAGAGAAAGAGGAAGAAAAAAAGTTCTCTTTAAGAGCACACCACCTATGGTCTAACAACCTTCCACTAGGCACCTGAAAAGAGTTCTTTGGTCTCCCAGTAGTGGCTCCCTGGGACCAAGGTTTTAACATTTGTTCCATTAGAGGACATTTCAGATCCAAATTCTAGCAGCAGCTAGCCATTCTTCACCATACCATTAATTGCCATCCAGAGTTCTGAGTACTCACATGTCTCAATTCATGTTATCCTCTGATAATTCCTACAAATCAGGGCAAGGAAAATGCAACTCAGAAAAACTCAACAACTGGCTTGGGTTGTCCAGCCAATAAGCAATTACACAGGGTTCAAGGCACAGCAGTGACTTTAGGGCCAGGCACAAACAGGAAAAGTGTGTCAAATGGAGGAAGTTGTTGGAATAAAGGAGTAATCTGGCTACAGTGATTGGTGACCCTCAGATCTGGGTAGGTGCAGAGATAAAGAACTGGGACTCTGTCTTGAAACAGGATTTTCTGCCTAACAAGGTCCAGATCTCACTGGGAGTGGTCACCTCCCTGAGGGCCGCAGCACAGCCAGCATATATTTTGGGGTCTGACCCCAGCTAGGGTAGTAGGAAGAAGTGGATTGGTCAGGATGCCTTGATTGAGCCTGGTTCTGGTCCACGTTAGAGCCTACACCTCTGGGCTTCTATGTTCCCAGTAATATGAGGAGGAATGGAAAGATGTCAGCATGGAGCCCTCTACTCAGGACTATTGTATGAAAGGGACAGGTTGGGCAAGGAGGGCAATGGAGAGGGGCCAAGTGGGACAAAGGTAGAGAAGCAAGCCTCAGCCCAAATGCCTCTCTTTGCTGGCAGAGCTCCTGAGGCCATGTGGGTCTCTATACAAGCTACCCCAGGAGACCTTCTCAGGAAGGGTGTTGATCACCGTGGGGGTTGGGAAGGCCTCTAAGGTCAGAAAATTTCCATAGACAGGGTCTCTCTTTGAGAGCTAGGGATGGCAAATGAGCTCAGGTTAGGTTAGAAGGGACCTCCAGCCTAGCTCCTAGGATTCTAAATTTTGGGAAATCCCTGAAGAAATAAAAACTCTGCATTTTTGCTCCACACAAACCAGAGAATAAGATGCCAGTTCTGGACTGGGGTGTAGCAACAGACCCATGTGTCTTTCCAGCTCACAGTTACTAGTCCAAACTGGGTGTCAACAAGTGCTCAGTGACCTCTGTATCTATTCCCACACCCTGTGCTCTCACTGCCCAGCTACAATAACTGAACAAGCTCCTCAAAACCCTGATCCAGCTGAGCACTGCCCACCACCATAGATGGGACCACCATAGTGAAGTCTCCCGCCTCCCCTCTCCAGCATTACACCATCCCTTATCTCACATCTGCCTCCGGGAAGCACCTCTGTCTCCTGCAGGCCACACTGTATAGCTCACTGGCTTCCAGTAGTTTCTGTTCCTGCACCCCGGATGGATGCTCTTTTCCAACCTACAACCCCTCTGCCCACCTAGCAGCCTTCAGACACCAGCCTCCCCCATAGTTGGGGCTAAGTTTCCCCACCCCAGCTTAACACAGAACTTATTGCTCTAATGATGCCGTGCGCAATAGATTCACGAGGGCCAAAGCTTGTGCTATGTGATCCATAAATCTCTGCAGGATATATATGACCATCCAACTTTTCTGTTTTTATTTTTGTGTTTGTTTTTATTTTGAGACAGGGCGGCATATAACCTAAGGTGCTCTTTAATACTCTATATAGTTGAGGATGACCTTGAACTCCTGATTCTCTCACCTCCACCTCTCAGCTTCTGGAATTACAGGCATGTACCACCATGCCTAGTTTGTGTGGCACTAAACATTGAAGCCAGGGCTTTGTGTGTGCTAGACCAATGCTCTGCCAACCAAGCTTCAGCCTAGCTCCTGGCTGTCCAACTTCTCTAGGATCAAAAAATAATAGATTATGTGTGTATCAGTTAGGATTCATGCTGCTGTAATAAAAAATGATGTCTAAATCAACTTGTGGAGGAAAGGGTTTAGTTCAGCTTACACTTGTCAGTCACAATTCATCACTGAGGGAAGTCAGGGCAGGAACTCAAGTGGGGTAGGAACCTGGAGGCAGGAGCTGAAGCAGAGACCATGGAGGAACGCTGCTTACCGGCTTGCTCAGCCTGCTTTCTTATACACCTCAGCACCACTTGTCCAGGGTTAGCACCACACAAAATGAGCTGTGCCCTCCCACATCAATCACTAATTAAAAAGTCCCACTGAGGTTCCAGTATTGATTGACAAAGTAGCAGAAACCAGAGGCCTCGTACCAGACCAAGGAGTCATTATAATGAACATTTGCAAGCAAAATGTGTGGGCAAAAGGGAATATTGTGGGACACATGAGATACACTGCAGCTTCCACAATGAGCTGTTATTTTTTATGCTAGGACTGATTGCAAGGGTGGAGGGTGGATCCAAGGGGAGGTGGGAGATGAGAGGGAACAGGGTGCATGATGTGAAATTCACAAAATAAGGGGTTTTTCAATAGAAAGAAAGAAAGAAAATGCACTGCAGGCTTGCCCACAGGCCAATCTGGTGGGGAGATTTTTCTCAATAGAGGTCCCCTCTTCCCAAATGACTCTAGCTTGTGTCAAGTTAACAAAAAACTAGCCAAGCAAGTGTCGGTGTCATCTTTTCCACTTCTGTGACAAACACCTGAAAGAGCAATGTATTTAAAAAAAAAAAAAAAAAACACGTTAGTGTAGCTCTTGGCTGTGGAGGTGCAACCCATGGTCAACTGGTTGCTCTGGGTCCTGTAGTAAGACAAGCTTACCACAGCAGGAGCACATGGTAGAGCCAGACTGTTCTAGATGGCCAGGCAGTAAGAGGAGTGGAGGAGGCCAGGCTTCCCAGTGTCCCCTGCAGAGAACACTTCAAATGCCCTAGCTTTCTCCCTCTAAATCCCACCTCTTAAAAGTTCCACCATCTCCCAGTACTGCCATCTTGGGGACCAAGCCTTTAACACATGGACCTTTGGGGGACACTGCAGATATAAACTATAGCAGCCACTGTGACTGTAGAACTACAGTATCAAACAAGCTATTCGACCTCTGGGTGTCCTCTATGCATTGAATAAAGAGGCTACTCTGTTCCTTGTAGCTATAGTGTATGGCAACAGTGCAGGGAAACAACATTATCACCATATTGGACACTCATTAGAGATGCAGTCCCAGACCCCACCAAGACCCACTGAGCTCAACAGACACCCCCTGGGTTTCTGTCATTCTTTATTTTTTTAATCTTTTGTTAAGTTTTATTTTATTTATGTGTATGAGTGTATATATATATGCATATATCATGTGTGTATATATATCATGTATGAATATGTATGATATATATATGTATATATACATATATATATATACATTACCCATGGAATTCAAAAGAGGGTGCCAGGTCACCTGGAACCGGAGTTATGAGTGACTGTAGTCACTAGGAATCAAACCCACGTCTTCCGCAAGAACAAGTGCTTTTGGCTGATAAATCATCACCTCCCTGGCCTCACCTCCAGGGTTTCTGAAGCAGGCAGGAAAGCCAACACTAGAAACATCCACACATGCTGTGAGTTGAGCTGTCCCCTTCTGGCTCCTACAGGTAGATTTTGAAGACGTGATCGCAGAGCCCGAGGGCACCTACAGCTTCGACGGTGTGTGGAAGGTGAGCTACACCACTTTCACCGTCTCCAAGTACTGGTGCTACCGTCTGCTGTCTACGCTGCTGGGTGTGCCACTGGCCCTGCTCTGGGGCTTCCTGTTCGCCTGTATCTCCTTCTGCCACATCTGGGCCGTGGTGCCCTGCATTAAGAGCTACCTGATCGAGATCCAGTGCATCAGCCACATCTACTCACTGTGTATCCGCACCTTCTGCAACCCACTCTTTGCTGCACTGGGCCAGGTCTGCAGCAACATCAAGGTGGCACTGCGGAGGGAAGGCTAAGGCCAGGCTAGGCTATGGGGAAGGAAGGCTGGGCTATGGGGAAGAAGGCCAGGTGACTACCATGGCTCTGCTCCACGTGGTCTGCTAGAGAGCTCCTTCTTTTGAGGTTCCTTTCAATTTCACCTCAAGATGGGAACACAGGGTGCAGGGGAGCCAGAAGGAAAAGACATCCCAGTGTGGAAACACAGGTGCCCTCACTCTGCCCAGCCCACCAGGATCCCCTGTGACATGACCCTGCCTGAGGGGAGGGTTATTTACCCTGCCTGAGGGGAGAGTTATTTAAGAGGCAGCTACCGCAAGGCTTTGCGTTCACACGTACTGTAATAGCACAAACTAGCACCAGATCCTTAGATCTTTAGAGGGGTGACTCATCTCCTCATGCTAGAGAGAGCAGTTGCGGGCACAAGGAGGGTGCTGCAATAAAGGGTTTCTGCTGCACCAGGGAACACCATGCTTCATTTGTGTCTATGAGATCACTGTGTGTCCTTTTCAGGTTCTGAACCCCAGAAAACTCAATTGGTCCTCAGGGGAAATTGAAAACTAACACTAAGTTTCTTCTTCGTTAGCATTCTGTTTGTTTCCTGGCCATGGATAGGGTCTCCCATACTAGGAGATTATTTTCAAGTGACTTCTGCTGCCCCTGAGGCAGTTGAGGAGTACTGAGGGAGAGTGAGTACCCCCAGGCACTGTTGAGGATAGGCCCCAACCTCTTGGAATCTCCCCTCTGGCTCAGAACACACTGAGCCTGGAACATCCCTGGCCTTGTGAAGCAGCTTGTGTGTACCATCCGCCCAAATAGACACCATGAGTGCCTGAGGCCCAGGATGTGTGTATCTGGGCTAGCTGTGAAAACAAAAGTAATAGAGTGAGCTTGCAACACCTCTCCATCTCCCTTAGAGCGCAAACACACACACCAAAGCTTAACAACCCAGATCTCAGACTGCTTTTCCCACATTCCTTTTGGAGAACTTGGTGCCTTCAAGGTGACACTAAAGAATCCCAAATCTCCAGTTACAGCAGAGCACACATGGGTTTGACAAATTCCAAAAAGGGTTTGGTTCAAGATCCTTGCATTTTTTTCCACAAACAAGTGAGCATACCTAGAACTCTAGAGAATAATAGCAGGTCCCCCTCCAGCCCTTGTCATAGCCCATGCAGCTGTCATTGGCAGAAAGTGACCCCGGAGCCTGCTGGGAAACTAACATGAGAGGTCACTGATTGGGAGGGAGGAAAAAGGCAATGGAATATACAGAAAAATGTTTATTAAGTGCACCTTTTATGAAGCAGCTGGTAAAGCAGGCATCTCAGGATTGGCCACTCACCAAATGCAGGGGACACTGGGCACCACACAAAGTCAACGGAAGAACAATATCAAGGAATTCACACTGTGTGTTAAGTGGCATCTCATTGCAACTGAACACAAAACAGTTACACAATGAAGCCAGGATCATCATGCGGGCAGCCTGCACTGCTTGTCCCCTTCTGCTTCCTGAAGTGATGACTCAGATTTGTCCCAAAAGGAGACCACATATTTTAAAATGGAGATTCTTTTTGTTTGTTTGTTTCTTTGCAGGGCCTAATAACCCTCCCTGTTTACACACTGACTCCCCATGGTCAAAACAATGAAACATTCCAGAACATTCAGCATGTTCCAATTTAATACAAACTCCAGCCCTGCACAAGGATCATAAACAGGTTGTAAAATAGAAAAGGACATTGGGGGTGTCAAGTGTGGGTCTAAAGAAGAAGAACACAGGCCACAGGATTGGGGGAGTGTTTTGAACCCCTAGAGATCCTAGGCTCAGTTAGGGAAATAACAAGAAATGGTGAAAATTTCTCCTGTGAAATTGGGACAATGTTGCTGATGAAGTCAATTGTCACTTATGTCATAGACACAGGTGTCAGAACCATAACAAGACCCAAGGTACCAGCTAGAGCTTTCACATAGAATGACAACAACACCCCAGTAGGTTTCTATGCCCTCTGGGGCTCTCAGGAATACTGTGTCCCTGGTCAGACTATCCGAGTCATCCTTCTCTTGACCCCTAGTGTCACCTGTTGGCTCTAAGGATGGCAACTTCTCAGTGAACAGCAGGGACTCGGGACATCTGCAAGACACAGATGCTAACATGCCCCCACCCTACTGCCATGTGTGCACCCAGGCCACCAACGTGGTCTAGAACACAGGCACAGACACCCCAAAGCAGAATCCTGCTGGCTTCTCAAAGAGTGGGGACTAGTTGGTGGAGGTGATGCATGAGGTGGACTACCATGTGATGCCCCTGGGTCCAAAAATGGCGTTGCCTCCTGTGTCCAGCTGGTGCCAACCAGCTTCCCCTAATCATGGATGTTGAACATAGGCACTGCAGCACATGGCTCCCCTCCTTTCTGAACACTGGAGTGTCCTGGCTAATATTCCTCTGTGCATGTGTACATACAGATATGTGAGTGGGTTTAGGCAAATACTGCAGTGTGGCAGAGGATAATATGTTTAGAAATTGGGGGAAGGGGGTGCAGTGGCAAAGTAGATCTCCAGATTTGAGACTTTTTGGAAGTGCCCTTGATATATCTCAGTAAGTCCAGAATTAGGTCTGGGTATTTCAAAGACTCTCCAGAGTGCATAGTGACCAACCATACACAGAAAGCCACTATTCAATTGTGCCCCATATTTAATGACCGAAGAAGGTATTTCTGAGACAGAGTCATATCCTGTCCTCGAGGCTGAGAGGACATTTGAGAGCATGCTTATCAGATAAACAAAACCTTTGAGACTCCTGAGAATTGCTGTTCTACAAAAGACAGGACATGGCAGCTTCAGAGTATCCCTAGGGCCTTTGTTTAAGCCAGACCGGGGTGGTGATCCCTTGCTTTCACAGGCCAGAATAGAGCCAGCCTCTCCTGCAGACACTTGGAGGTGGTGAGTCACCAGGAGAAACAGCACACTCGAGGAAGATAGAGCAAGAAATTCACCCATCATTGTGGTTTTCCCAGAATTTAGCTCTTGAACTGTTTTTTTTTTCACATTTTTAAGTGTTTATAGTTCAATGGTTTTGTGTGTGTGTGTGTGTGTGTGTGTGTGTGTGTGTGTGTGTTTGCATGTGAGTGTGTGTATGTTGTATATCCACACGTACATGTAGAGACCAAAAGTAGACTTCAGGTGCTTTCCTCCATCACTCTCTGCCTTTTTTGTATTTACTTATTTATTTACTTTGAGATTGAGTCTTTGGCTGAACCCGAAGCTGATCAATCTGCTAGGCTGGCTGGCCAGCAAGTCTTTGCGATCCATCTGTCTCCACCCACAGAACGGAGGTTACAGATGCATGTCACTGAGCCTGACTTCGACATGGATGCTGGGCCGCTGAAGTCAGGGCCTCATATTTGCTCAGCAGACACTTCTCTTTCTGGGCGAGCCATCTCCTCAGCCCCTGGATCAGCAATTTTTACTATGTTCTCAGAATTGTGCACCCACCACAAACCCCAAAGCTCTTGAACCACCACAATTCCCATCTAGGATTTTGATGAGGATTACATCAAATTTGACCAACAATATTATGTCCGTGCCTCTGTTGATTTAGTCTCCCTTAATTTCCCTCAATGCTGTTTGCAGCTTTCAGGGCACACGGCCTGCATTTTCTCTGCTAACCCTAATCCTCCTTTATTCATTCTGGCACTTTTATGGGTGGAATCTCGTAATTTCATTTAAGAGGTCTCTTAACCCATTGGTCACCAGCAGCACAAGGAAATATGAATGATTTTTGTACATTGATTGGGCACTAACCTTGCTATTCTTCTGTCAGTTCCAGAGAGAGAGAGAGAGGAAGAGAGAAGAAAGAGAAGAAAGAGGGGCAGATGGGGGGCTCCGTGCTTGTGTGTGCATGTATGTACAGATTTGCATGTGTGCATTCCTTAGGATCATGTACGCATGGGTCAGTGTTGTATACAAACAGCTGTCCTCACTCCTGTCTGTCCTGGATGGCTCTCACTTCATTTTCCTTCCCAAATGTTTGTCAAGCATCAGCTTCTTCAATGTGTCAACCAGTGTTCTCATTGCTTTCCCAAACCAGGTGACCTGACCTGTCTGACCAAACTAACCTCACGGTTCAGTTTCCAGTTCCCAGTGCCTTCTTGGGGCAGATTGGTCCCTAAGGATGCTAAGATCTGTCCACTCAACTCAGGTCAGAAGGAAATTAGTACCACTCAGCATCCACAGCCCCATTTCCCATTCCTTGTCCAGCCCACTGGGTTTTCTCACATAACTGGCCACCAATACTAGGTGTACCACCTTTCACAAGATCCCAGAATAAACAAGTTAAAAAAAAATAAAAGAAAAGAAAAGATGGAATGAAAGCCAAGTTCAGAAGAGTCCACCCACCATCCAGGAGCACTTGGGTCAGGGTAATAGAAACACAGACGGGAGTCCAGGTGACCGTCTGATGGTTGAGTGACCCTATCATCTCCCATAGAGACATTTCCCCACCCCACGTCAGAATATGCTTAACACTCAGTCACCCACAAGGAGTGGAGGGACACACACCAATAGGCACCTTGTATAGATAGCTCCATGCACAGCCATCGGGGGGGGAAGACAGGAGTCCGTCCAACCCAGAGGCTGGCCAGGTGAGCCAGGCCTATGGCTCATGGGGAGGCTGAGAACAGCTCTTCTGGCTTGAACTGCGATGACTCAGGACAAAGGTGGATGAGTTGCTTTTCTTGCTGATGCTTGTCTCTCCAGGCCGGCTGCCCTTCAGATACAGGGCTGAGCAGCAGAGGAAGCGCTGTACAAGTTCGTGGAAGAGGTGGCCCGTGAAGAGCATGTAGATCCAGGGATTGCAGCAGCTGTTGAGGCTGGCCAGCAGCATGGCAATGATGAAGGCAGAAGCTGCAGGGTGGGTTGGGAGGAAAGGAGAGCAGGGAGTCACTCTGGGGCCATCCCACACCTTCCTGACTCAGTCATGGTTGCCCCAGCAACAGCTATCCCAGGTACCACGGTCTGGATCACAAGGCAAGTTGCCAACCAGGCATGAGGTGTCTTTCTCTCACAACCTTGCTTGGGGTCCACTCCCTGATCCAACCAGGGCACAACACAGCCCTAAAGCTACCTCACCCTTGCTTGTAACTCCAGCTTCCCCAAAAACCAAATTCCTCTGCCCTCCGCAGGTACTGTATGCACCACTGCCACTGGCCCCTTCATCCTTCACCCAGAAAATGCTTGAGTGCCTGCTACTTGGGCAGCAAAGAACACAGGGGTGGCTAGGAGATGCCAGCCTTCATTTGCCTAGCCCAGCCAGTACCAATAACTTTGTCTAATCGGCACATCTCCCTTGGAGGCTTCAGTGCCTCCATCTTTACACGGAGCAATGAGAACTTCCAACCTGTCTGAAAGTCAGTGAACATCGTAGAGTGCCTGGTACCCAGGAGTGCCCAGTAAGAGGCAATGGCTGTCAACACATGCAGGTAACCTCCAGACTCTGAAGAGACAAACTTGCTCCTAGCTACTTTCAAGCAGAAGGAATAAAACAAAATCTAGGTTTCTTTCACCGGCCTTATGTCTGAAGACTGGAGACTGTTTCTGACAAGAGGTGAGTCTCAGGGGCATCTGTAGAAACCAGGGAGAAAAATAAAGAGACTGAAGATCTCCACCTGGCTGTCACTTGTGAAGGAGGAACCCTTCAGTGACTGAGCAAACCTTATCATTTGGAAAACTCCCAAGATGCACTCTGGAAGTCAAGATCTCAGCCCAGGGATGAGATCTTCCCCAGGAGGCTGGAGGGGCAGGGCCTGGGTGCAGAATACGGAGGCTTGCCAGTGAAGTCCTCAGCAGTCATGCAAGAGTAGTGGCTGGGAGGCCTGGGTGGTTCTCAGAGTGGCAACTGCAGGGGTGGCACCTCCTGAGAGCTGTTTGAAATGCAAGTGTTCAGGCCCCCAAAGGGGGCTCAGCAGTAGTGATAGAATAGGCCCTTCAAGGTTCTGAATGGCAGCCAAGTTTAAGAGCCAATTCATTGGTGTGCCGATTGGCACAAAAGCAAACTACAATAGAAAAAAAAGTGAATCTTGCAAAAGAGTTTTTAGAAATCCAATAGGGACATCTAATCCCTAAAATGAAAACAGTGACAAATAGAGAACAACAAAGGAAGAAAAGTCAATATGATCAGATTCCTTATTTTTATTAAAGAGAATATTCTATTTGCTTTTTGTTTAGCTGGGTAAAGAGAAGATAAGAAATACTGATGAGATGCCTTAAGGTTAAAATCACCCAGAAGACTTAAAATAGAATATGTTCAAAATCATAAAAGAGGCAAAAATCAATAAAGGCCAAACACAATGAAACAAACTGTCAGCCCCAGAGAAGATGGAGGTGAAATAAGAGGGGGAATGTCATAGCCAGACCCAAAGGCACCAGCCCATACTCCGCTGTGTATAATTACAAAGTACAGGCTGAGCATGCCTGGTGAGAAAACCCAGCATCTCAAGTGCTCCCAAGTTAGAAAGTTTTTGTATCTTGACATGATTCCCCAACTGGAAAGTGTCACACCTAACCTCCTGTGATATGTCAGTCAAAACCCAACCACACTAAAGACCCTGAGTAAAACACTCTTTGGGCTGCATGTGTAAGGTATACATGAAGTGTATGTGAATTTCATGGTTAGACTCAGCTCCCACCCCAAAACAGATTATTACATTTGTGCAAATATTCCAAAATCCAGAGAAACACCTCTGGTTCTAGGTATTTTGGATGTGATCCTCTCCCTGCATGATCTTAGTGGATCACTGAAGTGACTGACATCATTGTTTTGCATTTAGAATGACTGAAGCAAGAAAACATCATCAGCCCATGTCATGGTGCTGTTTCTGGAGGGGCACGGGACCATGCAGGCAGGCTGATGTCAGCACCTCTGTCCAAGGTTTTCCAGATGGAGCAGTTCCCAAAGCCGTCTGCACCCCAGTTACAGATGAAGGGAGTAATGTCAGAGAAGGAAGGTGACCTCCTCCTTGAGGACACACACCCCACCTTCACACCCAAAAGTAACAAAGCTGGTTCCTTTTGAAAATAGGTTCTCATTCTCATGGTCTGAGTAGGCCCCCAAATCTCAGCCCCAAAGCCAAGGCACAGGCTGGCTGAGCAAGTGAACTGAGGGCAGTGTGGGCCACAGAGAGAACATCCCTGTTCCTAGGACAAATATAGAGTCCCTGGAGCTGAGTGCTTGGGAAAGGACTTCAGTACCTTCAGTGAGATCATTATCCTTCTCACCAATGGCAGAAGTGTCCCCAAGCACAGACCCAGAGTCAACAAACTGTGGCTCATTGGCTGAAGTCTGCCTGCATTCTGTTTTTATTAATAAAGATTGATTTAGTGTGTAACCATGGCTACACATTCACAGGCTTTCTATGGCTGCTTTTGCGTTTCAGGGGCAGAGCTGAACAATTGTGAACAAGACCTTGAACCCCACAAGCCTAAAGTATTTGTCATCTGACCCCTTATGGAAGAAACCAGGCAGTCTTTGATGGAGTGCCTGTAGGAGGGGCAGGTGTTCAAGGGTGGGTGCTGAGGGCACTGGAGGACAGTGCAGACCCCAGGGCAAGTGCACTTGTTCAAGGAAGGGTGGGCCACAGGAAGAAGTCATCACAGTCAGCAGAATCAAACTTTGCCTTTGCTTCAAGTCACACAGATCTGGCCAAGGATCTAGCTCTATATTTTGGAGCTGTGTGTTATTGGGGAAGTCACTCAGCATCTCTGTACCTTGAATTTCTCTTCTGTGAGATGGGAAACAAAGGCACTCCTCACAGGAGTGTGATGAGACCTACGTGGAAGCAAAGGTGGCTGAGGATTCAGATTCCTTAGCAGCAAGCGCAGCCTCCGCATCCCCACCATCACTGTCGCAATGATGGGGATGCACTTGATACACAGGTTTCTTTTGTAATCCCCACCAGTGTTAGCCCCCCTCCATGGGAAACAGGCATGCTTGTGCTCCCTGGGCGGGGGTGTGTCTGGGAATGTGAAGCACTCTGAGTGGGGTGAAGATGCAGGACCCTGTAGTTGAGCTTCACAGCTGTACAGCTCTATCTGTCACTGATTGCTTCCAGAGTGTGGCTCTCAGGCCAAAAAGGACAGCAGACATGTGGACATTTGTGCTGGCTTAAAGGGTCCACACCCTGAAACCTGTATGTGAAACAGTGAAACTTCCCAACCCCACCAGCTTGTCAGTTTCTGGAAAGTTTAAGCAAACCACCACAAAACAAAAAATGTACAATGGATGCAAGCACCCTTGGCTTGCACCTTCTTTCTCGGTGTCCTGGCAATGTCTAACCTCATACTGCAGACTTAGGGAACCTACCTCTCTGAGAAGTGCTAAGACTTGCTTCAGCTGGAGCATAAACCAGGTCTCACCTGCTATGAGCACGTGCACAGTCACCACCTCTGCCTTCTGTCTGCTTACCAGCCTTGCAGCCTGAAGGTCCAGGGATGCACCATCCCTTGGTGCTCTCCCACACTGAGGTTCTTCCCGTGTTTATCTTCTTTCCCAACATGCAGACTAGTTGGCTAATGCTTGCTGGAGCATCAAGCCTACAGCCCACAGGTTACAAGCAGCCCAGGAAAGCTATGAATGCAGACCAACACGAAGTTGTAAACTTACTGAAAACATCACATTATTTATCTTTTAGAAGCTTGACAGCACAGTTCTCAAGTATAAACTCTGTCAATGACAACACCATGTCTCAATGTCACACAAAATAAATATACGTATGTTCTCAAAATCTGCAGGCTGTGGATTGGACATCCTTGAAATCTAAATATGTAGCCTGAGATTTTTTTTTGTCCAGTGTTGCCCAGAGAAACCAAAAAGCATACATATGTGCATTCTAAGGGTACTGACTGACCTACTCTCTGTCTCTAGGCAAGTGCAGTAGGCTATAAGATGCTGTGGTCCCACCCCTTTTGGAAGAGGATGCTGCAGCCCCAGCCATCTCTTCAAAAGGAGGATGCTGAAGTCTCACCCCTTCAGGACTCAGAGCTAAACTCACTCTTCAGCTGTAAGAATATAGGCTGTCAGTGCTCACAGTGAGGGCCTCTTGTTGCCTCTGGACAGAGGAGTGGCCACATTTCATGAAAGCTCAGAGAAGGCATTCAAAGACCAGGAACCCAGCCTTCATCTATCTTCCTTGCAGGGTTATCCCACACCGCAAGATCCTTGTAAGCCTGCCCTTCTGTCACATTTCTCAGAAGACAGCCATCATGGAGTCAGGACAGAGAGAAGAGACATATAGAAGCCAAGATGGAGATGTGCACAAAAGTCACCTAGGTAGGGAACCAGTTCACAGAAGGAGAACTGAGCCCAGGAGAAACTACTGAGGGTCAGACATGTCTGGAATACAAGATTCCTCCCAAACCCCCAGATCTGAATCCCCTGGACCTTCTGACCAAAGGTTAGAGAAACTGCCCTGAATTCCTTTTCCTATAGAACTTCTCAAAAATTAAAAGAAAAACAGAGCCCTGGGATTAGATGTATACACAAGAAAAACTTAAGTGAACCCATTTGGAGAAACTTATACCACCAACAACATAATTAGCCCAGCAAGGTGGGTTTCTGCAGATAGGATGAGTAGGCCTTCAGGGAACTCACCAGAAAATCCAGCTATAAAATCCTGTCTCCTACTCGCCTGAAATAAAAATCAAACCCTCTCCAAGAGCAGGGGTCTTGGGCAGGTGCCCAGGCCATCAACCTGGTATATCTGGTCCCAGCCAGAAAGGGACGATGACCAGGAGTGCTGGGCTGCCATCCACTTGCCCAAGAGCTGCCTGGGGAAGGAAGAGATCAAACATCTATCCACCCTCCAGATCCAATTAATTTACCCTTGCCAGGTCTAAGCTGCCACTGGGGACCCACATAGACTCATCAAGTTCCTGGGCACAGGGATTCACACATTGGCTAAAATGACCAACGGTGGACTAAAGGAGAGAAGCAGCATTTGGGGGAGAGACTGGATGGGCTAGGGTCTGGAGACACCTACAAGTAGGGGCTCCCACTACCAGGCAGGACCATGAGCAGAAGCAACAACATACCACTAGCCAGAGTCTGTCTGGTCCAGGGTACCATGCACCTGACTGGAGAGTCCCCTGTGCATCTGTAGTTGTGATTCATGGGGTACAGAAGGCAGAAGGCTACAGGAGGACAGTACCAGGAATTCCATCTCCACTAGACCAGCTTTACTCACACCCCTATAACCCTTCCCCCCTTTTGTACTTCTGGGCACTCACTATACCCTGCATTGAAGACCCAAATTAGCCTAGGACAGCTGGCAGGCAGCTGGTCACAGCCCCTGCAGGCTGTGTTGTTCCTGAGATGAACCAGGCTTTCACACATAGTGCAAACAAAGGCTTATGGCCCCTCTTCTCTGACTCACATCTACCAGCCACTTCCTAAAATTCCTAGCCAGAAATCCAGCCTCCTGGGCAAGGCCTCCCCCAGAATATGTAGAGCTGGGGAGGAGGAGCCCCTATTACTACAGGGACTTGTTAAGGGGTAGCAGGAGGTCTCTGGCCGACCTTTTAAAATATTCCTTCTCAATGTATATTTACATAAATATGGGGTTCAGGATATGATGTATCTTTGCAAAGACAGAACTTTTACAACTAAGATTGTTCTAGAACTCCCTGTGGTGTGCTAGCCCCATGCATTTTGGGGGCTGGTATGAAGAGTATCTGGGTTACTGAGGTTAATGTGGCCTTTGTTCAGGCTCTGGTCACATCAGGCTAGCATGTGATGCCATTGGGTTGGGCTGAAGAAGAAAAGCCAGATCTTCCTACAAATTTCACATTATTCCATTCTCAAGGAACAGTTCATATGGAATCATGTGGAAGGCCAGTAGTAGACTCAGATCACAGGCCACACCTTAAAGCTCTGCTACTCAAGGTGTAGTTGATGGCCAAGCTTCATGGGTTCCACTTAGTATCACCTGCACATGTGTCAAAGATGCAGGCTCCCAGGCTCCACCCCAGGTATACCCAGTCAGATCAGCCTTTTAACCAGGACCTCAGTGATTCGAGTAAATTAAAATTCTTTCCAACTATCCCAATTCACGTGGATAGAGAATCAAGAGAAATAGTGAGGTAACTGTCCAATGGTTTCAACTATTGAGTGTGCACCTGGTTCTTTGTACAGCAAGCTCCCACTCATCCCTCAGAAACCTCTTAAAGCATTGCTTCCTCTCTTAAAACCTCCTGATTTTCCCCCAGGGATACAGATCCAGCCATTGCCTTGAGCATTCACATGACATAGTAAATGAACACTTCTACTATGGAATCACAGCATCATGTTCTTGGTTTTGGGGGGGGGGGGGTTGTTTGTTTTGTTTTGTTTTGTTTTTCCTGCTCCTTGGTTAGGGACTATGTCCCATCTGTGGCTGTGTCCCTGGCTGCAAGCAGAGACTGGAAAATAAGAAGAGGTCGATAAGGGACTGACCTGAATTGAAGCATGAAATTAGCAGACAGGAAGTCTTGATAAATCAGCCACCTCCTCCAGCTCATCCGAAAAGCAAAAAAGACAATCTCCCTGTTAAATGACAGGACATGTCCTGCTGACAAGGTGACTGGACTCAAATGCAATTCCCTCTGGGAAAATTAAGTTCACACTCAGATAGTGAAGTGCATGGAGAGAGAAAGAGAGAGAGAGAGAGAGAACAAGACAGTGACTGTTCAGGTGTAAGGTGTGGCTAAGGGGGACAGAGGCCGGGCACAGAAGCGCCATCTCCTGGCTAAAAACTGCTTAAGAGGACAAGCAGAAGCTTCTCCAAGTGCCTAGGACTCAGGAGCAAGCATCCCAGGGGAAGGACACTGTGGACACCTGGTCTCTTCTCTCCCCCAACAACGGTCCAGCTAGGACATTTCTAAAACCAGAGCTAAGCTCTTGCCATCAGTCTTCCCACTGCAGGAAAGCAAGACACTCACTTCTCCACCTCTTGCCCTGCCCTGGCACTTATTAGGCCGAAGAGACAGCTCGGCTGGTAAAGTGCTTGCCTTACAATCATGAGAACCTAAGTTCAATTGCCAGCAGCCATGTTGAAAAGCCAGCACAGTGGTACAAGCTTGCATCCCCAATGCTGAGGAGATGGAGACAGAGGATCTCACTGGCCAAACAGCCTAGCATGGTCAGTGAGAGACCATGTCTCAAAAGCAAAGTGGAAGGCACCTGAGCTACTGCAGAAGGTTGACCTCTGGTTTCCACATCCACATGTATGCAAGTGCATGAGAACCTAAATGTTTATGTACAAATGCACCCACTCTCACCTGAACATAGATAGCATTCTCTCTCTCACACACATACATGCAGCCACACTAATGCTCCCTATACCCCACGTGCACCCTCACCTATACCACATGACACACATCTATACATACATGACACACACATGTATGTCTACATGCAAATGAACCCACACAATCAAAATATACAATGCAAGCACATGCATGAACACATATATACATACATGTGTATGTCCAAATGCAAATGAACCAACCCCTACACAAGCAAACACACAATGCATACATACACATGCACCCACACCAACATGAACCCAAAAGCAAGTACAAAGGCAAACACAATTAAACAATACCAATATAAATACACATACAAACACATACCAAAATGAATACACATATACAGAGGTTCACCCACAAGTCTACACTCATATAAACACATGTATAAACACACAGACACAAACACATCTTCACTAATGCACCCATACCCACACGAACATATGATACACACAGATATTTTCCAACACACAGATAGATGCAGACACTCACGTGTATACATATGCACAAACAATCACATTCACACAAGGTGATCTGTCCCAAACTACCAAGAGTGGTGAGTGAAAAGTCACGCTTTGGATTAAAAAAACTGTGGTACATCTACACAATGGAATAGTACTCAGCCATCAGAAACAACGAAATCATGCAATTTGCAGCCAAATGGATGGAACTAGAAAAGCTCATCCTGAGTGAGCTAACCCAGACTCAGAAGGATGCACATGGCATCTATTCACTTATAATTGGATTTTAGCCATATAGCACAGGATAACTATACTACAACCAATGCACCAAAGGAAACATGAACATAGATTTTGTTTCCTGTCAGTGAGACACTTTGCCCTAGTGGTGCTGCCTTGTAGGCCCCCAGTGTATGAGGAGGCTCTTGGCCCTCATATGACTGCTGAACTGGGGCGGGGGACTGTTGTGTAGGGACATTCCACTCCAGAGGAGTGGGATGGAAGGGATAGGGGGTAGAGGGTGGGAGGGCGGGACTGGGAGGGGTGGAAAGAGGAGATGTAACCTGAAGTAATAAATAAACATTAAAAAAAAAAGAAAGAAAGAGAAGTCATGCTTCTAGCCAAGGCAACGATGGGAAGTGACAGGGAGACCAGATGATGAGGGCTGTGGCTAAGGCAGCTGAGACTGTTCAAGGCTTTAGAGGGTCCTGGCAATGGGAGTGGGGGGGAATGGGAAGGGGGTTGGAATCTGGAGTGCTGAGAGCACCATGTTGTTGGTAGGGTCACAGTGGGGTGGGGCTCACACAAGTAGGTTCAGAAAAACTGAGAGGTCAGAATGATCAGGCCTGTCCCTGGCAGTGACAGAGGAGGCAGTGTCCCCTCTGTCCCTGTGGGCCTTCAATGGGGACCACAAACCAGCTTTTTGACAAGAGCCCAGAAAATCCTGACACAGAGGTTTCCAGCAGTGGAGTGCAGTGGGGGGCAATTCAGCCTGTCCATCTCCAGCGGGAGATTGCAAGGGGTCAGATCCTGGCCCTACTACTGACTCAGCACTGACCTTGAAGCATTGCTTCTCTGAACTTTAGGCTTCTTGTGTTCAGGCTGGGCACATCTACTTGCTGAGTTTGATGAGAACTGGAGAGAGTTCAGGCACACACAAGTGACACATAGGTAAGCATTCATCTAACTCCTCACTTAGCCCAAACTGATATCCAGAAAGGGAGTCTTGCTCCATCATGGCCGTTATCCCTGTTGCTCAAACAGGAATGGCCCTGATACTATTGAAAGGCCCCAATCCTACAGGTAGCAACAAGTCTCTGACAGGGTCTTGTTCCTTCCCGTGAATGAAGACCTCTGCCATCAGGGCCTAATGAAGTTTAGGGGAGCCTCCTTAAAGCCCAGGCACTAGGAGGAGCCTTTTCGTGCTCTTGGCTTCTAACTTGCCAGGACAAGATGGTGGGGTAAAGGCAAGCAGGCTCCAGGCCTAGCCCCCACCTAAGCTCTGCAAAGAGTATGCTGTGGCCCAGACTGTAGGCCTAGCTCCCCAAATCCAGGCCTCCCAAGCTGCAGTCTAAGCTCCAAGATCCAAGGCCTCCACGCTGCTTTTACCCCCTCACTTCTCCCAGTCCACTCAGACACCTGTCAGATGGGAAAGGTTGTGCAGCAAGACTCATCACTAGTTTGCAACATTAATCAAACCTCTGTGAGCTGGAGAGCTAAAGTCACTTGCAGCAGAACCCAGGGAAACAGTCCCATACAAGCCAAATGCACAGAAGTGCTCATAGCCTTCCTCCTCCAGGAGCCAAGACAGCAGAAAGCTGCCCATCTGATTGTAATGTTCAACCTGAAGCATCAATCTGGAGGATGTTCCAGGGCCAAGAAGGAAAAACTTGCCCAGTATCCCTGTGTCCCACCTCCCCATGGCTTTCCACAGGTGTAGACCACTGAAGAACAAGACCTTCCAAGGTGTCCCCACCACAGGCACTCCAGGAAAGTGTCCTCATCCTCCAAGCTAGAAACAGCACAGAGGGTCACAGGACAAAAGGGCCCCAACCCAGTTAGTGCAGGGGACAGGCCGGATGTCAGGTGTGATGGTCAACTCACATTTTCAACCTGAGAGGATTTAGAGTCACTTAGGAGATACACCTCTAGACATGTCTGTGAAAGTGACATTTCCAGAGATGTTTACTCGGCAAGGAAAGACCTGCCCTGAACGTGGATGGCATCGTGGTAGGTTTCAGCCTGGACTGAATGAGGAGAATTCGAGCTGGGCAACAGCACTCATCTCTGCCTACGTTCTGCCAGTGGAAGCAATGTGGCCAGCTGTCTCAAATCTGCTGTTACCCCTTCCCACCATGACAGACTGTACCCTCAAACTTTGAGCCAAAATAAACCCTTCTTCCTTAAATTGCTTTTGTCACAAAGACAAGAAAAGTTACTAATATAGTGGGTACCCCCCTCAGACCTGTCCTAAGAGATGACCATCTAGAATCTGCAGCCATTGATATGGGGTTCCCTCTGTACCACATGATCGAGGATCCTCCAACCCTGCTGAGGAAGCAGCTAGGCCTGGAGTCTTATTTAGAAACTCCCACTTCAGTCTTGCACCTCACTGAGCTCCCTGCCTATGGTTCTTCATTTCCCAGCTGAGGAAATCCCAGGTTGATCTGTTGCTTTGCTTGCTTGCTGTGTGACCCAGTAGAAATGCATGTTTCCTATGCCTTTGTAATGTGTGACCAGAGGCCACACAATGGACGGAGTCCTCATAGCAATCTTCGCCCTGAATATCACAGGCTGTCATTAACACTGAGTGATGCCACTATGGACAAAGCAGAAGGGCTCGGTGAATCCAGGGGTCTGTGGTTTCCAGAAAGGAGCAGAGCAGGGCACTGCAGAAGTGACCCACTCTGAGAACTAGCTTCCCAAGCGGAGGGATTTGGTGTTAGAAGCAGAAGTGTTTATATTCATAATATGATTTTGTACCATTTAGGATTAGAACAGCTAAGTCCTTTCTGGCTGGTCTGTGAAGTGAGACTAGACCTTCCCAGATGTGGGCTATGCTGATCTTCAAAGCAAAAGTGTAAGGTGGGGCCACCAGTGACGATGGCTCTTGCTGTTTCCAAATAAGCCATTGGTGGGATTGAGGGGGCATTGTCTGGGTGCTAAGCACAAACCACAGGCCTAGGGTCCAGGCTTCTCTGCTTCCTTAACTCCTCCCTCCAGATGTGCTACTCAGCCCCCTCCTGGCTTCTAACAAATGCAGGCCGCCATCCTATAACCTCAGTGGTCCTCCAGAGTGGAAGACTCTTCCCTCCTGTGTGGCAATCACACAGCCTCCCAGTCAAAGATGACCACTGTCTTCCTTTCCTCCCTCCTAAACACAAGACTCAGTCCTGGGCACCCCAGCCCTGTCCTTGCTCATGGCCTCTAAGTTACTCACCTCTCCATTACCTCCACCAGATGAGACGCTCTGGAACTCGACTTGACCTCCCCAGAGGTCCCACTCAGCTTTCACAGGACCAACTGTTCTTCCTGAGATTGACCCTATCCAACTCCAACTTTATGTACTCGGGCGGACTTAACTTAAAGTAGTTCAATATAAAGCGAACTCAAAGTAGAAGGAGCCTGAGCCCAAGCGTGTACTCAGAGAAGTGGCCTCCTCAAAGTCTATGAAGCAGAGAATAACAATGTGAAACGAGCTCATGCCCCAGGAAGACACCAGAACCTTGGGAGTACAGAGAGAACCGGAACTAGGGTCTAGCCCTGCCACCCTCCCCTCTCTCCACCGCACTAACCTTCCTTGGGCGCATTGACATCCCAGACGCTCCACATCTGCACAAAGAAGAAAGGCGTCCAGCACACAATGAAGGCCAGCACGATGATGAAGGTCATCTTCACTGTGCGGATCTTGGCCTTGGAGATGAGCTTGACGCTACTGACCCGCGCCAACGCCGCACCCCCAGCTCCACCGGTGTTGTCATTCCCCTCCGCCGCCGCCGCTGCCGTCTTAAGTCGCAGGTTCTGCCAGATCTTGAAGCTGATGAGGCCATAGCAGGCGGCCAGCACGATGACCGGCACGATGTAGACAGAGAGCGTGATCCACGTGACGTAGGCCTTGGGTCCCCAGGGCTGGATGAAGACAGCCCAGCAATCAAAGACGCCGTCCGCCACTTCGCGCAGCGAGAAAATGTGCACCTGTGGCGCGCTGGCCACCAGGCAGCCGAGCCACGTCGCCAGCACGGCCAGGCGGTCTGTTCGGCGGCGCAGCGAGCGCAGCGGCTGGCAGATAGCCAGGCAGCGGTCGAGCGACATAAGCAGCAGCAGGTACGTGGAGGCGAACATGCCCACCACCTGCAAGTACTTAACCAGACGACAGAGCAGGTCGGGCCCGTAGAAGCGAAAGGTGATGTCCCACAGCAGCTGTGGGAGTACCTGGAACACAGCCACCACCAGGTCGGCGATGCTCAGATGCTTCATGAAAAAGAAGAGGCGCGAGTGCTTGTGGCGCGTGGTGCGCAGAGCAAGCAGAACGCACGCGTTGCCGCTCAGTGCCAGGAACAGAATGAGGCACAGCACCGCCACCTCCACCCGCGCCAGGGCCTCATTGCGTCGCGGTGGCCCGGCCGTGAGGTTTCCCTCGACCCCTGGTGGCACTCCGCTCCCGAAGTCCAACTCGATGCTCCAGTTGGCTGCGGGCGTGCCCTCCATGACCGTAACCGCCAGGGAGCACCGGCTCCTGAGGCTCTTTAAAGCGTGGCACGTGGGGCGGGGCCCGATGCGCTGTCCAGGTGTCTGTCTACGGGAGCACCCAGGCACTGTCCTGCCTGCTCCCGCCCTGAAATAAACCAGGAGGGCGGTGAGAAGACCCCGTTGTGCTTCGCTTGGGATGAGCATGGGGCGTGCTCGTCCCCTTCCTGAGAATCTGAAGTTACCTGAGTCTCAGGGTACAAGCCCAGCCATGGGGCTACTGGGCGGTGGTGATTTCTTGGTGGTGACCGCAGAAATCCCAGTTTGCGGCACCTTCTTTGAACCTCTGCAGATGCACCTGCTCTTGAGTCCCAGGAAAGGGTCAGCCACTCTGCCTGCGGAGGGAGGAGGCTCACGATTAACCGCTTTCATGAAAGCAGGGACACCCCATCCCCAGCAGCCTCTCCCCGCAGAGCATCACCAGACCTACATCTCTTCCTTCAGGACACTTAGCACAGTCACCTCCTAAGGGACTCACGAAGCCAGCCCCCATCTTGGTAAGCTTCACTCCAGATCCATCTTCCTGGGATCTCCCAGACACTCAGCTCTGGCTCCCCGAACTTCCCGATGCCTCTGGCTCCCGGAGGGACTCCTGCCTGCAAATATAGCGCTCCCCGCTCTCATCCCCAGCAACGCAAGGCCACTATGCCAGAGACCCCTGGGAACTCCTTTCGCAGGAATCCCCTTTCGCAGGAATCCCCCAGCCCACCAGCTTCAAAACCGCAAAAGGACTCTGTATCTTCGTCCAAGCTGTCGCTTTTCAACCTCTCGGAACACCCCAGCACCTCGGAGAACCAGAGGCGTGAGACAAGCCAGAGCCTCCCCTCGGAACCTGATGGTCCCAGTGGTCCTGTCCCCGTGGTCCGCAAGACTCAGCCACCTGAAGCGAGCTCGCAGGTTAGCCCCAAAGTTGCCTCGCCAGCGGGGAAGTTGCACCGCAGCGGATGGCCTCAGAGATGCATGGACTCTCCACCCAGGACGGGAGAGCTGCCGGCGCCAACCACGGTTCCACCACGAGTAGTTCTCTGCGTTTTTGCAGATCCCCTAGCCTGCAGCTTTGCTGGTGGCTGGATGGGGACCGAAGGCAAACTGAGAGCGCTAGCCAGGCTGCACGCGGGCCGCGTCAGCACGCGGCGCTGTCTGAAGGTGGCCGGCCGGCTTTTCCACAGCTTGTCCAGAGCTGCGCCACCATGTATGTTCACTAGGGGGCAGAGCAAGCCGGCAGCAGCGATCCCAGAGAGCCATGTCAGCTAGCCTGGTGGCCCCTCCCTCACATTTTTTTCATAGAAGTTTTAAACTCGCAATTGACCCACCTAGCTTCTTCCTTTCTTGGTTTTGCTCTTGACAGTCTCAGAGATATAGGAGGCTTGGAGAGAGACGCTCTTCCCTGAGTCAACTTTAATGAAGTCACATTTCTGCACCTTTTTCATTTTTTTCTCTTCATATCTTTTTAAGAGAGCTCAGGTAATTCTTTGCTCTGGAATGGTCTTGCTCATGTTTTCCCATTAAGGAGGTATTGGAAATGCCTGCTCCTCCCACAAGCCCTGGGAGAAATCTTCACTTTTAGGTAGTCTCACACACACACATAACCCGTGTACCACCATCCCCCAGTCTATCTGCTGTTAAGCTTACTCTGTTTCTCAATGGGTCAAAGGTCACCTCTGCCTTCTCACCACGCTTCAAAATTAAAATCCTAACTGGTGCCAGAGGAAGATCAAATGTGAAGGGCTGCTCCTCCACTTCCTTGTCCTTCTCTATTTTGAAACCATTTTTGAAATGATTTACAGTGAACAAGGACCGAAGCAGGAACAGATGGGGCAGGGATTGACAAATGAACGGGGCTCTTTATCACGAATTGAAAGTGTATTTCCTTCTGACATTTTCTTTCTCCCTCTTCTAATTATGTGGAGAGAATTAAGTGAACCAAGTGTTTCCTGACTGCACAATTACAGCACTATGCCAAGATTTCCTATGGGCAGAGTCTTCCAGGGCCCTGCTCCTAGGTTCTACATGAGAGCATGCCAAG
>CAJQZJ010032121.1:5880362-5882742 GCA_907164525.1 Lophiomys imhausi
CGGTGTGGCAAGGGACTTTGATTTCTTGTCTGAGAATCCTGGGAAGCTTTTGGTGGGTAGAGGGTAGTTGAAGAGAAAAATGATAGGATCTGTGTTGATGTGTTCCATCAGCATGGGGCAGACTGGGAGGGGACAAATGACATGGGCTGAAGACATGGTTCAGTGTTCAAAATGCTTTCTCCACCAAGCTAAAGACCTGAATGTGGCCCCAGCACCTGCATGAAAAGCTAGGCATGGTGTATATGCCTGTAGTCCCAGTGCTGAGGAGGTTGGACACAGTAAAATTCCTGAAGCTCACTGTCCAGCCTAGCCAAATTGTTAAGCTTCAGGTCAATGAGAGACCCAATCTCAAAGAAAAAAATATGGACAGTACCTGAGAAATGACACCAGTGTTATCCTACACACACACACACACACACACACACACACACACACACACACACACTCACACACACATTCACACACAAACACACATATATAAGGACCACACACTAAAAAATATATTGCTACTACTCTCATCCAGGCAGCAGTGATGTTAGTATGAAATGAACAGAGTGGTACAGTGATTGGCAGGCAGGGCAGGGTCTATCCATGTTACACCAGGATCAGAAATGGAGCCAGGCTTAGAACACATGCTTCCATTGACCCAGCCACCTATAGAGTTAGGAAAGGCCCAAAGCACTGGTGCTTTTCTGGAAGAAAAAAAATCTATAAATGGTCTTTGGGGACCAAGGGACAGAGAGTGATGGGCACTGAAGGAGTCACAACAATGCCTGAGAGGCTCCCAATGCCTGAGAGGCTGCCAATGCCTGAGAGGCTCCCTAGACCAGCCAGGCTTGGTTTGTCCAGGAATATGCAAAAGAAACAAAGCATTCCTCTCCATCAGCCAGTTTATCTGTTCATCTCTGGAAGAAAGCAACTGCTCATGAAATTCCTGCAGGCTGACAGTTCCGAACAGGCCTGTCCCCAGCCCTGGACAGCCTTCGCTCCCCTCTTCCATCAGCTCCAGCAGCCCATTCACATTCCTGTTTTAATATTTAAAAATTAAAAAGGCTATTTCTCCCCAAATAGACACCTGACAGAAGTCTGCCTTCCTAGGATCCAGAGCATGTTTTGACAGAATGTTTCATTTTGTTTTCCTGATCTGTCATGCACAAATATGTTCAAAACACATATTGTGCACTCAATAGACTTACTCCTGAATTACAGCACAGAAGGGCTGTATATTCATTGGCATTGAACTTAGCCAAGCCATGTTCTAAAACTAGGTAAGGAACCTGGGGCTGTAGCTTGGTGATGTCATGCTTGCCTGGCACACACAAGGCCCTGGGTTCAATCCCCAGTACCTCAAAACTCAAAACAATCAGAAAGTCCAGAGTCCCTTCCTTCAGAGTTGTAGTTCTACCCTGAATGTGCTTTTCTGTATGACTATGGGAAAGTGTCCTCACATCTCTCTGTGCCTCAGTTTCTCCTCCTTCAAATGATAGTATATATTTAAAGTCCCTTAAATGGTGTTAATATTCTATAATTCTCTTGGCTTAGGCAGCAAACACACACATACACACACACACACACACACACACACACACACACACCATGGCAACAGCAAACACAAAATAAAGCATCCCCAGCGCCAAGCACAACCCAGGTCACACAGCAACAACGTGAATCGGGACAGCAGGCAGAGGTGAAAGCCCTCTGCTGAGCGGGAATTTTAAACAACTGAAACAGCATTTTTCACCTCCCAGCCTGGTGAGAATGAAAGAGCTGAGGAAATGTGGCACTCACTGCTGGGAATGCACTGAGGGAGCTCCAATGGCGTTATTACCCCTGGCATTTACCTTCTAATGATGGAATTGAAAATAATCAGGCAAAATTTGAAAGACATGAAGGACTGAAATTTGTCAGTAGCAGTGGGAAAGAACAAAATATGAATGTTCACTATGTAGGCCACATAGAAAGAAAATCTATGGGAGCTGACATGGAAATTATGCGTGTGTGTGTGTGTGTGTGTGTGTGTGTGTGTGTGTGCCTCTCTGTCGATGTGCTGGATGAGGAGTAGGGCAGCTATAGAACAGAATATATGGGTGCAGAAAGAAAATGGTCTAAAAAAGGATTTTACAGACAAATTAACCCGATTATCTCTAGATTAAATATTTGTGTTATCTGTACTTTTCTATTATTTCATGGAGACAGAAAGGATTATTTTATTTACATTATCCTTTTGGTTAGCATAACCAAACTGAATTTTACTGTGATGTGTTTATGTGTGTACATATGTATGTATATGCTACTTTTCTCATTGTTGTAATAAAATACATGACAGTAGAAGCTTAAGGGAAGGAGGGCTGTTGCGGCCGCACTCTAAGAAGGCCTACAG
>CAJQZJ010032121.1:5882752-5933850 GCA_907164525.1 Lophiomys imhausi
TTAAGGGAAGGAGGGCTGTTGCGGCCGCACTCTAAGAAGGCCTACAGAGCAGCATGTCAGGGAGCCAGGTGGCAAGAGCACACAGTTATGCTGGCTCCACATCCAGGAGGCAGAGAGATGAACTTCAGTACTCAGGCACTTTCTCCTCTCTTCCTTCTTATTCAGCTCAGGACCCCAGCCCCTGGGATAGTGTCACCCACATTCAGGGTGCCCCTTCCCATGCTCCTCTTTCCCTTTATTCCTCCCCCCACCCTTCCTTGCTGCCCCCACCAGATAGTTCCCCCTTCTATTTTCCTGACATAAATATTCCATTGTTCACTCTTGGTCCCCCTCCTCTCCTCCATTAGACCTCTTATTCCTCTCTCATGGTCCCCTTTCTACTTCTATGTGACACACACACACACACACACACACACACACACACATACACACACATACACACACTTACATCTAGATTCTACCTATGTAAGAATTTATGTAATGTTGTCTTAATGGTGGTCATTATATTAAGTGAAATAAGAGTCTACTCCCAAAATGTTCTCTTGACCAGGGTGTCTCCAGATACCAGTTCTTGCTCTGGTTGTAGGAAGTGCTGTCCCCTCAGAGTGGTAGAGAAGCCTGCCTGGACTTTGGTATTTACAAATAGCAACTCCAGTCACAGGGCCCAGCCAGACAGTCGGTCGACCAGCAGGTGGCTTCCAGCCAAGGGATGACACAGTTCTGAGAGCAAGACACCCCCAATGCTACCAAGGAAACAGCTGTTTTCCTGTCCCCAGATCACAACACATCATTCAGTTTCTTAAAGATGCCCAGCTCTAGGGACACGTCCTTGTGAGAAAACTGCACCATATTAGGGCAGAACAAACCTCTGTGACAAAGTGTCTGGGTCAGTAAGAGTTCAGAAGCTCTTCCCTAACAAACATCAAGTAGGAGAACTGGCCTAAGACACTAGAGCACCAGGAACATACACCATGCCATGTGACCTGAAGACAGGGACCGCAGGAATTCAGAATGTTAGGGCCCCCAAGAACACCTGGTGTCGTTGCATATTTATTAAAGACTCTGACACCAGTTTAGTCTTTTCATGATGATTAGCATCCCCTGCTGACCATCCTGCATTCAGTATAGCACACATTCAATTCCCAGTTAGTAGACTCTTAGCTCTATTGTGTAGTTCTCCAAAATGAGGCTCCTGCCATTTCCCTTCTCATCCTGTGTGGGGCTTGGCTTCATAGGCAAGTGTTCCCAAGCCAACTGTTCTCCACCCATGAATTCTGTCCCCTCCAGGCTCAACCCACTCCCCCAGCTGGATATATGCTCTGGTAAGTTCCCTTAACTACCAACTCTCACCCCCTTTACAGGTGGAGAAACTGGCATTCATAACTTGCCTAAGACTGTCCGGCTAATTGTTATCAGACCAAGTCTTTGAGCCCTTGTAGTGCGGGGGCCCCTTTCTGAGAACCAATCTTTCTGGAAAGTGGAGAGGCTGCTGGACTTTCCTGGAATCGCAGTTTTACGGAAGGTTCGTGCAGGCCTGGATCTAAGTTCCAATGCTGCCACCTGGTAATGGATTACCTTGAGTGACACACCAGCATCCTCATGCCTCAGCTCACTAATGAATGAGAGGACAATGATAGCTATGTTTCAGTCACTGAGGCTGCATAACAAGTCACCCCAAAATGCAGTACTTATGGAGTGCAGAGCATGAGGACCTAAGGCTAGGTATGATGATAGTACACATTCAATTCCCAGTTAGTAGACTCTTAGTTCTATTGTGTAGTTCTATTGTGTAGCACACATATGTGACATCAATGCTGGAGGGCAGCAATAGGCAGATCCTTGAAGTTCATTGGCCGGCAAAGACAGTCCCCACTGGTCCCTGGTGTCTCTAGACAGGGGGCCTGGGTTGCCAAGCTTTGGATAGACTGTGGTAGTGGGCCAGGAGAGTCTATTTTAACTTCCTGAACTTCATAACAAAGAAGATAAGCAAAGGCCTTGCCAATTTGCTCCACTTCAGCATCTCCACATCCATCCCAGCAGTACTTAGTATTGGCCAGCCCAACACAATAGAAGCCATTTGAACTGGAATAAAGACAGCAAGAGAACCATAATTATGTTAAATACTAGGTCCAGAGAGGACCACAGAAATCATATATTATAATCCCTCTGTTTCTCCCATAATAAAATTGGGATCCAGAAGGTGAATGAAATTGGCCCTGGTTTCTTTCGGTTGCCAGGGCTGTTTCCATGGCTGGTTTTCTAGGGCTGTTTCTATGGCTGAATTTCAAGTCTGTGTATAGTTTGCAAGCCCAGGCAATGAGTCCTTCTGTTCCTGGGCCTTGGGCCATTAGATCTAGAGGAGTTGGTTAGAAAAAGCCTAAACCTCAGGTAGGGACTAAGAATGTTGGCTCTTGCTTCAGGCTTGGCTTGGCTACATATTTTGTACAAGTAAAATGAAATACGGAGCCCCTCATCTAAACATTATACCAGGCTGCTTCCTGTTACCATTATAAAACATACATAATATCTAATGTAAGGTTTACTTTGACTCAGAGTTTCAGAAGGACCAGTCAGGATCTGAATCTACAGAAGTCCGTGACAATATCTTCTTCAGCTGCAGACCAAACAGTACCCATGTGTCAGCTCTAACCAAACTCAACCACAAGAGCCACAATCCCAGAGGCAGTACTATTAAGCCAAGGGCCTGACCAAGGAAGGATTTCACCTCCTGGAACCAGATTGAAAGACTGGAGGGGTGTTTCTTCCTCAGAAGCCCAAACACCAGCAAAAGGCTGCACACAGATCATGAAATACAAAGCAAAGACAGACTCGCAGAAGCAAACTGAGAAAGCTCCAGTAACTAACCCAGAAACAGAAGCTTTTGAGCTAACTCACAAAGACTTCAAAATAACGGTGGTAATGATGACAGGAGAATACAGCTGGATAAACGATGCATGACTGAAGTCAGTCCTCCACAACATCAAAGAGGAGGGAACAGTGAAGCATTATCTTCATCCCACACCCAGATAAATACAGAGTAATAAAAAAGAAGAGAGAAAAGGAGGTAGGGATGGAGCGAGGGTGGGAAAGAGGGGGAGGGAAGAAAGCTGCAGCCAATATGCCTGACAGACAGATAGAAAAACATTCAATACAAAATATCAAAATATTACTGTGCTGGTCTGGGGAGGTGACTCCCTGGATAGAGCGCTTGCTGTTCAAGCAAAAGGAGCAGAGTTTGGATCCCCAGAACCCACACAAAAGCCAGGCAGGTGTGATGCTACCTCTAATTCCAGCACACAGAGAACTAACTCGCTAGCAAGACTAGCCAGAATCCTTGAGCTCTGGGCTCAGAGAGAGGCCTTACTTCAGTCAAATAAAGTGGAGAGTAATCAAGGAAGACAACTTTAGGCCTCCGTGTATATACATGTGCACATATACACACACTCATGTGTCCACATGTTACCCACAAATGTGAAAAAGCATATACATACACACCACACATGCATACATATGGAAAACAAAATACTAATGTACCTAATTCAGCAGCACATTAGATAAAACCTATCCCACAATTGGTTAGTTGGCTTTGCATTACTGTGACAAAATGCCTAAGAGAAACAACATAAAAGAAAGAACACTTCACTTTGGTTCACAGTTTCAAAGGCTTTGGTCCATGATCTCTTGGCTCATTGCTTCTAGGCTCCAGGGTCAAAACGTCATGAGAGGGAGTATGTGGTGGACAGAGCAAAGGGGACTGGGCAAAAGCAGCCCCCGAGGACTATTACCTTCAGCTGGAGTCCACTGCCCATTTGTATCACTTCCCAGTAGTCCACAGAGTCCACTGGTGGGTTGATCTACACAATAAGGTCAAAGCCTTCCTGGTCAGATTACCCCTGCATGCTAGCATACTGGGAACCAGACTTCACTCCAAAAGTCTTTGGATCTACAATAATGGAGTGAGATTTGTGCAAGGGATATAAGAATTGTTCAATATATGTAAACTAACACATAAGAAATACCTCATAGCACAATGAAGGACAAAGATCATATGATCATTTTTATAACAAAAATATTGGACAAAATTTCATATTCTTTCAGGATTAAAAATATTCCTCAAGGAAAAGAGATAGTTCAACCATTAAGAATGCTGCTGCTCTTCTTACAGAGGACTGGAGTTGGTTCCCATCACCCACATCAGGAGACTCACAACCACCTGTAACTCTAGCACCAGAGTATTTGATGCTTTCTCCTGGCTTCCAAAGGCACTTTAACGCACATGGATTTTAACTCACATGGATGTGCATGTCCATGAGTGCATACTGAACAACACACACACACACACAAATAAAATATATCTTTAAAAATAATAAAGAAACAAAGAACAAAATAAAGAAAGAAAGAAAGTTATTTTTAACTGGATATGGTGCTACATGCCTCTAATCCCATTGGTGAAGAAGAGCAGGAGTTTGGGCCATCTTGAGCTATATGTCAAGACATTGTCTCAAAACAAAGGAAGAAACAGCTCTCAACAGAAGAAGTGTAGGAAGAATGTAACTCAACATACAAAGGCCACATGTGACATTCCACAGCTAAGTCTCTACTCAACAGTAGAGAGCTGCAGGTATCTCTGAGGTCAAGAAGAACCTATTCACTTCCCCTCAGCACAGGAGTGGAAACTGTAATCAGAGCAATTAGACAAGTGAGACAACACATCCAGGTTAGCAAAGGAGTGGGAATGTCTCTCTTTGTAGATGGCATGGTCTTCCACAGGAAAACTTCCCTCTCAAACTGCTAACACTAACAAATTAACTCAAAGACTCACCTCCATTTCTATAAACCAACAATCCACTATCTAAAAAGAAGTTAAGAAAACAGTCCCAACCACATCCAATGGAATAAAATACCAAGGAATAAATCTAACCAAGAAGAAAAAGGATCTGAATTCATATTGTTAAAATTCCCATTATTACTAAAGACAACATACAAACTCAAAGCGATCCATATCACAGAAACAAGAAAAATGTTCCTAAAATTCATAGGGAACCACAAAGGACTCTGAATAGCCAATGCAATCTAGAATAAAAGGAAAGCTATGACACCCCACATTCTGACTTCAAACAATATCACAAAGGGATGGCAATGAGGCTCAAAGCAGGGTGTAGTGGGGCATGTTGTAATCCCAGCACAGGGTGGAGGCAAGACAATACAGCCAGCTGAGTCTGTTTTAAAAGAACAAACAAAAAACCCTGCAAAGATAAAAATAAAGAAAACTAAAAGGCATAGAAGCCCAGAAGTGGCATAAGCAGACAGACACACAGTGCGATTGAACAGCGCAGGTAGTTAAACTTTACACCCATACCGTGACAACTAAACTTGGTTGTATTCTTGACTGCACCTAAAATCAATGAAAACACAAGCTGCTGGGCATTCCTGTGAAGGACTGTCTTGACTGATTATTTGAAGAATGAAGACCCACACTGAATTCGGCCCTTTCTGACAGCAGCATTGATAAAAAGACAAGAAGAAAGCAATTATTTGCCTGCTTGCCCCCATTACTGCTGGTAAGTCCATCTATCCTGTCACTGCAGCATTCCTTCAACAACAATTAGAACCAAGTTCTTCCAGCTTCTAAGGTGGAATTCTTTAGGTGCAGATCTCCAGGAATTCTCCAGGCCTTCAGTACAAGTTGAGATGGCTCAGATATCCAGCCTTGTGAACTGATACTCATTTTATCAGTTCTGTTTCTTTAGAAAACCATGACAGATAAGAGGAATGCACAATGGGAGAAAGGGCCTCATAAAAATTGCCAGTGAAAAACTAGATATCAATATACAAAGGTAGAAGTTGGACATTTATCTCACATCATTATCTGACATCAAAGCCTAATAAAAAGAATGGATTACAGACTTACATGCAAGATCTGAAGCTTGAAAACTCTTAGAAAATGAAGGAAGCACCTGAATTAGTCTCGACAATGACCAAAAGCATAGGCAAGAAAATGAAAACCGAACAAAATTGACTACAATAAACTAAAAAGCAATGGAAATAACTGACAAAATGAAAAGGTGGGATAAAATATGTGCAAACTGCATATCTGATAAAGAGTTGGTATCAGAATGAGGGACTCCTACAACTACAGAAAAATAAACCTGAATTAACCAAATATTTTTCTTTTTTGTTTTTTTTCAATGTCTAGTTATTGCATCAAGTTACATCTCCATCACAGTCCCCTCCCTCCACCACTTCCGGTCCCACCCTCCCACCCTCTCTCCCTTCTCGCAGAACTCATAATTCCTTTTTTGAATAATTAGGCCACAATTATGAAAATTATAAGATATAACATACATTCCCAATGTCCAGTCCATACATATTTGGCAAATGATATTATATTGTATTATCTATCTCCATGAGTTTAAAGTTCTATACCTAACTCAGTTTCCATCCTAACTTGCATTACCAACTTAAAAACATCTTCTTAAACCTAGAACATCCTTTTAATTTCTAAACAACTTAAAATTTAATTATGAGACTATAACTATCTAGTCTTCAACCACATCAGAGACCTGAGAAGGATAAAAATATCTGAATAAAAAGGAAATGCAGAGCAAGCAGCTTCCAAAACTAAGAAATGACAGACAACTGGATGCCTGGACAGTCCACAATTTCTCTCTATAACATTAGAGCATCTATCTTCAGCCTTTTGGCCCAGTATCTCTGACAGACATTGATTGTAAAGCAGGAATTATGAAGGGCTTGCTCACCCTGTCTTGGCAGAGCTAGGCTGTTGCCTTACCTTCCTACAAGTTTTGTCCTTTTCAGACAGCATTCTGTCTACAGTTGAAGCAAGGAATTTTTCTTGCCCAGTGACAGACTTGCTACTAATGCAACCATCTTCAAATAGAGATTCTTCAATGCTCATCCTCTACTTGGAGTAGAAAAATTAACTCAATTTTAAAAAGGACCTAAATAGACAAATTTTCCAAAGGAAAGATATAAATAATGGCACTAGGTACATGCAAAGGTGCTAACCATCACTACTCACCACGGAGGTGCGAACGGAAACCTCGCCTGCTAGGTGACTATTGTTTGAAAAAGAGACTAAGTGCTGAGGAGATGGCTCAGGGTTAAGAACGCTTGCTGTTCTTCCAGAGGACCAGTGTTCTGTTTTCAGTGCCTAAGTCAAAAAGCTCACAACTCTCTATAACTCCAGCCCCAGGGGATCCATTGCCCAATTCTGGCTTCTGTGAATACTCATAAACATGTGGCATATATTCACACAGACATACACATATGCATACAGATAAATAAAACTTTAAAATGAAATTAAACAAAAAAGAAATAACAAGTGTGGCAAGGATGTGGAGAAAAGGGAAGCCTTGTATACTGTTGGTGGGATGTAAGTTAGTGTCCTAGTTCGGGTTACTATCACTATGATGAAATGTGGGTTCCCAAGCCAGATAAGGGACAACAGAGCATTGCCCATACCTTGGACCTCTCTCAGAGAACACAGAAAGAACTAAAGCCACTTCCTACCCAAATCAGGCCTGGGCCTACTCCATAGAGACAAAGGCCACATCATGTTAGAGTCAATTACCCTTTTGTTTCCCCACCAGAGAACTGGCTTCTCAGAAATCATGTGACAGGCAGTCTGCTAATCTGGTCAACTAATCTGACTGATATGTTTGGGAGATCCCTGCCCCTGCTACAGCACTTCACCCCTTAATTCCTCCTGTGCATTTTGGTATTTGAATTGGTACATCATTAATGTTTGCCTGTCTTCAATCAAATCTGCTTATGCAAATTTGGTGTATTTCTTTCTCTTGTTCTTTTTTCCTCCACTTTCCCCTGACACAAGCTATATAAACTACCCCTCCATTTCAATAAAGGAACTGTTTGTTCTCTGATACAGTCTTCCACATTGTACTCACTGCTGCCCAAGACCCTACTCTCCAGCTCCTCTGTACACTGAGACTTCCATTGTGCCAGAGCAGATTGGGGATCCAGGGACCCATATCCAGCACCCAAACAGGGACTCTCCAGGACTCCCAGAAGATGGTGAGTACTCCCCTCCAAGGGACATCGGCATTTTGTCCTGCCACCCCAACTTGAGGATCAGCTGGTTGTGGTTCTTCCTTCCTCCTTTACCTTTGATTTGAACCATCAAGAGGAGGGATCAACTACAACAAAGAAAGCAATGATGTCTTTGGGCTGGGGCTACTCCCTGGCATTGACTGAAGGCCATTAGTCCTCTGGCCAGGCCTGGACAACACCTCAGGTGTCAGCAAGAATCACCTCTCTAGACCTCTCAACACAAAGGCCCTTGGTGTGTTCATCAATTTTCTTAAAGTTACAGGCATGCTTGCACCCTGATCTCAGTGGAATCCCCTTGAATGTTCCTCCTGTATATGAATGTTTCCATCCTTTTCTATCATGGGAAACTCTGCTTCTCACCAAAAAGAATCTCACATTAGAGGCCTCTGGCCCCTCCTCAAACTGCAAGGAGATAAACTCTCCCAGAAAGAAGCAACTTCCTTCTGGGAGGAGGTCTTTCAATTAGCCCCATGGGTGAT
Organism: Lophiomys imhausi; assembly: GCA_907164525.1. Classification (NCBI taxonomy): domain Eukaryota; kingdom Metazoa; phylum Chordata; class Mammalia; order Rodentia; family Muridae; genus Lophiomys; species Lophiomys imhausi. Next base: position 5,891,323 of record CAJQZJ010032121.1, read on the forward strand.
CTCCAGCAACCCCTAAAACACTGAGGTCTGGCCCCGAGTGGCTTACCTCCCACAAAGGTGAGAAGTACAGGAAAGGACATAGGCCACTCCTTCCTCCCCATCATTGTGACAATCCGGCAATGTGTGGGTCCCTCCCAGAAGGAAATTAAGGGAGATTTCAAACCCCTTACTCCTAGTGATGACTCTGATGAGGAGAACCCTGAGAACTGCACTTGGTGGACCTCTCTGCCCTTGAACAAGCCATCGAATGCATTAGACAGAAAATGACTCCTGATCTCCAACACCCACCTCTCTTTACCCCCATTGCCACCTTATGCTCCTTCTGCCTCATCCTCTAAGAACACTCATAAAACTCTTGAAGGTTCCAGGCCTTCAGCCTGCCCCACAAACTACCACCCAACAATTATGTGAAATTAGAGACTCCTCCAAACTTTCCCACAATGGAAATAATACCCACTTGCTGTTGGCCACTAGACTGGTATCCCTACAAGGCTAATTAATTAAAAGCTTAGACAAGTGGTTCATGTCCCTTGGACCAAATCCATTCTCCTGAGCTTTTATGCTACCCTTAATACATCACAAGACTGGCATGACATCTGTTGGTACTCCTTGTCTACCCCCTTATTCCTTCAATGGAAAGCTTTATATAGGGATAAAATGCCTTCAACAGATCAGGAAAAAAAAAGAAATCAAAACCAACAAAATATCCCTTGGGACTTTGATGAGCTTTTCAGCCAAGACAATGTCATTATAGGAGCACAATAGGCTACCCAACTTCTGGGGTACTTTGATCAAGTACACCTATGTGCCCTTCAGGCCTGGAACTGCATAATTCACCCCCCAACTTCCACATCCTAAGACAGGTATTTCTTGATTCTCTTACTCTGGCAGAAGCCTGAGGAACCCCTCACTGACTTGGTTCTTAGAACAAAAATGATCCTAGAATGCAAAATCCTTGACCCTATGGCTAGATAAATCCTCCTTATAACTATAATTTGTGAAAGCATGTCATTAGAACACTGGCTGGCATGTCAGGGTTTGAAAATGAACATTACAATAAATGGATAGTTGCCACTCAATAAACTGGGACAGTTTCCCATAAGGCTGCTTCCCTTGCCCAAGCCTTTGAAATCGTCCTTAAAACAAAAGGAAATATTTAAAATGTGGAAAGAAGGGACACTGGAAGGGCAAATGTTCTAACTCTGGTCCATCTAAGGGCTTGGAAGCCACCCCTCTTATAATCATCTGTCCCTGATGCCATAAGGTATTCCATAGGAAAAAGGATTGTCATTCTACATGATAAAGATGATAAGTCCTTCAAGTCTTTAAACTCCAAAAGGAGCAACCCTCAGCCTCAACAATAACAGGGGAAACCCACAAAATCTTGTGGGTCACTAACATTTTGGAAGGCTCATACTCCAAACTCAATATAAAGATTTGGAGGAAACCATTTAAATGCCTAATTGACACCAGAGCAAACAGAAATATTTTTAAACTATCTGAGGTTCCACAGCATTGGGAACTAGTCCCTGGGCCTCAACTAATGGGCATAGGAGGCTCCTCCTGGGCATATGCCACAAAAGAGGCTTCAAATGGGAGGATCCAGATGGTGCCGCTGGCCTTATCAGACATCTTATCACAAACATGGCTACGAGCCTGTTGGGGAGAGATATCTTAGAAGCCCTAGATGTGGTATTCGCCAGTAACATGGAAAGTGAATGCATCCAGATAGAGGACTATAGCAATCACCCTCCCAGGGGTCACCCCCGATTCTAAGAGCCACTATTAGATATGATAATCCCTGCCTTGACTGGGTCTCAGATGAACCTATCTGGATTGAACAATAGCCTCTACCCAGGGAGAAATTAGAAGCTCTTACTCAACTCATTAAAGAGCAACTCCAACTCTAATACATCCACCCCTCCCATAGCTCACAGAATATTCACATCTTTGCAATTAAAAAGAGTTTGGGAGGATGGCAGCTATCAAAAGACTTACAGGCCATCAATAAAACCATATGGATCTGGAGGTCCCCCCAGAGGGGCCTTTCCCTTATTTCCATCATCCCAGCCAATACCCCATTGTTGCCCATAGATATTAAGGACTGCTTTTTTTCCATTCACCTCCACCCCAGAGACTGTCAATGTTTTGCCTTTTTAGTCCCCCAAATTAACAACTACAGGCCTGTCTCTTGATATGAATGAAGAGTTCTTCCCTCAGAGGATGGCTGCCAGCTCTACTATATGCCAGGAAGCAGCTGCTGCTGCCTTAAAACCATACTTAGAAAAAGGAATATACATTTATCATTACATAGATGATATTTTGGTGTGGAGATATCAAAAAAAAAAATTCCCAATGACTTTAAAGACTTGCTTGTCCCTGCTCTAACTAGCATAGGATTTTAAATAGCCCCAAATAAGATACAACTCATCCCCTCACTACCTTCTTAGAGATGGAAATTTCCCTAACCTCAGACCATTTTCATAGGTCTGTTCTAGCACTCCCCCAGATACTAAATCTCAATATCCTCCAAAGTTTGTTGGGAAACCTTAACTGGTTCCAGCCACAGTGCCTATCCCTACAGAAACACTACAGCCTGGATTTTTTTTTTAACTTCCTAAAAGGAAATAAAGATCCCTCTTACTCTCTAACACTCACCTCTGAGACCAAACCAACCCTTTGCAAGATTAATGAGTCACTCCAAGGCATGTCTCTAGAGGGCCCAATACACACCAGGCAAACCTGTTCAGCTCTTCATATTCAACCCTTCTCCTACCCTGTTGGGGGCCCTATATCATCTTCAGGGAGTTTTGTAATGGCTCCACACACCTATCGGTTGCACTCCTACACTCCTAAAAGAGGTTGATGCCCTGGTCTCTATGATAAAGCTAGGATGTCCTTACAAACAGCGAACAAAGGACCAGACATCCTTGTGACCCCCTTCACTCTCTCTCTCCTTTTCCAATGGTCACTTAAAAATCATTCCCACTTTGCTATCAGCTGAATGGAGTTCTCTGGGCAAATCAGTAACCATTATATCTGCGCTGCCACTCTTGACATGGCTGTCCCCCTATTCATTAAAATCAATTCCTATGGCCACTTCCATCTTCACTGATGGGAGGAAATGGGAGGAAGGCTGCATTCATATTTTTCCAGCCTGGAGATCAACCTCCAATTATTCATTTCTGGAAGCTCCCTGGCTGCTTCCCCCAATTCAGGGAACTCTACACTGTGTACATGACCCTTAAGAAAGAAGACAGACCTTTCAACTTATTTTCTGACACCATGCATGTTGTTAACCTACTCCCCTGGCTCAACAGATTCTTGGTGCAATTAGATGAAAATTCCCTCTCCCTCCTACTGATGAAAATTTCCAATTTTATTCAAAGGAGGACTGCTCCTCTCTTTTGAAAAAATTATCGAACATGTTCAATCTCTTAACCCCCCTACCTGGCCCTATATCTGAGGGAAACTCCTTGGCTGACCAAGTTGCCTCAATGGGCAATTTTTTTCTTTTTTCACAATCTATTTATGTATTCACTTTACATCCTGATCGAAGACCACTCCCTCCTCTCTTCTAAGTCCCACCCTCACACCCTTCTTCTCCTATTTCTTTCCCTCCTCCCATTCGGGGTACCAACCCACCCTGGCACATCAAGTCACAAACTAAGTACATCCTCTGCCACTGAGGCCAGACAAGGCAGCCCAGCTAGGGGAAAGGGATCCAAAGGCAGGCAACAGAGTCAGAGACAGCACCCTACATACACTCCAATTGTTAGGGGACCCACATGAAGACTAAGTTGCACATCTGCTACATATGGGTAGGGGGCATATGTCTAGCTTATGTATGTTCTTTGGTTGACGGTTCTTATAGTCACCCTTGAACAAGCAAAGAATTTTTACTCATGCACCCATGTTAACCTTAAAGGATTACAATCCCGATTTCCCCATAGTACATCCAATCAATTATACCAGATCATAAAAACTTGTAGTTCATGTGCCTCACTAATTTCAACCCCTGCAATACAACAAATGAAACTTAACCCCTGAGGCTTCAGGGCCAATGCTCTCTGGCAGATTGAAGTCACTCATGTACCCCAATGTGGGCAACAAATATATTTTTGTCACAATAGACACTTACTCCTATTTCATATGGGCCACTGTCTAAATGGGTAAGAAACTTATATCCCACATGTTCTCCTCATTTGCCGTCATGGGCCTGCCACATCAAATCAAGACCAGTAATGGCCCCACCTTCACCTATGTTCATTTTAAAACTTTCTGTTCTACATGGGAAGTTACTCACCATACAGAGTTCCCTTATAATCCCCAAGCATTATACAAAGTACAATTGAAAGGGGACACCAAACCCTCAAAACCCAGTTAAAAAGCCAAGATGCAACCTCTTCCCCCAATGTTCAGTTGGCAATGGCCCTAACAACACTAAACATTATTAATGTATATAAAAACACAAAATATCTCCCTATTAGTCTTCATTGGCATACACCATAATTAATGCCCTGCCCCTTATTGAGATGCCAGGACCCCCCTAGGTAGGATCTGGAAGGGACCTGATCTCCTCCTCACAATGGGAAGGCATTTTGCTTGTATATTCCCACAGGATCAGCCTTGGCCTATTTGGATACTTGCACAAAATATCTGGCACCTCCACACCCACCAAGAAGATGGCCCATCTTTAGCTGATGGGAAAGTGAAGGAGGAGACCCAGAGGGAGACACCCACAACCAAAGAACCAGATCACCTGGAAGGACATTCATGACCTGGTAGTGATTACAGAACTCATGTGTCCTCCTCAACCTTCTCAAGCCTCTCTCTCCACCATCTAATGGCAGTCTCTGTTATATTACAGCCCATCCTGCCACCACTCAGCCCCCTACTTCTCTCCCCAACACTCACCACTGGCATTTTTCCATTCAGGAAAACCATGATGGCAAGAACCAGGAGATCAGGTTAGCAGGCTGCCCTCCCCAAGGTTGACAAAGCTCTGTCTCTATTCTTGTCTATCCTAACTCCACCTCTGTGACCCTCAACCTCTTTCTCTGCTTCTCCTATCAATAAAATGGTAGCAAAGGAGAAGCAGGCTGCCTCACGAATCAGGATCCTTATGTCAGCTGCTATTGTTGGTCCTATAAAATTGAACTCAGCTCTCACAGAAATAGCCTATTTCAAAACTTACATAACCATCTCATCATTGTTATAGATGACCTCTGGGATGAAAGATGGGGAACAGGAATCATGGGAAAACTATATCCCACTGGTTATGCTGCACATTCCTCTGCTGACATTCATATCTCTCAACAGCTAGTGGGAGCCTCCCCGTCCATGCTAAATATCCTTGAACAGGAAACACAACTTAGGAGAAATGTTCAAACTACCCTGTCCTGGCTGCAATATGTTTAATATGTCACTGATCTGCTGCCCTCACATCCCACCCCAATGTGTCTCCGTGTTTCTTTTGTGCCTCCTTTCTGCATTCCCTCTGAGCTTCAGTAAATGCTAACCATATCTTAATTGACCCCTCCTCAAATCTAAGCTCTTCTTCTAATCAACCTTTATAGGAATTCCCCCTCTTTGAAATCCCTCTACCCCTTTGCCTTGTGGGGGCTACAGGGCCCCCCCCCAATGCCCACTGCATGATGAACGTCATGGTTGTCAATATTAGATGTGTCAACCCTCCCTTGTTCCTCTGGTGTGGAGGGATTGTTAGCCCTTGCACCAACTCAACAATTAAAGATTTTTGTGTTCCTGTCATAATTATTCCATAGATTTATCTATATGAGGGGAAAGAACCAGTGCTACTGCTCCAAAAATCAAGAGAAAAAAGAGATTGCATCCCTCTGTTGGTTGTACTGGGCTCACTCTCTCACTAGGAGCAAGAGGAATGACAGGAGCAGCATTGGTACAGAGCCACCACCTAGCTGGAGACTTCAAAGACAAACTAGATCAAGCCATGACCACAATAGACAGACAGTCTAGATGTCCTCCAATGACAAAGGACCACACTTGCTGGAGTGGAACTACAAAACAGAAGGACTGTCTGCACCTCTTGACAGAAGAACTGAGGGTGGGAGAGGAACTTTTGTCATCCTGGGGAGGAATGTTGTTTCTATGTAAATGAATCAGGATTGGTTGTGAAAGACCACTCTTGACAGGAGTGACTCCATTTTGTGACCGGGCCCTGAACCTGAATTCTCAGAAAACCCATAACCTCAATCTAGGCCACCATCCCCTAGCAACAGCCAAAATAGTCCAGAGAAACTATCAAACTCCATGATCTCAATCTAGGCCCCCATCTCCTAGCAACAGCCAAAATAGTTCTAAGAAACTATTGTCCCACTGTTCTAGATGTTCCTGAAGATAAGAAAATTCAGCCATTAGTAGTTTGGTAATTGCATTCACACAAATCAGGTTTTGATCTCTCAGCATTCCCTATGTTCATCCAATCATGATGCTACACAGCATAACTTGTTTATTTCACTGTATAAAAATCCCTTGATTCTGCTCTTCAGGGCTCTCTTTGTCTTCTACTTCATTGGAGTGACAGGAGAGACCAAACTCGAGCTTGCAGTAAAGTTCTCTTGTGCTTGCATTGGAATCAGCTCCTGGGATCTCAATATTCAGGCATAACAGTTGAACAAAATATTAAGACCTTCCATGTTCTCAGCAACAATTTGATGTGGATACACCTTCAATGACCCTGTTCCCTGGTACTCCAACCCCCTCATCGCCTGGCCCTTGCCCTCGATGGGCCCAAGTGCAGCCATCAGAGCCCTCTTCCTTCCCATGCCTTACACAGCTTCTCCAAAAAACAGGTACTAATATAGCCAAAATCACTTCCAACCAAGTTCTGGTACAATATCAAGCTATTCCCCCAGACTATGCTGACATATACTATGACAAGGCCCCTTTAACAAAGGGAGAGATGTGGGTTCCCAAGCCAGATGAGGGATGGTAGAGTGTTGCCCTTACCCCAGACAGCTCTCAGAAAGCATGGCAGGAGTGGGGCTGCTCTCTACCCAAGTCAGGCCTGAGCCTACTCAACTCCATAGAGACAAAGGCCATGTCATGATAGAGTCAGTTAAGTTTCTGTTCTTTCTCCCTTGCACTTTGGTATCTGAATTGGTGTGGCATTAATGTTTTCCTGTCTTCAATCAAGTCCACTTATGCAAATTCGGTAAATATTTTCCCTTGTTCTTTTGTCCTCCCCTCCCCTGTGACTCAAGCTATATAAACTAGCCCAATAAATGAGCTGTTCTCCAATACAATCTCCCAGGTCATTTACACCCATACTCACTGCCACCCTAGACCCTGCTCCCCAGCTCCACAATGGCCAATTGGGGTCGGGAGACTCAAATAATAAAACACCATGATCAAAAGCAAATTGGGGACGAAAGAGTTTATTTGGCTTCCACATCTGCATTATAGTCCATCATTGAGGGAAGTTAGGACAATAACTCAAACAGGGCAGGAACCTGGAGGTAGGAACTGGTGCAGAGGCCATGGAGGGGAGCCACTTACTAACTTGCTCCCCATGGCTTGTTCAATCTTCTTTCTTATAGAACCTGGGGCCACCAGCCCATGGGTGGCATCACCCACAATGGACTGGGCCCTCCCCCATCAGTCACTAACTAAGAATATGGCAAACAGGCATGCCTGCAGTCCAGTCTTAATGGAGGCATTTTCCCAATTAAAGTTCCCTTCTCTCAGACGACTCTAGCTTGTGTCAAGTGGACATAAAACTAGCTAGCGCAGTTAGCATGTTGACTATGGAAAACAATATAGAGGGTCCTCAAAGAATTAAAAATAGAACATATGATCCAGCAATCCAACCTCTGGGTATGATTCTGAAGTGTCTTGAAGAGAACTGCACTCCATGTTCACTGCAGCAACATTCACAATAACTCAAACACAGAAACAACTCTAGAGTCCATAGATCAAGGGTTAAAGAGCGTGTGCTACATAAACACAGCAGAATACTATCTAGCCTTTAAAAATCCTGCCACTTTGCAGCATCAGTAGTTGAACCTGCAGACACTACTATGCTTGAAATAAGCTAGATTCGGGTGTATGCTATATGATTACACTAAATTGTAAAATATTTTTAAAATGTCAAATTCATAGAAGCTGAGAGTAGAATGGCCCCATTGCTACCTACCAGGCCAGTCTTTCTTATATCACACTCTGTGAATTCCATGATCTTCAGTCACTGCCCTAAATCCCTGCTTCCTGCTCATGTCTCAAAAAGTCAGCCTCGTCAAGTCCTCCTAACTCCATCATAAATATCAACTGATATATTATATAATAAATATGTAAGAAATATTAAATATGAGTCTATTCTATCAAATACTATAAAACTTGTGTTTAGAAATTGAACTTTTTATCTCCCCTACCTCTTAAGACTTTTAATGTTTTACACACATATACACACCACACACCACACCACACACCACATCACACCACACCAACCACATGAGGTAAAATCTTTTTTACATAAAGGCTGCCTGCTATATTCCAATAATTAGATGCCCTGGACTGATGACCTCTTTCTCCTTCCTCCTTCAATTCCTGTGCACCAATTCTTTTAAGACTAGCCAATCAAATAAGACCATGAGGTCAAACCACAGCCAAATGGGAAATGATAAGGTCACCACCTGCATTAGAATAGCAACCAAGTGCATTCTCTGCCTCTGTTTGCTGGATCTTCCAAGCACACCCTCTTAGTCAACTAGTTTGCCTTGTCCAGACACTTTGATTGGAGTGGCTTCTTTCTTTCAACCTGGAGCTTATTTCTATCATTAGTCTCTTCCAAAGGTACAGTTTGACAGGCATACATTTGTTTTGATTAATCCCTACCACCAGGAGCCAGGTTTACTTTATCCATCTGTGTCCTAGTGCCTTGCACAGGAACATACACGCTGAGTGAGTCGAGCAATGAACCAATTCTGACACTAACAACACACCTAACTAAAACAGAAGAGTTCTCTCAACCATAACAGGATGGTGAGAATAACTGCCTTGAAAGCAGGCTGTGAGGGATAAATAATATCATGTATTAAAATAGCCTGGCTCTGGGGAGGCTATTAAATTTGAGGACAGAGTCTGTGATACTGGCAGCAGAGAGATATCAAGGGAGCCCTTCTTTCATGTAGTTAGGCAAGGGGCCAGGATGCCAAAGCCCCCAGAAACAGTTCATCCACCGCAGGTACCAGGGCCTTTTAGGAGAACCTTCCAGCTATTTGTTTCTATTGTCATATTACTGAATCTGTTTCTCGTTTTCGACTAGGTAGAATATGTAGGTGACAGTGGGGGTAGTCTAAATTCAGTTGCAACTGGATCCAAACTCAGGCCTTCGATACTGGGTTGCCTTTTGGGGAAATGCTTGACCTAAATTAACTAATTTTAGCCTCCTATCACACTTAGCCTGAACCCTAACTTTAATCTGCCTTGACTGGCTTTCTTTTTTTATTTTATTTTTTATAAGTTGATTTATTTAGTCACTTTACATCCTGATTTTGGCCCCCCTCCCTTCCTGAGGGTCCCAACAGAAGTTGGGCAGACACCCCAGCCCATAGCACAACAATCCTCTGCATGCTTTGTTCTGCCCTTTTGCTACTGAAAAGCTTCACACTGAGACAGTGGAAAAGATCCAGCCTAACTCACCTGCCCTCCTGGGCTTGATTGGCAGTGTTGTCTGGTCTGGAGGCAGCTGGGCATCGAGTTATTCACCTATAGTCTCCCAGTGTGTCCAAAGAGGGGAGGGGCACTACCCAAATGAGACTGACTGCAGGGCAGAGCTGACTCTAAGCTGCAGGGAGCCAAATATCCCTTGAAAAGAATGGCAATCACCTTCTGCTCTTTCCCAGCTTTTTTTGTTCCAGCTCAGAACACATTCCAGGATATTAGTTTGTTAGAGTTTAAAAAATAACCCCATGAGACTACAAAGAGGAGTCACTGCCCCATTCCTCAGAAAAGGAAACTGAGACTCAGGTCATAACCATCACCAGGCACAGAATGAGCCATTATTGAGTGTTTTCTGTGTGCTTCAAGCTTCACTTGAATCATCTCAATTAAATTTCAGGAAGCAAATTCTATTACCCATCTTCATGCCACAGCTCAGAATGAGAGTCTGGGGAGAGCTAGATTACTTGTGCCACATATCAGAAAATGGTCTGGACTTTAGAGGCTCAGTGTTCTGTCTTTCCAGGTGTGGTTATGCAAAGGGCCAGGATGGTAGAGTCCCCAGAGACAGCTGGTCTCAGAGGTTTGCACTCCACAGCCAGGAGCAGGTTAAGAGAAGGAGGGCGACAGCTGCTCCGGATGATGTGTTCAGCAGGGAGTGTCCAATCTCCCATCCAAGTACTAACCAGGCCCGACCCTTCTTAGCTGCTGAGATCAGACAAGATCAGGAGCGTTCAGGGTAGTAGAGCCGAAGATGTTCCCAATCATCTGATGCTGAGAGTCTCCTTGATTATTGGGGGTGGGTCCTGCACAAGACTCCTTACATTGAAAGACATGTGTATGTCAAGTCAGTGTCTGTGTCAGACAAGCAGAGACACTACACTGCTGGTTTTGAAGATGTAGGTGGGCACCAAATCAAACACGCAGGGAGCCCAGGAGCTACAGGAAGAAGCCAGAACAGCCTTGCTGAAGCCATGGCTAGTTTCTGACCTCCAGAATCATAGACAAATATATGGTGCTTAATTGTATCAGTTTTATGAAACCAATATATCAACCATCAACACAATTTTAGAACAGTGGCATAATTTCATGATGAAACCTCATCCCATTGTCAGCTACACATCATCTCTCCAAGGCTCCAGTTATGGTCAACCAATCACTTTCTGTCTATGAGTTTACTATTATAGACATTTCCTATAACTGGAATCACATAATCTGTGGCCTTTTGTGTCTGTTGTTTTTTTTTTTAACTTAGTATCCAGTTTCATCTGTGCCATAGCATGTATCAGGTTCTATTTCTTCTTATAGAAAGATACTCTCCAGCTGTGTGGATATATAACATATTTACCCATGCATTAACTGATGCTTTTCTTACTTCTGATTTGAGGCTATGGTGAATGCCACAGGTTTTTTGTTTGTTTGTTTTTATGATGCATACATGTTTTGTTTTGTTTTTCATGTATAGGTACCTAAGTGAAAAATTGCTGTGCTATATGAACATCCCTGTTTATCTTTTCTTTTCTTTTTCAAGAGTTTCTCTGTGTAGCCTTAGCTGTCCTGGAACTTGTTCTGTGGATCATGCTGTCCTCAAACTCAGATCTGCCTGCCTCTGCCTCCTGAGTGCTAGGACTAAAGGTGTGCACCACTACCACCAGGCTTCTGTATAACTTTTTTTAGTAACTACCAGATTGCTTTCCAAAGTGGCTGCATTTTACACTTTCCCTGACAGCATTAGAAGGAATCTAATTTCTCTATAAGCACTGGCACTACATTTTTTTTATTATAGCCACTTAAGTGATGTGGTTATATCTTTAAAAACAGACACACACACATTTATGTTCTTATTTTTATTTTTAATTATGGAGGCATCTACATGTGCAGACCACAGAAGCAGAGGCAGAGGCATCTAATCCCCTAGCGCTTGAGTTACAAGTGGTTCTGAGCTACCTGACATGGATGCCAGGAACTAGTGTATGAGCTCTTAACCTTTGAGCCGTCTGTCCAGCCCCAGAAAGTTGTATCTTATTGTGACTCTGCTAATCACTTTTCTGACACTAACTGATACTAACCATCTTTTCCTGTGATTATTGGCCACTAGTATATCTCCCTGTACACATGTCCATTTATCCTTTGTCCATTTTTCAAATCGGATTGTCTATCCTTATATTAGTATATACAAAAAAATCTCCTAATCTATATGTATTGATATAAATCCCTTATCTGAGCCATCATTTATAAATGTAATCTCAATTATATGAGTTCTCTTTTCTTACTTTCTTGGTGATATTTCTTGAGGCAAAAAAAGATTCCAATGTTGGTAAACTCCAGTTTGTTCAGGTTTCCAAAGAGTTACACTCATTTTTCTTACAAGCTTTAAAGTTTTCATTCTTATAATTACATCTTTGATGCACTTTAGTTTTTTGAATATAATGCATGGTAGTTCAGATTCATTCACGTGCATGTGCATAACCATTTTTCTAATACCCTTAATCCTTTCCAGAAAGGCTGTCTCAGGCAGGGCCAAAGGTATGTCTCTAGGGACTTCCAGGTCCCATTAAGTTGACAATTAAGATAAACAACAGGAAATGCTTCCATCTTGGTCATACTAAGTCTTCCAATCCATGAATATGGGATGTATTTCCACATTCCTTAACTTCTTTCAACATTACATAGTCCTCAGCATGTAAATTTTGCACCTTTGTTAAAATCATTCCATAGTATTTTATTCTATTTAATGTTAACACAAGAAGAACAGTTGTCTTAATTTTATTTTAAGTTGTTCTTTGCAAATGTATAGAAATAAAATTGATTTTAATACATTGATCTCATATTCTGCAATATCTATCAACTCTTATTGCATATATATACCAGTCAAGTTCTATACATCTGTTGATCTACATAGTTTTCCTATTTATTATAGAAAGTAGAATATCAAAGATATTTTTGAGATCTATATTGCTTCCTTCAACTTTTTGTTTCATTTGTTTAGAGATTCAAGTGATAGGTATTATGACTGTGTTACATTTAATATCACCCCCTCTCAAATTTGCATGCTGGAAACCTTATGTCCCATGTAACAGTGCTGACATATGAAGAGATACAGAGATTATTACATCATAAGGATTCTGCTGTCACAACTGGGATTAATGTCATTGCCTTAGTAACTGTTCTGTGAAGAGAAACCAATACCAAAGAAGCAATTACAAAAGAAAGCATTTAATTGGGGGCTTGCTTACAGTTTTAGAAGGCTAGTCTAGCACAAATGGCAGGTACAGTGCTGGAGAAGGAGCTGAGAGATGTCCTGATCTCCAGACAGGCAGAGAGAGAGAGAGAGAGGAAAAAGAGAGAGAGAGAGAGAAAGAGACTGAACTTCACTTGGACTTTTGAAATCTCAAAGCCTACCCCTAGTGACACATAGCCTCCAAGAAGGCCACACCAACTCCAAAAATTGTTGCATAAATTATTAATAATTAATATTTATACATATGATTCCTAGGGTGACAGAGTTATTTCTTAATCCACTAATTATAAATAAACTAACAGAGACTTGTTGGAATTTAATATAACCTTCAGCACTGAGACTGGGCAGATCTTAGCCTTCTAAGCTAACCTCCCAACCAAAACCCCACAAATACTTACACATGCTCCACTTGGTCTGAACCCTGAATAGGCTGCTCCCAGCCATGTGTATTTCTCATCCTCCGCCTTAACCCATCATCGGGTCTCTCCTTCCTCTCCTCTCCTCTGTTTCTCTTCTTCTGGTCCTTCTTCTTCCCAAAGGACACTAACCTTCATCCCACCTACCTCTCCTTTCTGCCTAGCACAGGCTGTAGGCATCTTATTCAGTCAATCACAGACGACATTCCAGGGAAGGTTACATAGCATCACCTTGGGTATATGAGTGTTTTCGCACCTGGAGTGTAACCAGATCTTGGGGAGCAAGAAATTAACCTTTGAATACATTGCACAGATCAACCCCCAATGTTTACCATTCATTAATGTTTATGTTCATTATAAATTATGTAACCTTGGGAGTTCTGTTACAGTAGCAGAAGACTGGCAAAGACAAATTATAGTATTTTCTTGATAGAGTGACTCTTTCATTATTATGAAATGTCTCTCAGGAGTGATAGTAACTTTTTGTTTTAAGGTATATTTGTCTGATATTAAACAGCTACTCTAATTTTCTTATGGTCACTTATTGCATATGCTCAAGTAATACTCATGTCATTTTACCGTCAGCCTATGTTGCCCACGAACCTAAAGTGTATCATCTATAAGTAGAAAATAGGGTGTTGGAGAGATGGCTCAAAGGTTATAAACATTGTTTACTCTTCCAGGGTACCCAAGTTGCATCTCAGCACCTACATGGTGGTTCATGACTGTCTGTAACTCCAGTTCCAGGGGATCTGACACCCTCTTCTGGCCTCCTGAGGCATCAGGCATGCACAGTGGTACACAGACATACATGCAGGCAAAATGCCTATATGCATGAAATTATTTTTTAATGTAGAGGACAGTTTTATCTTGTTTTGTTTTTAAATATAGTCCCCATTGCTTTCAGAACATCAGTGTATGTGTCAATATTGTAGAAAAGGCACAAACATCTTCATGATACTTTAAAATAATTGTGACTTTCCATACCCCTTAAGAAAGGGTCTATAGTCTACCCTTGGTCAACCATTGCAATAACCATTTAATTGATTTATGTATCTGCGAATGAGAGTAAATTTACTGAAATTGAGCCTGATTGGATCCTTCTCTGGGAACAAAAGCCCGTTGTAGAAATTTTCCTTTCTTGATACCACCAGAAGCTCACAAAGTCAAGTAACATTTCACAGAGCTATTATTACGCTGAGAAAGCATCATAGCTAAACCCAAAGGGCAGGGAAATATTTTTACACCTTCAATCTACCCTTTAGAGAAAAGAGCTGAAAACCATGGAAAGGGCAAGAATACAGCTGTAGGAAAGAACTGGGACCCATGACACACTACCTACACACAGGCTAATGATACAAACACACAACTAGCTAAGAGCTGCATCTTGGGTTTATTGTGCTGCAATAAAACACCACAACCAAGAGCAACTTGGGAAGGAAAGGGTCTATTTATTATCACAGCTTGTTGTCAATCATCTATGAAAGTCAGGGCAGGAACCTGAAGGAAAGAACCAAAGCAGAGAGAGTGAGGGAATGATGCTTACTCTCTTGCTCCCCATTGTTTACTTCTTATACAACTCAGGATCACCTGCCCATTGGTGGTACCACCCACATCAATAATTAATCAAGAAAATGCCCCCACAGACTTGACTGTGGGTCAATGGCGTCAATTTTCTCAACTGGAGTTTTTTTCCCCAGACAACTCTAGCTTATGTCAAGCTAACAAAAAAATTATCCAGTATCAGCAGCACATACACTATTGGGACAATATAAAGATTAGCATGGACTTTGAGCAAGAATGACATGCAAATCCATGAAGTGTTCCATATTTTTTAGCCAGGCATAGTGGATTCTGCACTTGGGAGGCAGAGGCAAGTAAGTTCAGGCCAGCCTGGTCTATACAGCAAGTTCTATACAGCCAGAGCAACATACAAAGAAGTTATTTCAAACAAACAAACAATCCCATACAACTAACCTGCAACAGCAAAATAAAAACAAAAGGACAACCAAATTAACCACACAAAGTTCCACAGCTAGCTAGAGAGAAAGATGTTTAGGACTAGGGTAATCGTTAGGTGGTAAAGCATTTAGATCTGAGTAAGAACTAGGATAAATCAGTTCTCCTGCCCCTAAGACCCATTTGTTTATCTGTAAAATGAAGTTCTAATGTGGATAATTACTCAAAGTTTGGCCCCTCGTATAGACACTGATCTATGAAGCTTTCTGTCTCTAAAGTAAAGATAAAGAACTTAACAGACTTCTAATCAACAAGAGCAAAGGCTAGAACATAAAACACACCCCAGTTATTCATTACTTGCATTCTGTCAGCTTTCTAAATGGATCTGAGAAGATTTACAACTAAGCAACCAGTTATGTTAACACTATATCTAAAAATGGTGAAGGAATAAGAGATAGAATAGAAGAAGGGATAAAAGATCCCTTTTTTTCTATTTGGTCCTTAAACTGATGAAGCCATTTAAAGAAAGGGACTTTAATCATTTTGTTCAGTACAAAAAAAAAAAGTGCTTTTATGTTTTGGAGGAAGCTGATCGCACTTCCCAGAGCCCATTTTTGTTCTGCTACTGCTTGGTGAAGCTGCAGGGAAGAGACTGGTAGTGGTGAGAAAGGAGGATTTTTGAAGAATTAAGTTTAGATACTGTTTCAAAGAATTGCACATATTTGATTTTTCCATCAAGTGTGTTGCACCTGCAAGAAGAGATGATAACCTAGCCAGATGATCTCAGGCAATGTCTTAACCCCTCTGCCTTAATTGTTCCCATCTGTTGAATGAGGGGCACAATAATAATTCTTCTCAGGATTAGTTTTTAGTTAAAAATTCTCAAGATCAATTAATAGCAAAGACTTAATATAGCTCTGATTATTCACTAAGTACTAATAGTAATAGTTCTGGCTACATAATCTGTAGGTCATGCATATCAACTCAACCAGAAAGCACCATTCAAGGTCCCAATAGATGGAAACAACCAACAGTTCTACCCAACTATGAGAATTATGTGCCACAGTAAGAAACAGCATGGCACAATAACCCTAAGGGTGCAGCAGTGGCACACATACTTTGGTAGCTCACTAGTTAGACTTAAAACCTGATCAACAATAAAGGAATCAGGATTGGCACTGGAAACCTAGTCAGCTACCCAGAGCTAATGAAGTCATAGGTCTTGGAGGAGAAACTACAACCACTAAACCAGCATAATCCCTAACTACATTATGTAGAGAAATTTTAATCCAGCAAAATGGCTACTCTGACAAGGGATCCAAAGACCTAGGTCTGTGTGATCCACCTGAAATACAGATAGACCCTTAGGTATATCTTAGGTATACCCAACCAGAGGGATTAAAGGATATAATTTTTTTATATTTTATATACCCTTTAATCCCTCTTGCTGAAATACACACCCTTAATCCTGCTGACTGGAAAAATATACAATATACCTTTAATCTCTCTGACTGGAATGCAGACATGCCTTTAGTGTACATCTTTAACCCCAAACAATGACATCTAATTGAGGGACAGACAAAGTGATGAACCACGGAAAGATTTGACAGAATGAGTCAGAGATAGGTAAGATACACCCAACTCTCATAAGAACAGAAATGAAAGAGAAGCTATGTAAGAGGAGGGCAGAGAGAGAAAGAGAGAGTTTGTGGAGGCAGTACAGAGCACCTGAGTCCTTGTAGTTAATTTTGTGGAGTTCAGAGGCAGTTTTTCCAAGCAGAGCAATTCAGTGAGAAGCATAGAGAAGCCAGTTTGAATCAGTCAGCTTGGAGAGGAGTTTTGAGCCAGAACAGCTTGGTTGAACCAGATAGCCAGAGTTCAGAAAGAACTAGAAAGTGTAAGCATATTCAGCAGTAAGTCTCCGAGGCTGAAAGCATTCTAGGCCTAGGTTAGTAGATGGGGGGGGTACAAGCTAAAGCCTTCAAGGTCTATGCCTGCAGAAGACTCCATTGTATGAAGGCTAGAAGTTTCCAGGCCTAGGCCTAGAGATAGTCAGATAGAAACACTCTGGGCAAAGCCCAAGTCATTTATTCATAAAGGTTGGGTATGGCTCTCATCTCATTCCCTCTTCTGAGGAAATAAAAACATTTACAAATTTCTAAATATTTGTCCTTGTACGTACAGATAAATGTAGTTCTCACAACTCATCAAGGAAACTTCTTTTTTTAACAAATAGAGACTTTTAACAGTCTCTATCTGTTAAGGCACAACCCATCAAAATGCAGAATTGGGAGCCCAGTCCTCACTGATACATCTATAATACAACACCTGCACCTAAGGCTCAGGAATAATTATGGAAGAGGGGACAGACGATTGCAAAAGCCAGAGGAACAAGAAATTTTCTGTGAGATTGTGTCTCAGTGTCAGAAACTATACCAATGAAGTCTCACCAACATAGGGCCTAAATATGACTGGAAGAAAGATGACACTAACATGGATGTCAGAAAGTTCAGGAGGCCTTGATCCTACACAAAAATCCACAGGCAACTAAGGAATGCTGAGAGCAGGAGAAATAGTCTTTCCCAGAGAAAAGCATACCAATTGGTTATCTAATACTAAATGGTCAGCCCTGAAAACACAAACATACAAGTAACATTATACAGACTAAGGCACTAAGTGGATTATTTTTATATATTTATGTAAAAATAATTAAAGGAAAAGAAGCCATGAATGTGAAAGAGAACGAGGAAGTTTCTACATAGGAGGGTTTGGAAGGAAAAAAGGGAAAGGATAAATGATGAAATTATATTATTATAATGTATTATATTATAATCAAACATTTTTAAATCTTATGTAAGTAAACATCAAATTTTCTACTAATAAACAAAATGTAGTCATTCAAAGGAAAAAGACTTAATCTTGCTGCTGAGGGAGATTGTCTCTGAATGTCTCAGAAACCAGTGCTCTCTTCCCAAACCAATGCAGTCTCCAACACTTCTCTCATGACCCCTCTACAACTTGAAGACCACAGGTAATAAAAATGAAAGCCAAAGGAGCTAGAAAAATGGCCACTGATTAAGACCACTTGCTCTTATAGAGGACCTGGGTTTGGTTCCCAGCACACACTTAGTGACTTACAATCATTTGTAACTCCAGTTCCAGGGGATCTGATGCCCTCTCCTGGACTCCAAAGGCAACAAGGACACATGAGATGCACACACACACACACACACACACACACACACACACATGAAAAATTCATACACATTAAAAAAAAAAGAGCCAGGCTAGATAGTGCTGCCCTAGGCACCATGTTTGGCTTTGTTCACAGTTCCAGGCCTGAGTTAGTCGTGAGTTAATAAAAAGTAGATGAAAAGTTAGACCTCCAGATTAGGGGAAGCTTCAGAAATCACATATGAAATCTCTCTCTCTTTTTTAAGTGAAAGAAATGTAGCTCCTGGCAGATGAATAACTTATCCAATGCTTTACTGTTATTGGCAGTAAGTGCCTCCTGACTCCAGGGTCAGTGGAACAAAGTGCAGTGGCTTTACAGGTTTTGCAAATGGCACCCCATTCAGGCTCTGTAGCCTCAGTTTCTTCAGAAAACCCTCTCGTCTAAGGTCATTCTGCTCCGTCCACACTCTTGAGTGCCAGGCCCTTCAGAAATCATACGCTTCAGATGAGTCCATTAATACTGATGACATCTGACAGGCTGAGAGGATGATAGACAGTCCTCCCCTTTATCCTAAATGTCATGCTTCCATTAATAAGGCTGGAGAACAAATTGGCTTCTGTGGAAGTTCCCATTGTGTGGACTCACTTCAACCGAACCCTCAGGCTCTCTTTGGATGCTGTTGCTAAGCAACACCTCCCTCAACTCCACCTTCTATCATTCAGAGTGACTGGCATATAACTCAATGACTGAACCTGAGAGGCTCAGATTGTCTGGGGTTGTCTGCCTGCCTTGATCTATAGGAAGAAGGAAACTGGGCATGGTAACCCAAGAAGAGGAACCTACAGGGTGACCATCCTCCAGCATTGACCAGGCAGGACACCTGCCAGACTCAGGGTCACCTGCCACTGTGCTAGGTGGATAAAAACTAGTTTCAGACAACCCAGCATCCCTTCCCTGGTGCTTTCCTCACCTTTTCTTGTGATTTACCTTTCAGAAGTCCAGTTCTGCCTAGCTTCCTCTGAGTCTACCCTTAGAGGGCCACATGGCTCACTGATAAAATGGCACATGCTCTGAAGTCAGGGGAGAAAAGCAGGTTGAAGAATGGCACAGATATTTGTGTTTGTTGTAAATGATCATAGAAAAGATACCAAATTGTTAGCAGTGGCTGGTGTTGCCTAAGGGCTAAACTAGTACTGGGTAGGGGGTTGCAATTCTGTTTGATACATTTCAGCACTGTTCAAACTGATAAACACATGGGCATTGAGTTATTTGAATGAATAAATGGAAGAGAAGAAGGAAGGAAAGAAGAAAGACAGGGAGGGAGGGAGAGAAGGAGGGAAAGAAGGAGGGAAGGAAAGGAGGAGGGAGAGAAAGAAGAAGGAGGGGGGAAGAAAGAGGAAGGAGGGCAGGCAAGTCAGCCTCCCATTCAGCAAAGCATGATTCCAGGTGCAGTGAAGGTCTAGCTTTATACCCAATGGCCAGGATTGGCTGTTCAGGCTCCCATTCCGTCGCTGGAGTGGCCTCTCTGTGCTCCTTAGCTTCCTTGTGCTGGAGGAAGCAGGGCTCTAAGCAAGCAGAACATTAGGAGTGGCACCAAATCCACACCAGCCTCCCTTAACCCTGTGCGTTGTTTCACCGTGAGGAGTAGATGAGATGGGTTCTCGGTGCTTAGCATGACGCCAGGCAGGCCAAGGGGACACCATACTATAATCACCTGATTCATGTGAACCAAGGGCTGGAGCTGGACTTCTGCCCAGCTGCCAACCTCCCACTGTTTTCTGTGAATGAACTTCCCTCCTCATTGCCCCACACTGGGCCTCATACTCAGGAATGGACTATCGGGAATGATGTCCCTCTTTCTATACCTTCTAACTTCCACAGTGACCAAGGCTGCCTGACTAGAGATTGGGACAGTCAGCTCAGGCAGGATGCTGCTAATTTCATGCCTATGCATCAACTGCGTGAGATCAACAGATGCAGAAACTGCTTGCCCACAGAAAGGAGCTTTGGAGTGGATCTGGGGATAAGGTAGAGAGTAGAAGGTTGCCTCACATCAGAGAATATGATCACAGACAGTTCTGAGAAGCCACGTTAGCCTAGGGAGGAGCTATACATTCACCATGATGCCTACCCCTCCAGAGAATCCTCCTCTCTGATGGAGCTGATGGAGGTATAGAGAAGTATTCTCTCTATACCTCCTCCAGACCCTGAGCAGTCTTGGTCTCACCCAAAGACCTTCTTTCCAAGTGGACTGTGGCCCCCACTCACCACAAAACAGCAGTGACAGCAGGTTGGGCTTTGGTGTGGTCTGGGACAACTGTCCTGCAGACTTTATGGACCCACTTGCCTTTCTTGCAATTTCATTGAGTGTTTTGACATGTTTGTTCACAGGGATATTAAATTATCTGGGGAGAGAGTGTAAGGGGTAGCAGCTAAGAGCCTGGGGAACTCTATTTGGGGGATAATAAGCTCCAGAACATACCCTCAGTGGAAGCTACTTTCTGGATATCTCTTCCCTAGTTTCTGAGGCTTCATTCAAGGGGACAATCATTCTCTGAAGTTCTTTTGTTTTGGGGGTCATTGTTTTTGCTTTTGAGACATGGCTCACATATCCCAGGCTGTCCTGAATTTACTGTATAGCCCAAGATGACCTGAAACTTCAGGTCCTCTTGCCTCCATCCCCCAAGAGCTTGGACTACAAGTATGCATCACCACCTGCCACATGGATTTATGCATTTCTAGGGATCAAATCCATGGCTTCAGACATGCCAACCAAACCCACTCCCTGTTTTTCTAATGAGCAACATGAATTCTAATATGGGACCAGGAAAACCATGCAACCAGGGAGCCAGTCTGGAGAAGAGTGAGGATGAGACGTGTCCAAACCCTGAAAATCTCGTGCTGAGACTGGCAGGAGTAGCGTGGCTTCCTCCCTGCCCTGGGCCTGCATGCCCTGGCACGTGTAGCTTTACAAACCCCACCTCTGCTGTCCTTCAGGTGATCATGTAGCCTGGTAGCTACATAGGTTTCAGGCTAAACTACCTCTCTCCTTATAAGGACATGTCCAGGGGCACTTGAAATTCCTCTTCATGAAAATGTAACGTTCCCAGCACCTTGGCCCCAGCCAATAATGTACACTCACCCCCCAAAACCCCTACCCACTCCCCCCAAAGTTTATATAGCCCTTGCCCCTTCCTCCAGTAAATAAAGCTGTTTCACTGAAAACTGTCTCTGGAGAAGGTTGTATGTCCTCCACTCACGCCAATCGAGATCCTGCCTAACCCACCTGCCCCAGCTAAGCTTCATTCCCTCCAGTCCAGCTCAGTGCACAATGGTACCTGGATACCCAGTGGAGGGGGAAGCAGACTCAGGGCTGCACTCTAAGGCAATAGGTTTAGAGCCAAGAACGAGTATTTGCAGTGAAACCCATGAAGCCTGACAGGTATCAGCTTGGGCTGATGCCCTGAATACACAAGGCATGGCTTCTTTCACTTAAGTGAAATAAATGGGCTGATGCTGGTATAAAGGACAGAGCAGGACACCAGGCACAGGTCAGGGGGCAAAGCTGCCTGAGGAACCTCAGTGGACAAAGAGTCTGTGAGTCACCAGAAGCTGGTGACTCAAAGTCTCAGAGACATTAGCTAATTGTGAAAGGGCTCACAGGCAATCAGTGATGGGACTTCCTACCCCAGGCCAGTGTCACACTTGAATATCAGATGTCCCTAATGAACAGCCACCATCCCTTGCCTGGGTCACAGCAAACCAGAGGTACGCACTTGGAAGCTGCAGCCGTTCTGAGGTATGGAGATTCATTGGTGAATGAATTCTGAGAAACAGTCTTGACTTTTAAAGACAGAGACTCACACACTTGAAAAACAAGAGACCCCAAAATAGATATATACACAATACAGAGCTATCAGCTAACTCTGAGGAAAGACAGTTGAGAAAAGGATAAGGATTTTCTGTGGACATTTTCCTCCCTAACAAAACAACCAAGACTCACACAGTTGTTAAATGGTGCATTAGAAACTTCCAAATGCTGTGCCATTTGACATGCCTCGGTACCAGCTGCTCAGATCACCAGGGTCCCTGATAGCCAGGCAGAATCCCAGGCCCAGCCAGTGTTCCCAGAAGCGTAGACCCAGAATCTCATTTTACTAGGTGCTCTGTACGTCCACTGGAGCTAAGGAGCACTGATATGCACAGCCATGTGCCTTTCTGAATGAAAGCTGTCTCCAAACGACACTCATTGACAAGTCTCTAGTTCAGGTTGTCTTTGACCTGTATTGTAGCCAAGGATGGCCCTGAACTTCTGATCCTCCTTTCTCCATTTCCTGCCTAGTTAGGATGTCAGGCAGGCACCATCATACTCTGTTGATGTGGGACTGGGTATTGAACCAAGGGCTTCGTGCATGGTAGGCAAGCACTCTACCAAATGAGCTACATCCCCAGTCCATAACTTTTCTAAACAAATTTTAGGCTTTATGATACATAAGCCTGAAAATCTCCAAGGATATGACTGTAATATGAAACCAAATCTTCCTTTCACAGAATTTATGTTCAACCAGGGAATAAACAGTCCATAGATAAGATGACTACAGACTTAGAGTGACACTGGGACATAAAAAACAGACATGGTGGCCCATTAGAGTAACAGGAAAGGTAGTCAAGAAAAAGTCCCTGTGAGAAATATCATCCTGGCTCTTGAAGAATAGAAAAATCCCATCCTCACCAAGAACTACAACAAAGGCCCAGAGTGAACAACCATTGCGAAGAGCCTGAGGCCAGCGTGTGTGAAGGGGAGAAGACAGCTGCAGCAGCATCTGTAGAAGAAAAGTGGAAAACAAAGAATGAAGATAGAAGGTTACAAGCCATGGGGAGGAACTTGGACTTCATTCTAACTAGAGAAGGAAGTTATTATGAGGGAAGTCACAGGAGAATTGGGGCCAGTTTTATATCTTCCCAGTGGCTTAAAACAGCATCCAACTGGTTGCTTTAAATTCCCAGGGTCAGGATGTAACCAGGCCCTGATGGATTCTATTCTATAGAATGTCACTGATACCTCCCTTCTGCCCTTTGCTTCTCCTCACTCTACTTCTGTCCAAGCTTTTGAGGACAGCTGGCATGGAGAACAGGTTAGATTCAGTGACGGGAGGCAAAAAACAGGGTCCTGATTTGACATACATTTTATGAGTCCTAGAAAACATCCCTTGCGAGAAGATATGTCATGGGGCCAGTCAGAAAAATGGTTCTGTAACTCAGAGAAAAGGTGTGGAACTGAGATGTTGTCAGAATTATTGGGAAGGAGGAAGGAAGCAGGCAGGTGGAAGATGCAGGCCTCAGACCCTTAAAGCCCTACCACTTAGCAGGACCATAGAATAGAGAAAGGGATGTTAGCAGGAGGTGGTAGCAATAGCAATGCAGGCAAGTGCTGCAGAGAAGAACAGAGCAAATAGTCAGCAGAAAGTCTTATTTGGGATTTTCCCAAGATGGAGTTTTCCAGAACAGCATATTTGACTATGAAACACTCCCACAAGGAGAGAGGGACTACAGGAGAGAAGTCCTTGAGTAGGACAGACCTTGGGTGAGTCTGGCCTCTGGTGGGAGCAGGGACAAGTGGGCAGGTGTAGAACACAGGGACACAGGAAAGGAAGTAGGAATCGTCCTCCGGCTGTCCATTTCCTTGGTGAAGCACAGGGTGAGGTCATCTGCTGGCCAGTGGCCTCAAGGGACACACTCCCTGGATGACTGGGTCTCATTGGGACTCTTACCCTTCTTCCCCAACCTAGGCAGCTCTCCTCAGCCCCAAGAGCTTTGTCAAGTCAATGCCCTTGGCTTCTGGACTTGATACCAGGTCTCTGTGTCCATCTCATCTTCACTGAGCTTTGCCTTTGCCCCTGGGAAATGTTCCCACTGCAGTTGGCTTCAGGCAAGGCTGAGAAGTTTCTCCTCTGAGCTTCCCTCTTTTTCTGGTTTCCTATTCAACCAAGTGCATCGAGACGTAGGACCATGATGAAAACGTCTGGTTTAAAGTCAAAACTCCAGTTGAAGTTCCGAATGCATTTATCATCTTGGCAAAATTACTGATCGCATTTGATCTCCCTTTCCTGATCTTTCTGACAGTGGGAGAGGGGGTGGTAACAAGAACAGTAGTAGAGCCCCCACAGACGTCTCATGTACACAAAGCATCCATCTCACAGCTTCTGACCCACAGAAAACACTCCACACACAGGAACTGGCACGTTATTAACAGTGAACAGAAGAGAAGTTTACATAGGGGACTTTACTTGAGGCTCAGCATTTAAACTCTAAGAACCCAGGTCAGGCATGGTGCCACATACCTGGAGTCTCAGAACTGGAGAGGCTCAGGAAGGCTGATTGGAAGTCCAAGGCCAACCTGAGCTGCATCAAAAGACCTTAGCTCAATTTTGTTTTTAAATCCAAGAACCTAGAGAAAGGTAGCAGCACACTATTATGAGCACACAAGGAAAGCTGGATTCGCGGCAGGCCTTGAGTAACTCACAGCAGGACGGAAGGCTGAGTGGTTACTCAGTGGCTCAGCATCACAGCATGAGTTTGCTAAAAGAACAAGTGGCCTGTCTCACTGCAGACAAGAGGACCTGCAGTGGCGGTTGGAGAGTGGGCACTCAAAGAAATAGAATGGAGTTCTGGGGCTGTTGAGATAGCCCAAGTCTGATCCCCAGGACCCACAAGGTGAAAGGAGAGAATCGATTACAGAAAGTTGTCCTCTGACCTCCACACATGTGCCATGACATGAGTGTAACGCCACTACTCACAATGACTTAATGATTGACTGACTGAATGAATGAATGAATGAATGCTAACAAAAGTTCTAAAAACCAATTCTGATCCTGAGCTAGGGTGTGGTGAAGATTTCCCACAACAAAATAAAGATGATGGTGCACTCACATTGAAACTGAGAAAATCCATTAAATACTGTAAAAGAAAAGACAGTAAAAATGACTAAATACAAGAAGTGCCGGTTTCCTGACCCTTAGTTCACACAAGAGAGAACGCAAAGCAAACCCAGAGAGACGAAGGGGAGGTCCAGTTTCTGACGATGCAAGGAATCCAAAAACAACCCCTCCCCCCCCCAGGACACAGATGGGAGAGGCAAAGTCAGAAACAAGAACATTTGTGCTAGACTTGCTGTAACAGGGATATTCTCTTGAAAAGCAATTTTTCATTCTGTTTTAATAGCCTTAAAAATACTAATGTCTTTGCTTCAGCAAATTTATTTTACGTGGCAATAACAAATATTCAATAATAACGGTAAGGAAAATAGCCTAACAGAGGGAAAGTAGTTATTGCAATGTTTTCATAACAGCATAAGACTGGAAGCAGCCTGAAAACCTAAAAATAAAGAAATTCTTATATGAACGATAGCAGATGAAGTTGATATAATAATATTATGCAGCTGTAAAAGTTATTGTGAAGCAATATAGTAACATCACAGGAAAGAAAGGCTTGGGGTATGCCTAGCACACAAAATTAGACTTCAGCTGGGATAGAGCTAAACACAGCTGTACATAACTTAAGCATGGGGACCAGAGCTGCAAGGACATCTGGCTGAACAGAAGATAATTCACCGGGAAGGAGGATTGCAGACATGTCTTTTCTTTCTACGTTTCTCTTACTCTTCTCATATGCTTTCACGAGGCACAAAGTGCATGTCTCCTTTGTGCACCCCTTTGTAGGTTTGATTCGACTATTTCAAGTGAACGTCCGATAGAGATTAGGTGTTCAGATTTCCCTAGTAACATGCCCTAGTCTTGGTGGCCTCTAAGTTGCCTTCCTCCTTGTCTCCCAAACCAGCTGTTCTCTTTCTCTCTGGAGCCAAGTAGGAGCCATCCTCTTTAAACAAACAAAGAAACAAAAATTATAAGAAAACATAAAATAACAAAAGCTACAACAAATGTTGCTGTGTCCCTTTATACTGTGATGGCTTCTCCATGATAATTGTCACCTCTTTGATATTTGTCTGGCAAAGGGACCAATTTACAACTTCAAAGCTAATCCATCTTTCTGTCTCTCTATCTCCCTCTCCCTTTCTCATAGTCTATTTGTTGGTGAAACTGTCTCTTCTTACATATCTTCCTACATCCTAGATTGTTCTATTATTTCTTCTGTCTTGCATATTTTCTGTTATATGTTAGCATGATTGACAGGCCAAATCTAGCCAATGGCCTGTCTTTATTTATAAAATTTTATTGGAATACAACCACACCCATTCATTTACATATTGCCTGTGACTGCTTCCAAGCTACAGTAACAGAGCTGAGTGTTCACATCATGGAACCTGTGGTCCACAACACCCCAAATACTACTGTTAAGTGCCTTTGTGGGAGAAATTTGTTGATCCCTGATCTGAACACTTGATTAAATTCAGCTTTAATCACCCCCCCAATCTACGTCACAGGTGGCATTTATGGACTTCCATGGGAAGTGAGTAATGACAAGCTATCTCCTTTTTTTTTTTTTTTTTGCAATGTTAGCAGCTATTATTGCTTAGAATGGAGATCCATTAAGCCATTAGGAGCTGCCAAATGGTGACACTCTCACTCAGCCTGCTTAATTTATTAGCTATTATGTTTCTGTAAACAGAAACTTTTCCATACCTACTATTTAGTTACCTAGAACTAGTGTTCTTATGGGAATTAAAAAAAAAAACAGATAAAATGCTTAGTTCCTTCCTTTTATTTAAAATACTGATTCTTTCCTTTAATTTAGTATGGGTTTTTATTTTGTTCTTTTGCTATCAGACTGGCCTGAATCACACCCATGATCATTCTGCCTCAGCCTTCCAAATGCTGGAACCACAGGTGTGTCCCATGACACCCAGCAATATCTACTAGTTTTCCAGGGAATAATTATTTTTTTCTTATGTTTCATCATGAACTTCCAGACTTTAGCCCACTGGATGTTCTCCTATCCATCACCATGGTTGTTCACCTCACTTGAGCACATCCTTAACCTGTTCAAACAGGTCACGGTCATTCTGCCCTAACCCTGATGCTCTTTGATGGCTTCCTTGCTAATCCAATATGACAAGGTTTCCTAGACCAGCATTCATCTCCTTATATGAAACTGGTCATATTTACTTTAGATTTTTGTTTGTTTGGATTTTTTTTTAATCTTCTGACTTTATATTTGTACTATATTTGCCTGAAGACAGGGGTGACATCATCCTGGTCCGATTCCCTCTCAGGGTAGGTAATGAAGCTTAGCTTTTTAGGATACACATTTTATTTTGAATTCCACAGGTCAAATTTGGTTAACCAACTACGAGGCCAACATACTTTCTCCACATCCTGCTACATTCTCATGGCTACCCTCAGGCCCTGTGACTGCTCCTGAGGAAAACCCCACAGCGCTCTAGGGTGGAGTGAGATAGTCTCCAGTAGGGAGTCTCACCCGGTCTCCATCTCCATCAAGTAGGCACAGAAGGCAGTTAGCTGAACCTATGCATCTGCAACTGTTACAGCCCGACTGCAGGTGCATGGGGCTCTCTCCTTCCTGACCCCAAGCTACATCTGCACGGCAAGGACTCACAGCTAAGGACTAATGTGTCCCACACGGACTGGAATTTGGAGATGCACACTGTGGTTTTCTCCTAGGAGTTGAGAAAGAGGGGGAAGGGTGCTGGAAAACACAGCTTACATGTAGTGTGTCAGCCTCTGGAGTGGATTTTTAAATCTGCTCCACCCATCCCAGCCAGAAAGGGACTTCAGTATTCTTCTGGCTTCATAGTTCAGACAATACTTACAATCTGTCCAAAGTGGTATGGTTAGCAAGAGGCAGAATCAGAATCTATACCCAGGCCTTTCCCTTCAAGTCCCTCTTTACAGCACTCTCACCCTAACCACCAACGCCAGCAAACACAGTAAGACTAAGACCCATTGGTGTAATGCATCTCTGCACAAATAATCAAGCATGTGTGTGATAAAGTGTGATGGCATCAGTGTGAGTGGGCAAGAAACATGGTGACCTTTCCTGTTCCTAAGGCTTTTGAGAGGGGTTCAGGAAAGTCTACCCAGAAGGAAGGAAGAAAGCTGAAACTCAGGAAATGAGTTAGACTGAACCAGGGAATAGGGCAGGAAGGAACGCCATCCTGGAAGACAGTGTACAGAAAAGCCTTAAGAAGACTTACAAGGGTTTAAGAAACAGCCACCGAGTCTTTGCCAACCCTTCCCATGCAGAGGTAAAGCCTGTTTGGCTCCCTCTTCAATCCAGGCTGGCCTGGTCAATTGCTTTGATGAACAAAAATGTTAGAAGTGTTGTTGTGACTTCCAAGGGACCTTAACAAAGCCACAGTTTCTGCTTTGACAAGCTTGAATAGACCTCTAAGCATCCAGTCACATCCTATCAGAAGCCTAGCCACATGAGATGTGCACCTGGTAGAAAAGACAAGCACTCCATCGTGGCCCTTTTATCTGCCAACTTGACTGTCACGGGGCCTGGCTATTTGATCTACCCAAAACCTAGGTGTTTCTATAAGACTATTTTTGGATGAGAGTAATATTTAAATAGGCAGACTAAGTAAAGACTTCCTCCCCCAACGTGAATAGGTCTTATCCAATCAGCTGAAGGCCTGAAAAAATTCCAGCATAATTGACTCTCTCCTGGGTAAGAGTGAGCTCTCACTTCCTCACTGCACTGAGATGGGGACACAGGCTTTTTTCCCTCCTGCCTTTAGACTCATCTGAAGTTTTGGCTCGTTCTTCCTGGGTCTTGAGTCTTGTAGCCTTTGTGGGGAACTACACCATCAGTTCCCCTGTTTCTCAGGCTCTCACATTTGGGCTAGTAATATATTACTGGCTCCTCTGGGCCTCAGCTCGCCAATTCACTTTGTAGATCTTACGGCTTTCCCACCTCCACAATCCCGTAAGCCAATTCTTCACCATAAATATTTCACATACATATCCCCTTAGTTCTGTTTCTCTGGGGAACCCTGACTAATGTACCCTCTGATAGACTCCCTCAGCTGAACTCCTTGCTGCTAGCCACATGGGCAAGTCATCTGGCCTGGCAGAACCTTCGAAGGGCTACGGTCCTAGCAAACTATCACATGGGATAGAAGGGCCACCCAGCCGGGAACAGTCAACCCACAGAATCTCAAGAGTGTTCTGTTAATCCTAGTCACTGATATTCAGTACTTTATGATGTACTAATAGATAATGAAACAAGGGTGGAGGTGTGCTACAGGAAAGAAAGCCAAGGTAAGTGGGGCAGAAATCACAAGGAGGGGTACGGTGGGACAACAGAGGAAAGAACTGGAGAAATGGACAAAGTCAGGTCATGCAAGACACTGTACTCAAGGAGGTTTTGATTCAGAAGCTAAAGTTTCATTTGCCTCAGTTTCCTGCTTTCTGTCTCCTTTTCTACTATTCTGGTTTCAGCTTAAGATCTGTTGTCAAACGGTTGTGCAGTATTAAACACCAAGAGTTAACCAGTACCAATAACTAAGTGTGTAAACTACGTCATTACCAATTCTGCACACTTTTTTGGTGTGTATGTCAACATGTGGAGAGGGTTTGCATGCAAAAGCATGCATGTAGAGGCTAGAGGTCACTCTCAGATGAGGTCAGTCCTCAGGAGCCATCCACCTCGTTTCTTGAGACAGTGTTTCTCACTAGCTTGAAGTCACTGATAAGGCTAGGCTGACTGTCCAGCAAGTCTGAGTGGCCCACCTGCTTCAGTCTCCCCAGCTTTGGGATTACAAGTGTGTGTCTCCACACCCAACTTTGTGTGTGGGTTTTATGGATCAAGCTCAGGTCTTCATGGCTATATAGCAAACACTTCGCTGGCTGAACTGTGTCCTCAGCACCAGAAATTAATTCTTAAATCCAAAGACACTAAGAAATTCAAGTGTGCAAAAGTGTGAACTACTGTGATACCTGGAATCTGACATCCCCTAAAGACTTGCATTGGGGACTGGCTGCCAGCTGATGGGCCTTTGTGAGTGACTGGGTCTTAGGGGCTCTGTCCCAGTGAGTGGATGAATCCCTTGTTGGGTTCACAATATGCTGGTACTGGGTGTTGGAACCTAGTCAGGGAAAGTGGGAAAATACCCCTTCTCCCTGGAGCCTTCTTGTTTCTCTCTCTGCTTCCTGCCACATTAAGGTGAGTGGCTCTGCTCTACTACACACTGTCCTCTATGACACCCTGTCTTAGCAAAGGCCAGAAATAGAGCAGCCAGCTGATAGTGGACAGAAACCTCTTAAAACTGTGAGTCAGTACAAATCTTTTCTCTTATAAGTAATTTTTTTCTTAGTCGACACAATGATGAAAAAAATGACTAACACAGCTTTCAAAACCATCTGATCAGAATCCCAGTCCTTCTCTTCTAGCTGGTTACTCAATTCCTTATTGATCTTAGGAAAAGCCACAGATTTAAAGCACAATGCTATCCTCTGAGTCTCTCCAGTTCTTGATCCTTAAGAAGGGAAACCTTTAGCCTTAAAAAAGCTTTAACCCTAATCATGCTCGAATGCTTCATTTTTTTAAATTTATTTTTTATTTCTTCAAGTTACATCTCAATCACAATCCCCTCCCTACTCCCCTCTCCAGTCCCACCCTCCCACCCTCTTCCCCCTCAACTCCCCCATCCTCTTCCCTTTTTTTTAAGTTTAAGGTATATATTTTCCCCCCAACAACTCCCCCTTTCAGTCCAACAAAGGGTTCTTTCTCTTATAACAATAAATACAGTACAAAACAACAGAAATAAATAGGCCACAATTATGAGAGTTATATGGCTTAGCATACATTCCCAATGTCCAGTCCATGAAAGCCATAGCCCTCCAGACGCTCTCTGCTACAGATGGATGAGCATTCGATGCTTCTTTTCTTTATGTCCAAGAACAATGCGTATGCAAAGCACTTGTTGAGGTGGCAGCAGTGAAGGGAAAGACAGGTGCTCATGGACTAAACAGAATCAAGTTCAGCAGCAGCATCCTATTCCTATGTTCTACACTGTCATGGATACAAGTTCCAGAAAGAACCTAGATATACAATACAGTGCACCTCTTTGCTGCCATTCCTACCTACTTTGTCAGCAGGAATTCTATAGTTGCAGGTGTGTTTGCCTACACAAGACCTGCACAAGATCAAGCTAGTTGACGTTCCAGAACAGGAAAGGGGCTCACAAGACCCCACTCTCTGCTGAGGAACTATTTATTGACAATTGGTGACTTTTGATAGGGAGAGAGTCAGCTTTCTTTAAGGATGTAAGTCCTTTTTTTAGTTGCTTGTATATTGCTGTGATAAAACACCATGGCCAAGGCATGGCAATCTATAGAAGGAAGGGCTTGTTTGGGGCTTATGTTCCCAAGGGATAAGAGTCCGTCATCATCATGGCAGGAAAACATGGCAGCAGGTAGGCATGGCAACTGGAACAGCAAGCTGAGAGTTGAGGGCTCACATCTTAAACCATAAACAGGAAGCAGAGAGAATAAATTTGACATGGTAAGAGTCTCTAAACATGAAAAATCTGTCCCTAGTGATATACTCCCTCC
Source organism: Lophiomys imhausi (assembly GCA_907164525.1). Lineage (NCBI taxonomy): Eukaryota > Metazoa > Chordata > Mammalia > Rodentia > Muridae > Lophiomys > Lophiomys imhausi. The sequence continues at coordinate 5,923,348 of CAJQZJ010032121.1, forward strand.
AGCAAGGCCAAACCTCCTAGGCCTCCCAAGCAGTACCAACTGAGCACTAAGTACTCAAAAGCCAGAGCCCATGGAGACACCTATCATTCTAACCAGAGTCCCTGCCTGATAGGTCACCCATGCTCCAGTGCATGCCTCCGCACCCATTAGTACATGAGCAACACAAATTAGACTTGGTGGGTCATAAAAAAAAAATTTAAGGACATGAAGCTGGGAAAGGAGTAAGAAGTGGATCTGGGAGAAGTTAGAGTGAGGAGTGGGAATGAGTATGTTCAAAATGCATTGTATGCCTATATGAAATTCTCAAAAAATAAAAAATTATATTTTTAAAAAGTGCTATCACCCTGAAGGTCAAGGTCATGTTCACCTCCCATTTCTCAATATGCCCTTGATGATACCAACACACTCTTTTCACATCACTTCCCACCAGTGTCCTCCAATTTGTTCTCATTTTGTTTTAAATGCTACATATGCTGAACGCCTTTGGAAAATTCTCAAGTTCTGAAAGTGACCTTTCACCCTGTGTGACAGACCTTCTCTTGGAGTTGACCAAGTGCTTAACTTAGGGAAAGAAAAAAAAATCTCTAAAATTAAAACCAGGGTGGCAGATGGCAGATACACTTATCCTGTGAGACCAACTCTATCTGGCTGCTTATGTACTGTGTTGACATGAATTTGAAAGATTCAGACAGTCTCAACAGGAGAGATTTTTCTAAAGGCAGGGAGGGGCAAAGGGGCTGAGGAAAACTGGGGCATAGTGGAGAGTATATCCAGTCTTAGACCTGAGTTCCTGACACAGGGAAGCAAACCTCCCGACATTTCTTGAGTAATGATGTGATTTTGATGACTTAAAATGTAAAAGAGATGACTCATGATGGGCTCCTTACTATATACTATCAGAGTAGGGCCTGATCACCCAAAGACCAGCCAAGTGAGTAGAAAAGTGGAATTTCTGACCAGCCTAACAGAGAGCCTGAGGGTGTCAACTGAGCTCAATGATAAGGAAATTGAGTGAATCCCTACTGAATGAAAATCACTGACCTCAAACACAGCTGTCACTCTTTACTGGGGGTTGATCCAAAATCTGCAGAGACTCACATCTCTTATACAGAGTAGACTGGTATTTGTAATCTATATTCATCCTCCTATATACGCCAAATCCTCTCTAGATCACTTATTACATCTCTTACAGTGTAAATGTTTATAAATAGTTTAATACTTTATTGTTTAATAAATAAAATCACCTAGGTTTGTAAATTAAGGATTTTTTTCTTATTTTTAGGTTGTTTGGTTTGGTTTTGGTGGTAGGCAACAAGCCTGAGGCCTTGTACACGTCAGCCAAGAGCTCTGCTATTGAGCTAGGTCCTCAGGCCTTGGAGATAAGGTCCAATCCTTGAACTTGCTATATAGCCTAAGCTGGCCTCTGACTCGTGGCTTTCCTCCTCAATCTCTCAAATTCTGGAATTGCAGGCATTGACCACCATGCCCAGCTGAAAGATATTTTTGATCCATAGATGGCTGGAATGTTGATCCATGTTGATGAGATATATGACATGGAAGGATGAGTATGGTTCTTAGCCAATGGTGAAATGACTATCACAAAGCCCAAATCTTATTTAATTTCAAGCCAGTTAAGCCAACTCCTACACAAGCAGGCCATCAGAAACAATATTTATCTCTATACTCCTTACTTCAAATGTTTTCATATAATCAAAGGTATTAAGATAAGAGAAATCAAATGATGTGATCTAAAGTTAAGAGAAAATATAGTCAATATAAACAGAGCTAAAGATGGTCCAGCTCCTGGAATTATTTAATGGAAACATTAAAATTGCTGTAACAAAGTAGGAGAGGGTGTGGCAAAAGGTAAAACTACTTTTTCATAGATGACAAGATTGTGTTTGTATAGAACACCATGCTCTCAGATGGACATCAAAAGCACAATCAACAAATGAGTTTATGTGCAAGAAATTGCATAGTGTTAGAAATCAGAAAGTGCTGAGCATGGTGGTGCACACCTTTAGTGCTTATGCTAGGGAGGCAGAGGCAGGTGGCCCTCTGTGAGTTTGAGGCCAGCCTGTTCTATATAGAGAGTCCAGGCCAGCCAAGGCTACACAGTCTGTCTCAAAAACTTAAAAAGTACAATCAATTGTTCCTCAGCTTTACCTTTAAGTGAATGGATCAAAATGTTAATCTAAGAATAAAAGAGGCTAGAGTAGCAGTTCCGTTGTACAGAGGCATTAACTGGCAGTGGACTGAAGGGAGCAGGCTAAATGCTGAGTTATTTTAATCTTGACAAAGATAGCCCCATTCCTATAATCCCAGCTCCTCCTCAGTGAGTCCTGGGAGGTAACACAAGAACCAGCCAAGGACCCACCACAAGGATGATGTCTAGGAAAAGATGGGAAAAAGAGTAACTACCACTGCACTGGTACAAGAGCTAACACACTCTATTTGAATCCTGTCTTAATTCATTTTCTGTTGCTATAATAGAATACTCGAAGCTGAGAATCTTAAAAAAAAAAAAGAAGGCCCATCTTGGCTCATTTGAGATAGCAGCATCTGCTGTGCTTCTGGTGACAGCCACGTGTGGTTTCGTGTCCTGGTGGAGAAGCTGAAGTAGAGAGGAGAGGATGCAGAACACCGCCGGGGGAGGGGAAGGACAAAGGGCTGAACTGCATTAGAGCAGCACTCCACTCCGTGGGAACTACAGTCTCTCAGGAGCAGTCCCTACTAAAGGCCTCACCTCCCAACACCACAGCACTGTCAATCAAATTCAGCATGAGCATTGGTAGGGTCAAACCACATCCAAACGATAGCTATTCCTTCATTTTCCCACAGCCGAGAAACTGAGATGACTTTATTTTTCTAAAATAAAGTAAATAAGATATATTGCAAAGACCAGGTAATAGATTGGTTGGCTGAATGCAGACCCCACTTTCTGTAGGAAGTAATGTCCTAAATGGCCACAAGATAGCCTCAAAGGAAGTCAAATACCTTAAGAATGTAATAGAACACGTTTGTGAAGTAATGTTGTTACCACCGTAGAAGCCAACTCCACTAGAAACATAATGATGTTGGAAAGGCCTTTGATTGTTGCTGTCTGATGAGGAACAGTCTTATGGGCAGCAACTAAAGCAGACTGAGGTGGAACACACACTACAGTGTTTCTGAGGAGCAAGTCTGGGAGCTGTCGGGAATTATCTGGGTTCATTTTGGAATGGCCACCCTCCTTTAAATGATGAGCAGACATGCACAGCTGATTCTATCATGGGCCTGACCATGATTACAGGGGCTTTTAAATCCAATGTGATGCCAAAGTGAAAGTCCTCCCTGAGAGAACCAGACAGTGAAAAGAGGAAGGGGTTAGCAGTACAGACAATATCAGCCTTTCCATTATTTTCTGTGTGGTGCTGAGTTATCAGCACCACCACCCCCAACAACCCCACAGGCCTCTGGGTGAGGAGATATAAGAATGAAGTAATGTCTACAAACTCAAAGCTGTAGGCAGAGAAACAGTCATCTCAATTCTAATGATCAGCTAGATTTAGTTACCACCTAGTAGTCTAATGTATTCTACTTATTTGATTTCAAAATAATTAACCACTGGGTAAATCAAATCTCCTTTGCTCCAGGAAGTAGTTTTTACAGAGCAAACGCACTGTTTTGAAGCTGCTATGAGAATGTGGGCGCTTGCCTTCTTTGCAAGGGGGTGTTAACACTCACTTGACAGCAACTACTGTAGGGTGTGATGGCTACCTGTCAGTGACAGGAGCTGCTGAAAACCCAGGAAATGCAAGTGACGCCATCCGAGTGTGAGGCCATTAGTCTCCCAAAGTCTCCACTTATTTCTGAGCCAGAGACAGGCTGGCTTCAGGGAGACTGAGTGTCCCTGTGTCATAGAACAGGCAGTTCAGAGGTTCAAAAGGATCACCTGGCTGCTCACTTCATCCTAGTTTGTCCTAACATTAATCAAGGACTGGCTCACAGACAGGGTCAGAAGGAGCATGAGAAACCTCTGGTACAACAGGTACCAGATGGTCTGTGAGGAGGCAGAGCCTGTGACCCCACTGAGGGTCTTCAAATGGTCCTTCCAAGGGCCAGGATGAATGGCCTGGCCATGTTTTCGGGATGCCTCAGCTTCTCCCAGGGCCTGAGCTCCGCCCATGGCAAGTGTCAGGAAGCAATGACTACCACATTCATTTTTCCGATGGACAGCCCTCGCTTTACCCTCTCAGGTCCATGGAATTTTGTCAGCGGCTAAAATCACTGGCCCCCAGTTTTCTTATGTTAAGAGGTGTTGTGAATACACAGAGCTCTGACTTTGAGTGTCCAAATCAAATCCAACAGTTATCAGAAAATAGGCCTGGGTTAGCAAGATGGCTCAGGCACTTGCTGCCAAGTCCAGGTTTGGTTTCCTGGCCCAACATGGTAGAGGAGAGAACTGACTTTTGCAAGTCTAACCTCCACACATGCTGTGGCACACTTGTCTGCCCCCCTACATCCAGATAAATAAATGAGATCTTTAAAAATAAAATTGTACAGTGCTGAGCTAAGCAGACCTCTCTGAAATGTGAAAGAAACTACTCAGCTCAGACCCACATTTGAAAACTTTGGATTTGTCACTACCACAAAAACTATAGCATAGGAGCTCGAGAAGGAAGTTTCCAGAAAAACTTGCCCAACTCACTCAAAAACAAAAGAGAGCAAAAACTATACTAAAATTCCATTTTTGTTCAAACTTTTACGTAACAGGCTTACTGGAGTGGTGAAAAGCAATCCAAACCTTCGTCCAATTCTCAGCCCTGCTCACAAATTTACGGGATCTCGGGCAAGTTAGTTAATGGCTCACTCGTAAAGCACAGGAGATGGCTCCGAATTTCAAAGTGTGATTGCAAGAATGAAATGAGATCATGGGTGGCAAGCATGCAACTTGGTTCCAAACGAGCAACGATCAGTGACAACCCAGAAGCAAAACAAGTGAGTCAAGTCTTACTGCTTTTCCAACCTCACACAAAGCCTCTGGGTACCACAACTGCACTGCCAGTGAGCCTGCAGTCATATCTGGCTTCAAGAGACAGCATGCAGGCTTGTTTCTCCATTGCCTCTACCCTATCCCAGGCAGGACCTAACCTAGGACTTTCCCAGCCTTGGTTTCCCATACCTGCTGCAGCCCATATCACAAGGCTCAGGGGTCAGGAGAGAGGGAGCCAGGAAGACTGCAGTGTGTGGGCAAGTCATGAGGCAGCCAAGTTCCATCTCCTTGTCTATGAGAGGCAGGTGATAAGGCCTGGGCACAAGGAGGCTAGAGAGACGGGTAGGATAATGGCTGGAAAGTGCAGAGCACTTTAAAAACACAAACAGATTCAACAGTCTACCCCAAGATTTAGTTTAACTATAACACTGGGTGAAGTCTTTCAGAAGTTTCTAAAAATCTAAATTCTAATTTGGGACTAAAGCAAAGGAAAATATTTTAACTTTAAATGGTGATGGTGTTGGGGATGGGAGAAGACAAGAGAGATGGCTCAGTAGTTAAGAAAGCTTGCTACTCTTCCAGAGGACCAGGGTTTGGTTTGGTTTCCAATACCATGTTTCTCATTTGTTTGTAACTCTAGCTCCAGGGAATCCAACAACCTCTTCTAGACTTTGTGTGTAACCAAAAACACCTTAGAACAAATAAATAAATAAATAAATATCACTTTTATATATATATATATATATATATATATATCCCATATATACATAGTGGGTTTTTAAAGAAATGACCCAGTAGATAAGAGCGCAGGTTGATCTTTCAGAGGACTTGGGTTTGAGTCCCAGAACCTACATGGAAGCTCACCATCTGTAACTCTGGCTCCAGAGGATCTCTTTTGTAGTCTCCTTAAGCAATTCATGCACATGGTGTACATGCAGGCAAAATACTCATACATATAAAATAAGTCTTATATATATATATATATATATATATATATATAAATGAATACATATGTGTGTATATATATCACTATTTTTCCTTAATCCGTTCTGCGAACCATTTCTAATCTGGCTGACATTTTCCCAAAGAAAGGCAGCTAGAGCTGTCACCGGCAAGTTGAGGCGAGATTCACTTAGCCACTTGATGGTATTTCCAGGGACAATGACATCAAACTTCATCTTCCCAGACCCCACTCATCTTTCAGGGAACCAGGTGCTTGGGAATGTTAGTTACTCAGAAGGGCATCAGGGAGTTCATAGGGCTGGAGAAGTGGTTCAGTGGTTAAAAGCACTTGCTGCTCTTTCAGGTACCACAGTTTGGTTTCCAGCAGCCAGTGGTGGCTAACAACCATCCTTAACTCCAGTTCCAGGGTCACCGGAACCCTCTTCTGGGCTCTGCTGATACCAGGCATGTAGGCAGTGCATATACACACACACAGGCAAAGCACTCACACAAGTAAAGCAAAAGTAAGTAATCTTTAAGAACAAAAATACCCAGTAAAAATAAATACTACCAGATCAGGGAAAAAAAAAAATGAGCCTCTTGTTTTCTTGAAAAGATGGATGGCTTGTGCCTGCGTTCCGTATTTCAGAGGTGAATTAACACCATGTTAACTCATAAACTGATGACATCACTTTTCTTAGACTCCATTGGTAGCATTTACGTGGCTGCTCAGCTCACACATTCTGACACAGACACAGAGGACAGAGCCACATCAGATCTTCACACACCTTGGTCCCAGTCATGAAAAGTGTTTTGAGGCAGTCCCATCTGACTGTGGACACAAAGCCATGCTTACTTTTTAAGTTTCAATAGCCATTGAGAATGTATGAAATGTCCCAGTAATGTATGTAAGAAGCCCCTTCACTCCCCTAGCCCAAGGCTCAAGAAAGAAATGAAGGCCTCAGCGGCAGTAAAATTGGCTGCTATTTGGGTAGGAAATGAAATGCTGGTGTTAGTTATGGTGGTAGAATTAAGGGTGAGCAGGGCATGAGATGGGGTGTGGCAGGGTGAAGGTTAGTATTTTGAATGAGACATACAGTTAGTGCTGGGGCTTGGCAGAGACTCAAGAACCAAGCAAGGAGAGTTCTGGGTAAAGAGTGGGTAAAGACACAGATGAGGGTGTGTCCATCTTGGGTAGAGGTAAGACAGTTGCTTAGGGCTGTCTCAGGATGAAGTTTGAGATTTTGGTAACGATGGTCAGTCTCATGGGCTTGGAATTTCATGGCAGATGGCAAGGCAGGCCTCTGGGATAGGGTTGTATCTGTCCTGTTCATTACGTGGCTCTCTTTGTAAAGCTAAAAGCCTGAGCCTTATTACTTAAAGAAGGGGCATAAGTCCTCATCTCGGCAGCTGCCCTGTCACGTGGCCTGAAGCCAACCCACAATTACACTGAGACATCATTTGTGTCAGTGGTCCTCCCTATCTTCCTGAAGACTTTTCCTTCTGCCTGAAAGAGCTACCCAGTAAGCACCCAGCTGTTCTCAAGGCCTGTGATGTGGGCCTACAGTCCAGTGGCTAGGCAGGTGTGGTGGGTGCTGGGTTCTTCAGTCTGTGAGGGAGCCACACAGGGAGGGAAGAGGCAAGGAATTTGGAGTCGAGAGGATCTAGTTCTTGTCCTAGGCAATTAATTCCTTCGTCCTCGTCTTTAATGGGGTTTCTCATTCTTAGTTGCCGGGTTTGGAGACTGAAGGAGTAATAAATGTGGAAAGAGCTTCCCAAGACCATAAAACAGCTCTGGCAACCGAGATAGTCATCTCTGCATGGAGACAAGGAGAAGACAGCTGCCGGCTGGTAGATGACCTGCCCCAGGTCACACAGAGGAAGGGCTTCCACTCAGTGGGTCTCCAATTCCTTGCCACACCCAGGCAATCTGAGTCTCAGAGTGAGCAGAGCAGGAAATGAATCTGGGGCAGCATTCGCATCACCCAGCCACTGAAAGAGGACACTGGAGAAGCATGATGGTTCGCTCCTGCCCACTCTCTAGCCCTGCTTTCTGTTTCAGCCATGTTGTTGGTACATAATGCCTTAAGTTTCAGTGACAAGTGCACCTGGAATTTTTGTGGACCCAAGCAGGTGCTCAGGTGTTGCAGAGGCTGCTGACAAGCTAACAGGCAGAGCTGGCCCACCAAACAGGTCGTCTCCTATGAGCACAGCCTAGGATGCTCCTCACTCCAGATTTCTCTCCCATTGCATTCGCAAATCTCACCATTCGAGAGCCGTTCCTTTGACACAACATCTTAAGACACAAAGACCCCAGTGGAATCTTAAGTCCTGTGACCAACCAAGACCTCTCTCTACAGCAGATCTGTCCAGCCTCCCATGATGGCTACTTTCTCTGTGCCCAGTTCTCCCTGTCTGACACATTCTTAGCCCACCTACATGCTCAGTATCCCAACACAGATCTGTGGCCCAGACTAACCTCCTTGTGTCCAGGGCCTAATAGCCCTATGTTTTCCCAGATGCCCAACTGACCCATAAGGACAACCTCAAGCCAGTATGTCCATGGGAAGTTGCTACATGTCCCCATTTGCTTCAGATACTCCCTGCCACGGTTTGGGTACTGTTAGCATGCATCCCCTAAAAGTTCACATGTTGAAACCGAATCCCCATGAAGATGTAGTAAGAGAATAGAAACAATCTGACTAGATTTTTATTATTTCATTTAGGGTCTAACAATGTAGCTCAGGCTGGCCTCAAACTTACACCAATCCTCTTGCCTCAGCCTTGTAAATGTCTGACTATGGTATTTATTTCATTATAACAAGAAATGAACTTGCTAGCCTTTCTTCAGGGTCCCTGACAGTCTGTCTTGCTTTCACTCTGTCACTTTTCAACTCCTCCCGCTTCACTTGATTACCTGTTCTGTTCAGGTCCAGTCACCTTCCACCCAGTACCTCCTCAGGTAGTCCCCTGTCCTTCAGCTATGGTCCTATGAGGTCCATTCCCAGTTTCTCCACCGATCGCACTGCTCCTGGGCCTTCACATCTTCAATGGCCGTCTCTCCACCATGGACCACAGTCCCCACGACAAGAGCCACCCACCCCCTGGCCCCTTCCAGCATGTTCTAAACAGCAAACCTCCATCCAGCCCCAGGTTTGGCACATATGAATGTTCAGTTTTCATCTCCTGGGTTCTTTCCCTTCTGCAGGCTAGCTCTTATTTCTACTTACTGACTCATGGCAAGGTCTCCTTTCCCCTGACCCTCAGTAGTATGATGCACCTCAGTCCCCAAAACTATCTAGATCTTGAATCCTGAGCATGCAGTGTTGCATTAAAGGGAGAAGAGAGCTTCTCAGATGTGCTGAACTTAGGGGATCTTGTGATGGGGGTGCATTAGCCACTTTTGATCTGCTGTTGAGAGCAAATACTGACAGAAGCAACTTAAGGGAGGAAAGAGTTGTTTTGGCTCAGTTTGAGAGGATTTGTCCTATCATGGTGGGGAAAACATAGCAACTCCATGGTGGTAGGAGTGTGTATCAGGGACTCCCTATCTTACACTGTGGAGGAAAAGTAACAAAGCAGACAAGTAGGAGGGTTGAACTACAAATCCCCAAATTCCCCACTCTTATCCTGGCCAGTGATTGGCTTCCATGAATGAGGTTTCACTTCCCACACTTCCAAAGCAGTGCCACCAGCTGGGGACCAAGTGTTCAAACACACAAGCCTATGAAGAGTATTTCATATCCAAACCACAATACAGAGATTCTCCTGGGTTGTCCAGTTAGCTACCCAATCATTGGCCCTTAATTAAGCCTTTCACTTAAATTTCAAAATAACTCCCTTTAAAATGTTCCTTTCCCCAGTGTCCACTAGTTAGTAAATTCATCTGCAGGTCCAAAGAGGCCATCCTTCAGGAACCTGAGAGATTCTCCAGCTTGACACTCAGTCATGGACACTGGAGGCTGCCTTCCAGGTAGCCATATTATTCCTCCATCCCCACAGAAGTCCTAGGCTGTTACATCTGCCCCTCCCTGACATTGCTTGTGAGCCACTGGAAGATGGTGTGGACTACGATCAATCTTAACCATTATGGGTTGATTCTTTTCCAGACAGTGAGGTTCTGGGAATCATTTCCTAGAGACTTCAGGGAAACATGTTTCTTCCCTCTTAACAGGAAGTCTTACAAAGCTGTGCATGTCTCCATAGGGCACAGTCCCTACTGCTACTGGATGTGTCATCTGACCAAAAGGAGAGTCAGTCTCAGAGGAAGCAGACACTGCAATAGCAGAGTGGAGAGATGGCAAGGGTCAGGGACCAAGAGCTATTGCATTGCCACAGGAAGGGCCAGTCCCAGTCTATGTCAACTACCACACAAGCATTTGACGGGCTAGAGCATGAGACAGAGAAGAAAGAAACAGCGTCACTTGAGTTATTTGTGGCCAGAGGCTTATGACTGGCTGAGCATCTCTGTTCCTGGGAAGTTTATATTATAACTTCACTTCCTGGTTCCTGCTTCTCTCATCAGCAAAAAAAAATGTATGTGTGTGTGTGTGTGTGTGTGTGTGTGTGTGTGTGTGTGTGTGTGT
>CAJQZJ010032121.1:5933860-5969872 GCA_907164525.1 Lophiomys imhausi
TGTGTGTGTGTGTGTGTGTGTGTGTGTGTGTGTGTGTGTGTGTGTGTATGTATGTATGTATGTATGTATGTATGTATGTATGTATAGACCCAGTGTTTTCCAGCCCTGGGCTTGTTGGAAGAGAGCCTCTGCCTTTTATTTTGTGGATAGAGAGGCAGACAGATAAATCTGTTTCCAATTACTGGGCACATGTGGGAAGAATTGGGCCTCTACTGTCTTCACGACTTTAGTGAAAGGAAGGAGACCCCAGCTTCAGGACTGGCTTGAGCACTGGCAGAGAGATCCTTTCCCAGGAGCATCTGCTGGCTGAGCTTGAGTAAGTCTCTTCAAATGCTCCTTTGCTATAGTGCATGTTGAATTTGAACATTCCAAGTAAAGTCTCCAGTCAAGGCAGATGCCATCTTATCTTGGCCCTCCAGTTGCTTGCCTGTCTGTGCAGACTGTGGCAGAATTACAGAACTGTACCATGACAAGGAATACACTTCAGGAGCCAGGCGTTTGTGGATGAGGAGCACACCTTCAGTACTGACTAGTACATCACTCTGACTTCCTCCCTCATCTTCAGCTTGTCAGTGTCCAGAATCACAACAGTGATGCCCGTGTTCAGTGGGAGCCCTGCTGCCCAGACACCCAGAAGGCAGTGAATAGGTGGTGGCTCTTGCTGATGCATATTATTATTCTTGGAGTGGGGAGGTTTTATTTGTATTTTAATCCATAACTATTACTCTTTTATTTTGAAAATGATGTAGATGAACCAGTACATAGGTAGCTCTTGGAGTGGCATATTGGCATCTTTCACTCAGTGTCACTTTGAGTTGTAAATATCTTTTTTTTCTAATTGAAAAAAAATTGCATATAATATATTCTGATCATGGTGTCTCCTCTCCCAACTCCTTTCAGATTCTCGCCTCCTCTTCATCCACCCTACTCCACACACACCCTTTCTTTCTCTCTTCCTCTCTTTAGAAAACAAACAGGCAAGCAAACAAAAAATATTTTTTAAAAAGTATAAGGAACACAAACTCAAAACCAAAGCAAAACCCATAAAAACACAAAATTGGAAGCCATAATATACAAGCAAAAGACTAGTGAGACAAAACAAGACAAGAAGTCTCTAAGAAATACCATGGAGTTCTACTGCTGCTGGCTCTTAAATGTGCTCTATATACCCAATGAGACTCCATTGGGCAAAACTAAATTTCCCCTTGCAAGTGGATGGCAATTAAGCATATCCTCTTGGTTAGGTGTGGGGGTTCATGTCCACTTCTGGAGTAGGGAGGTTTGAGAAACATAGAGCACAGCAGGCAGTTCTCAAACTCTGACAGGAGTGAGCAGTGACATTCTGGAACAGCGCCCAGGCCAGGCTGCCACAGCACTAGGGGCATAGTGACTTGCCAACCATCTGGACAGTGACTAGACACTCAAAAGAAAAGATAGCCCAGAGCTGGAGCCCAGTGAGGCAGGCAGGAGGGTTTCACAGCTGGGCAGAGAAGTGGACATCTGACATGGGACTTTGGAGAGTCAGTCTTGCTTGAGCCCTGTTCATATTCCCATGGGAGGTGCTGGCCATTTCCTGAAGCCACGGGTGGGCAGACAGTATGTAGGCTCACCTCTCAGACAGAATCCAGGGGTCAGACGTCCAGAGAGGAAACAGGAAGGTGGGGCTATGCTAGCATAGGTCTGAGGGGTCCTGATACTCAAGTCTATGGCTCTGATCCCTGAAGGAATCGTGACTAACTGCGTTGCGTTTGCTATGACAGGTCATAGTTCTCTAGATTTATTTGTTTGTTTGAACTAAACTGTCTTTCTGTAGTCATAGGGCAAAACTGTGGAGGAGGCACACAAGCCCTGCTGTCCTCAGAGTGCCTTTCATTCCTCTTGTCTAACCTCCCTTCTTTCCCCGAACTCAGCTATTACTGGCCCTCAAGGTTTCCCAGTTGCCCAGTCTCAGCTCCCTCACTAGCTTCCATAGTCTACACATTTTAGGAGTTGTTTATATAATCTCTACATATTATCCCTACCCCTACCCCACACACGCAACTGTAAGCTACATAAATTTTACTCAGGGCCAGAGCCCCAGTACCTGTAAACAGTGCCTGGCACATATAGATACTTAATACATATTTAAAGAACCAACCAAGTCACTTACACAGAAGTCATGGAGGCTGGCCATGTTCCTTCCTTCAGTGTAACAGAACTGTAAGAGAGGAGGATCCTTCCAGAAAGCATAAATGTGCTGGGAGGATGAAGAGATTTGCTGAGCCCTCACTAAGGGCCAAGCACCAAGCTAGGTAATTAACATATATTATCCACAACAATGGCTGTACATGGTAGATGCCCCATGACAGGTTTAATAATTAACCCAAAGCAATTAGTCTCTATTAAAGGAACTTAAGGAATGGGAGATTTAAAAAAAGAAGTTTGAGTCTGAGACGGAATTTTCCAAGTGCATATCTTAGCATACTGTAGGCAAAACTTACTGTGCCTACTTATAGCAGAGACACCACAACTTCTCAGTTATGACCCAAGGGACTGTCACTGCCCAAGTGGGAGGTCTTCAAGTCAATGGGACTTTTGTATACCTTTCCCTACAGAGATGAGTATGGATGAAAGATCCTTTGTCAAGATATGGCCAGGAGCCGGATGTGGTGGTACACACCTTTAATTCCAGCACTCAGGAAGCAGAGAGGCAGGAGGATCTCTGTGAGTTCAAGGAGAGCCTGGTCTACAAAGTGAGTCCAGATAGCCAGGGCTACACAGAGAAACCTTGTCTTCAAAAAAAAAAAAAAAAAAAAAAAAGACATGGCCAGGGCACAGTTGAGTTTTTGGCTCCTTTCATCTAGAAATAAGACTCTGAGGAATTTCAAGGCTCAAAAGTAGCCATGAGTATATATAACAATGCCTGGGAAATAACTATAGGTGTGATTCTTGTCAACTATATTTACCTTAAATCAGATTCATAACAAACTTATTTGACAGGGCTGGAGAGAAGGCTCAGCAGTTAAGAGCACTGACTGTTCTTCCAGAGGACATGGGTTCAATTCCCAGCACCCACATGGCAACTCATAACTTTCTGCAGCTCCAATTCCAGGGGATCTGACACACTCACACAGACATACATGCAGGCAAGACACCAATGCACAAAAAATAAAAATAAATAAATCTTTTTTAAAAAAGAAAGAAAGAAACATATTTGACTTCCAGGGAAGCTATTATTGATAGTGCTGGCCCTCATTAATAACCAGCTGTGATTAAGATCATTTCCACTGCCAAATGGTCTCTGGTCCTGAGATTAGCCAGCACAAGAATGAAGTTGAGAAGGCAACATAAAGACAAATAAGGAAAATAAGGCCATCCGAAGGCATATTTCTAAGAGAAGATTCGAGAGGTGATAAAGAGACAGATTAGGAAGCCAATGAGCACTGCTGAACTTCAGTATTTCTCTGGCCAGAGCTGTTTGTTTCCAGTTCTTCCAGCAACTGTGGTGCATTAGTTACCTTTCACTGATGTACTTCTGGGATGTGTCAATCATCTGGCTTCCTTTCTTGATCTTTAGAGCTACAAATGAAGAAGAGTCACACTCGAAAAGGCTTGTTGGAATGTGATAACAATCATAAATCCTTAGATTTCAAGTTTGATGTCATAATTTGATGTGAATTGGTAGTGGGAAGCTAGAATAAGAATAAGCATATGTACTGTTTCCTCAAAAGTCTACAACCACAACAACTCAAAATCACTAAGATCGTTCAGCTCCACAGACTGCTCCAGCCAGAACTTCTGTAAAGCCCTGAAGATCAGCTTCTGTCTACGAACTTCTTAGGACATCTAAATAGCTGAGCACAAAAGGACTGAACATCAAATGATTCTATTAACATTTTTAACCATTTTTCCATTCTTATTTGGGCCCCAAACAGGTTTACTACATCCCAAATCAGCAGGAAGTCACTTTAAGAGAACAACGTCCCATCCCCAGAAGGTGGGGAGGGTGTTCCCCCTCTTGGTTATTTGATGGATAACAGAAAATTTTGTTATTTAGGGGCAGAGACTACAAGCTGTTAAATGGTCTTGTTAAATGGGTTTTGGAGGTTAGACCCAGGGACTTCTCTCTTTTTCTTTTCCTTCTTTTCCGTATCCTTCTTTCTCTCCTATATAGGAGTGAACAGACTTGAGAAAAAAATGGGACATAGACATAGTATAGGAAAGATCAAGAAAAAAGGACAGATTATTGAATATGCCCTTATACCTTTGTATATTGATACAAAATTAATATTGTATTTGGCTAAATTGGTATTGATCATTGTATATTAATGAAAATTAAGACTGTATTGGGCTACATCAGTATTGATCCTTATATATTGATACAAAATTAAGAGTATATTTGGCTACAATGGTATTGATCCTTGTATATTGATGCAAAATTAAGATTACATTTGGCCACATTGGTATTGATCTTTGTATATTGATACAAAATTAAGGGTAACGCTTCTTAAAGGTATTGTACCTAGTAATGCTTAAAAATAACATGTAAAGTTTTGGCCTCTTGCTACCAACCGTCATAAACTGTTTAGGATAATTAAGAAATGGAAACTAATAGTCATGTGTGCGTGTCATTTTGTTAGTAACTATGACAGTCTATCACAGTTATTTTCTAAGCTACTCAGAAATCAAGTTGCTAAGAGACAAGCAACATTTTCTTATCTAAATATAAGAGATAGATAGGGCATCTTCAAAAACCTCAAGAGATCTGCAGAATATGGCATTCAAAGATGTTTTCTTAACTTAAGATTTTTTGATATCGAGACATGTCACCTCCTGACAGCACCCCCTATTCTACTCCAAATAGAAGATGAGCATCGAAGAATCTCCAGTGGGAGATGGTTGAATTGGTGGTAAGCCTTTCTGTTGGCAAGAAAAACCCCTTGCTTAAACTGTAGACGGACTGCTGTCCAAAAAGGACAAAACTTGGAGGCAGGTAAGTCGACAGCCTAGCTCTGCCAAGACAGGGTAGGCAAGTTCTTCATAATTCCTGCTCTACAATCAATGTCTGTCAGAGAAATGGGGCCAAACGGCTGAAGATTGATGCTGTAATGTATGAAGAGTATATGGGAACTGTCCAGGCAGCCACTGGTATGTCATATCTTAGTTTTGGAAGCTACAGGCCCTGCACTTCCTGTATAATCAGATATATTTATCCCTCTCAGGTCTCTGAGGTGGTTGAAGAATAGATAGCTACAGTCTCATAGTTAAATTTTGAGTTGTTTAGGAATCAAGAGGGTGTTCTGGATCTAAGAAGATGTTTTTAAATTTGTGAGGCAAGTTAGTATGAAAGCTGAGTCAGATATAGAACTTTAAACTCATGGAGATGGTTAGATAGTAAAATGTTAAAGTCAGGTGCCAAATACATATGGACTGGACATTGGGAATGTATGCTAAGCCATATAACTCTCATAATTGTGGCCTATTTATTTCTGTATTGTATTTATAGTTATAAGAGAAAGAACCATTTGTTGTACTGAAAGGGAGAGCTGTTGGGGGGGGAAGAAATACCTTAGACTAAAAAAAAAAGGGAAGAGGATGGGGGGTTGAGGGGGAGGAGGGTGGAAGGGTGGGACTGGAGGGGGGAGTAGGGAGGGGATTGTGATTGAGATGCAACTTGAAGAAATAAAAAATAAATTATTTTTAAAAAAGAATAAGCATATGTACATATGGAAGGGATGTGAATAATTTGAACTGGAAGATTCACTTAAGTAGAGTGGAAAGAAAAATGACCTTAGTCTTCCATTCTTCCTTCTATCCAGACCATCTCTTATGGTACTTTGCAGCATTTCCCATCAATAGCTGGAGTCTATTTCTCCATCCTTGACTCTTGGCGGGTGGGCCTTGTGACATAGTATGACAATTGCACATTTCACCTGTCTCTATCTATCTATCTATCTATTTTTCTATCTATAGCTATCTATCTATCATCTATCTATTCTGAATCCTGACATCTCCATTTGTGCTGCTCTAATGAATTTATAAGTAACAAATACACTTCTCACAGCTGTAGAGGCTGGAAATCCAAGCTGAAGGTTCAAGATTTGGTCTGGAGAGGCCACTCTCTGCTTCCAAGATGACACCTTTCCACTATGACCTCATAGTGGAAAGTGGAAAGTCTAGAGATAGGCGGGATCTCTGAAGCTTCTTACATAAGGGTAGTTATTAATTCATTCATTCATTCATTCAAGGGACTTTAACGGCTCCATCACCTCCCAAAAGGTCATACTCTTAGAATATAACAACTTTCACAATTAAATTTCACTATGAATTTTTCAGAATGACTAATTCAAACTTCAGCACCATGTAAACAAGATCATTGACCAATGGAAGACATGTGGCCTTATTAACTCCCCTGTTGCAGCTGAAATCTAGACAACTCTCATTCCTGAGATAAAGATGGGGGCCAACAAGTCCTCAGCCACCCTTCCAGCATAAGCAAGGTCAGTTGAGATCAATTGAGTCTGACCCAGAACAACAGTACCTCCCACTTGATCTTTACACAAAAGTTATTGTAAGCCACTAAGATTGGCAGTGACTTGTTACGCAGCAAAAGCTTACTGATGTATCATTCTTCAGCTATTCCCTTTCTGTCATTCAGATTACCCATCAGATCTACTGTTTCAAATATTAGGTTTTCCTTCTCTGTTATCTTTTTCTCCAGTGCTTACCCCTGCTTCGTGTTCTAATCTGCTTATTTTGGTCCTGTCCCTTCTTATCCATGAGTTCTGCTCCTGTGGATGAAAAGGACTTGGGCTGGACAGTAAATAGGGTTATCATGGCCTGGGAAATGCAAGACAGTAGGGATTGAAAGAGTAGTGGCAAGTGTATGGTACCCTAAGTTGGCAGATCTGGGGGAGATATCTACACTACCAACTTCTGCATTTTACAAATGAGAAAATGAAGATCCTAGTTTCTTCTCCTCTCTCTCCACTCTGACTGTAGCATCCTAAATATCAATAATATCATCTGACTCTCTTGCTTAGATGGTTAAAAGAACTTCCATGTCCCAAAGATAACATTCCCATAATTTTTCAAAGTGAATTAAGAGCTTCATGAGCCTCGTTTCTGCCTATTCTGACATTTCTCCTGCTCTCTTATCCCTGATCCTGTCTCTAAGCTCCAGTGATCATCCCCCAAAGTCTCCATGCTCCTTAAGTTAACATAGCTCTGCACATGCCCCTCTCTCTTATCCTGGTAATGAGCTTCTGTATCAAATCTATGTCCTCTACTAATCCATCCAGTGTCTCCCAGAGGCCCACTTTATCTATTTGTTCCCTGGTACCTGCTGGCATACCTTGCCCATCATGCTTACCACATTGTCCTGGAGCTGTTTACATAGCCAACTCCTTAGCTCAGCCATGCACCACCCTAGCACAGACAAGATTATGTCTAGTCTTGAGTGTCCAGTGCTGAGCACAACACCTGTCTCAAATTTACATGCTGAGTGAGTGGATGTTTGAGCAAGTATATGGATGAATAAACAGATGGTTTTGTACTGCTAACTGTCAAATGTGGATTTCCTTCTTTCATGGCATGAAACAAATTCTAACGGGTCAGGAGTGAGACTGGTATCTCTCTCCAGAACAGGCAGGAAGGAAGTTCATAAAATTCTAAACTCACTTTGAAAAAATATGATAATGTTCCCCTCAGGGTATGGAAATCCATCTACCCATTTTAAGCAGGAGAAACAGTTGAAGTTGATGATTTAGAAAGCTCCAAACAGTCAGAGTGGAGAGACTACACAGCAGACAGGGCTGTACAGAGGGCAAAGACTCACCAGTGCCTGACTCCCTTGGCTGCTGTCCCTGTCCTTGGTTCAGTCTTGATTGCAGAAAGAAATGCTCTTTATGGCTTCTTTCTTCATCCTCTATTCCTGACCAGCCAAGCTCAGACTATTGCAAAATCACTTTAAAAATTGCTATGGAGCAAAGGACCAAATTCCTTTGTCCATAGTCAACATTCCATTCCTGAGTCCCTGTGGGTAAGCATAAAGCAAATTTCAAATGGGACCTTAAAGAGAGGTTGGCCACTCCTGTAAGTCTGAGAGGAGAATGAGAGTTTACCAAAGGCAGCAAGGATATATTTAGTCAATGAACGTGTCAAGAAATGGGTCCTAGAGTAATAAAGTCAATAATCAGATATGGACTGTGCCACTGAAGATTCTAGTCCATTGGAGAAGCAAAGACATGTAAACAAGAAATGGCAAAATCAAAACTATTAGGTACCATAATAAAGATGCAGTAACTAAGCCAACATGTGGTTAATATGACTGTGTGCTCATGCACTGTGCACTGAGGGATGGATACAGGAAATGTACAGTCCTCATCCACAGGCAGCCTGGCTATTGAGTAAAAGGAGAGGAAAAAGGATTCCATATGACAGAAAGTTGGAAACTACTAGAGAGGTTTTCCAGGACCTTAAACATGGGCAGGAATTCAGCAATTAGTGATACTATCCTTCAAAAAGGAGTAGGAAGAAAATTCTAGTGATAATCCATTAGCACAGTAATAGCATTTGACAGAACTCAAAATACCTTTGTGTTAAAGACAAAAATGCATTGATAACTTAGGAACAGAAGGGGACTCCCCTAGTTTCACAAAGGTCTTCTGTAAGAACTTAGATTGTATCATAGCACACAATTTGAAATATTGAGAACATTCCTTTTAAAACCAGGTACAAGTTGAGGAGGTGTGCCAACATTCCCTTATGAAGTGCAGAAGATTAAAAGGAAGAGTGGGAGGATGCTGGAGAGATGGCCCAGAGATCAATAGCACTTTCTGCTCTGCCAGAGGGTCTTTGTGCAGTTCCTAGCACCCACGTTAGCTGCTCACAGCTGTCTGTAATGACAGCTCCAGGGTATTCAATGCCTCTGACCTCTGCAGTGTCTGTCCCCACATGCAGACACATATACCTACACATTATTAAAAATAATAAAATTAAAAGTGTCTGAATTTTAAAAAAGACACAGCATTGTTATTATAGATATATTTATCTACATAAGAAATTCTGAAGAACTATCAGATAAATTGGAGTGAGGGGGTAGATGGTATAAGTACACATATATGTGTAGGTACATTCACCTATTCATGTGCATATGGCGGCCAGAGGTAAACTTCTGGGTTTTTTTTTTCTCTAACATTCTCCATTGTTCTTTTTTCTAAATTGAAAGTAAAGTTTTCTTCATATAATATATTCTAATCACAGTTTCCCCTCCCTCATTTTCTCCCAGATCTGCCCCCCACCTCTCTACCCTTCCAACCTTCTTTCTTTCTCTCTTAAGGAAACAGACAAAAAAAAAAGAAAGAATAAAACAAAACAAACAAGTGGAAAAAAAACAAAGAGCACCAGAAACTCATGTGTATACACACACATGCATACACACACAATCAGAAACCATATACAAGCAGAAGACCCAGTAAGGTAGGAAATGACCAAGCGTAGCAATATGAAACAAACAAACAGAAAAAAAAATAAAACCCTCCAAAAGTACCTCTGCGTTCCTTGTGACAAGGTGTCTCGCTGAATCTAGAACAGCGCATACCAGCTAAACTAGCTGATCTAGAACAGTGCATAGCAACTAAACTAGCTGATCTAGGACAGGGCATAGCAGCTAAACTAGCTGATCTAGGACAGGGTATAGCAACTAAACTAGCTGATCTAGGACAGGGCATAGCAGCTAAACTAGCTGGCCAGGGGTCTCCAAGAATCTGCATTAGCATTGGCTTGCAGCTCTGGGTTGTGAACGCACACCACCACACCCAGCTTTTATGTAGGCACTGGGAATCTGAACCCAGGTCCTCATACTTGCACAGTAAGCACATAACCCACAGAACCATCTCCTCGGTTCTTCTGGTAAATTTTGTAAATTCCTGGGATAAGATAGTCAAACTGCTTGACCTACAGTGAGCCAAACTACCTGAGCACCAGGCAGAAAATGGCACTTATAAACCAGAAGGTGTTTACCAAGGCAACACAACTAGAAAGTACCAAGAAAAAAAAAAGTTAATTAAAGAAAGGGAAGCCCTCTATAGGAAAAATTAATAAAATTTTTGTCAGAGGATATATCAAATAAGACTAAGAATATGGACATAATCTTTATTCTTGTTAGAAACTCTCACACTGTTAATATGTCAACTCTCCTCCTACATTCAATGCAATTTTGATTAAGGCTTCAGGAGTTTTTTATGGATATTGGCAGGCTGATTTGAAAATATGATATGGAAGAACAAAAGTCGTGCAGAAAACTGGGTGAGGAGACACATCTTCACAAATGAAAACATCCTCACAGGTACAGTATTGAAGCAGGACCCCTGGGCTGGATAAGCAGGCAATGGGCCCTGTGAGGACAGGCCCAGGCATTCAGGGAAGCAGATTTTTTTTATTTTT
Source organism: Lophiomys imhausi (assembly GCA_907164525.1). Classification (NCBI taxonomy): domain Eukaryota; kingdom Metazoa; phylum Chordata; class Mammalia; order Rodentia; family Muridae; genus Lophiomys; species Lophiomys imhausi. The sequence continues at coordinate 5,944,286 of CAJQZJ010032121.1, forward strand.
TTTTTTTTTTGGTTTTTCGAGACAGGGTTTCTCTGTGTAGCCCTGGTTGTCCTGGACTCACTTTGTAGACCAGGCTGGCCTCGAACTCGCAAAGATACGCCTGCCTCTGCCTCCCAAGTGCTGGGATTAAAGGTGTGCGCCACCACTGCCCGGCGGGAAGCAGATTTAAATCCAACTAGCTGCTAATGGTTTCTTCCCACATCTTCACAACAGGGGGCTGAACTCATCTGGACTCTGGTACACTCCACACTAGCAGGAAACTCGGACTGTGAGGCCTTCAGTCCCCGGCTGCCCCTTCTCCAGGTCATGGAACCCAATACACTTCTGTGTGGAAAAACTCTCCCTCTGCACAAGGACCTTCTTCAATATTCCCTCAGGGTCCTCTTGTCCCCTTTGATATGCAGAGTTAGAAGTGCTCAGGGTTCCCAGCTACTGCCAACCCCAGGAGACTTCACTGACAGTTCTTAGATTCCTTTAACCATGTCCTCTTTATAAATAGTACCTTTGTTAAATTCTCGTTTTAAAAAAAGACTTATTTTTGTTACTTTTATGTATATGTAGACATATGTGTTTGTGTCATTGTCATATGTGTGCAGGTGCCCATGATGGCCAGAAGAGGGCAGCAGTTCCCCTGGAGTCAGCTGCCAAGCCTGACTACCTGGGATTGACCCCAGAACCCACTTACTACAGGAGAGAACCAAGTTCTGCAAATTGTCCTCTGACTTCCACATGCATACTGTACACACACACACACACACACGCACGCACGCACGCGCGCACTACACATATACATGTATACATGTATACATATATATACACATGTATACATACACATATGCACATATATGCACACATCAAAAAATATGTATGTTTTAATTGATAGGTTGGACTTGGTTAAAGTTAAAAGTTTTTTATCTAGATATTGTTAGGAACAGAAAGAAACAAGCCACAGAATGGGGGAGATGTTTGCAGAAGATATGTCTCCTATCCAAATACACAGAAAGCCTTTAAATTCACCAATAAAGAAACGGTAGTGGCCCATGCCTTTAATCCCAGCACTTGGGAGGCAGAGGCAGGCGCATCTCTGTGAGTTCGAGGCCAGCCTGGTCTACAAAGCGAGTCCAGGACAGCTAGAGCTGTTATACAGAGAAACCCTGTCTCAAAAAAAAAACAAAAAAAAAAAGAAAGAAAGAAAGAAACAAGTTTTAAAACAGGCAAAGTCCCAATCAAACAACTCATCAATAAAGACATACAGATGGCAAATAAGCGCATGAAAATATTCTCAAATTCAAATGTCCCTGGAGAACTGCAGATTAGAACAAGATACACTAGCTGCATATTAGAATGGCTGAAATCCAAACCCTGACAATAGCAAATGCTGATGAGGGTGTGAAGCCACAGGAGGGCATACCACTGAGGATGGAGGAGAAAACTGCTCAGCACTCTGGAAGGGAATTTGGCAGCTTCTTACAGACTGTGTGCTCTTATTACATGGTCCAGAAAACCCACTCTCTGGTATTTACTCGAATGAGCTGAGAAATCCTGCCACACAAAAGCCTACAGATAGATTGTTTATAGAAGCCTTTCAAGATATATAATTGCCAAAATGTGGAAGCCACTAAGGTGCCCTTCAGCATGTGAAAGAATAAACCGTGGACCATGAAGCTGAACACCGCAACACTAACCAGTTATTTAAAAACCCACAAGGAGATATACAGGAAACACACACATTTCTGGTGAAAGAACTCAACCTGAAGATCTGCTTTACAGTGTGAGGCCAGTTACATGACATCCCAGGAAAGGCAAAACCACAGAGACAGTAGGGGATAAAAGGCCAGTGTTTGAAAAGGACACGGAGAAAGTGAAGATGGACCAATTTCTAGGACAATAAAACAGCTCTGCATCTATGTGCTATCGTGATGCATATGCACACCATGCCCCCGCCCAAACCCACAGAAATACACAAGCCAAAAGCAAATTAGTGTAAGTCATGGACTTCAGTTATTAGCAACTCATTAACAAGGGCCATTCGCTGTCACGGACACACTGCACAGGTGTAAGATGTTGGAATTAGAAGAAACCGCGTTAGAGTGTGGAAGACAGAAGTGTGTGGATTCCTGCACTATCTGTTCAATATTTTAAAAATAAAAGCATTTTAAAAGATGTTAAGACTCAATGGCCATGACAGCAATCCAAACAAAGCTGTAAGTGGTATTACTGAATGTCTTCCAGGAGAGGTCCAAGATGTCAAACACTGGTCAAGAGCTAGTAATGTACAGAAGCAGGAATCTAACAAAACTGTTAGTCCAGACGGTCGAATATCAGCGAAGATGAGTGGCTGGTGGAGTCCATTCTAGGTTTTACCTCATAGACATTTGCTCTCAGGGATGGTGGCAAGACATAGTAAGGAAGAATGTCACAACAGTGTCACTCATGAAGGCCTCTCAAAATCAAGCTTGGAGGGTGGGAACTCCCACCTAGGAGTGTGAACATGAAACAAGATGTATACAAAGGGCTCAGCGCCCCAGCTGCCAATCGCTCTGTCCTTGATAAATGAAAGACATTGTTCATTAGTTACAACTCGCTTATGCACTCACCTGAGCACTGTGGCCTATATCAGTTTCTTGGATACATAAAAAAATAAAAACTTCCCCAATCTAAAATATATGTACGTATATGTATGTATATATATGTAATACAAAATTTTATTGTGATTCACTGATACAAGAAAAGATGTTTTATTAGAGGTTACTTTTTTTTCTGAATCTATCAGAAAAATTAAGAAGCAAGCTCAAAAGACAGAAAACATGGGGCCAGGTGATGAGAAGACAACCAGGGGAGGCTACTGAGGCATGTGGGTTATGTCACTTGGTCTAGGGAAGATGTCAGAGGCTCTACTCCCAACTTGCCCACACAGATCCTGCATGGATTGTTTGTGATGTGACCATTACCTGTGAGATGTACTTAAGATCCAAAACTTAAGGTAAGAGCTTCCAGTTGGCCAAGTGTAAGTCACATATGCCCAAGTGACCAAGAAAGGGAATCTGTAGCCTTCCTTGTATTTAAAGACTGCATCTGTCACTAATGAAAGAGTCCAAAAAGATAAGACCACAGATGTCCATTGCAGATATCTGGTGCAAACTAGGATATCCAGATTTTTCTCTCAGGATCTAGAAATGGGACATTGACAGAATCACAGCTAACACATCAAGTTCTGAAACTGCAATTTAATTATCAATTGTATTTATTAATAAGTATAAACTATACTTATTAGGCCAGCAGAGCAACCAGTGGCTTGACAGAGCAGCGGGTGGCCTGGCAGGATATCAGCCGACCAGACTGGCCTGCCTTAACCGGCAGCCTTATTTTTCCTGGGGAAACAGCCCCAGACCAAGGGTGGCCTACACCACCTGTAACCCAAACTCTGTTAAGTAATATAAGTTGTTATATTAGGCTGGTAGAATTACCAGTGGTTTGGCAGTGGATTTGCTGGAGTTCAAGTGGAGTCTGGGAGTCTGATGGCCCTGGACTGCTTGGAGTGACAGCCTATAAGCTGCTGTGGTCCTTTCCCCAATAATTAAATACACCAAGACCTTTTAATGTTTCAATGCTTAACCCTTAGCTAGGCAGACTCTCAATTAGCTACTCTAAGTTAACCTGGATCACCTAATCCCAAACCACCATGTGCCTGTGATTACCTTCCAGCATTCTCAAACACATCTGTCTGCTTCTATGCCTCCTGGTGGAATGAGCTAATCCTCTATGTAAAACGCTGGTCCCTGTTCTAATCTCAGGAAGTCCCACCTTCCTATACTCTTTCTTCCCAGCTAATTGGCTATCAGTGACTTTTATAAACCAATCAAGAGAATGCCCCAGAAGGGATAGTAACCAGATCTCAGCATTGAAATCAGCCTATCAGAAGCAATGTTATTAGACCTTCCCCCAAACAAGTACCACATAATTTATGAAAGAAGAAAGTATAGAATTTTGTCAGGAACTTTTGAAACATTACCAATCTAGGCCCAGTGAGATGACTCAGCACATTAAGGCATTTGTCACCAAGCCTGACAATCTGAGTTCGATTCTGGGGACCTACATGGGGAAAGGAGAGAATCACCTTCCACAAATTATCCTTCAATATCCACACATGCATCATGACACACACATGTGTGCATGTACTTGTGCACCTGCATGCCCACACACAAAAAATAAATAAGTATAACAGAATTAAGTCCTATGAAAACAAAATAATATCTTAGGATCACTTCTTGATAAGAAAATCATTCTTAAGATTCAAATATCCAGATCCTTCCTTAACAAGATGTTAGAGTATTGTTGTGAAAGGTCTAATATCATTGCTTCTGATAGGTTGAGTTCAATGCTGAGATCTGGTTACCACCCCTTCTGAGACATTCTCTTGATTGGTTAATAAAAGTCACCTATGGCCAATTAGCTGGGCAGAAAGAGTATAGAAAGGCGGGACTTCCTGAGATAAGACAGGAACACTGAGCACCCACAAAGAATCCCTCTCTTTCCTCTGGGAGTCACAGAAGGAGACAAACATCTTGAGAACGCTGGAAGGTACTCACAGGCACATGGTGGTTTGGGATTAGGTGATCCGGGTTAATTTAGAGTAGCTAAATGAGAGTCTGCCCAGCTAAGGGCTAAGCGTTAAAACATCAAAAGGTCTTGGTGTGTTTAATTATTGGGGAAAAGACAGTGGCAGCTTATAGGCCCTCATTCCAAGCAGTCCCAGGCCGTCGGACTTCCAGATCCCTAGACTCTCCTCAAACCCAGGCGAATCTCCTGCCAAGCTGCTAGTAATTCTACCAGCCTAATATAACAATTTATATTAGTTTACAGAGTTTAGGTCACAGGTGGTATAGACTACCCTTGGTCCCAGGGCTCTTTCCCCTGGATAAATTGGGCAACTGGTTCAGGTACATGGGCCAGGCTGCCCGGCTGCTCCACCGGCTTAATCTTACAGAGTATGGATGTTAGGCCACAATGTATCTTTACAATATCATGTCACTCCACAGTTCTGATGTTTTTACACTCCTGGCACTTCTAAGAGCAATGGGAACTATCATTCCACTATAAAGATGATAAGAATGAGGTTAGCAAATAGAAATACCACTTGTCCAGAGCCACACAGAGTAGAATACAGAAAAGAGTTTCTTAATTGCAGCAAATTCTTACTGTCCTTATATACATAGCCCACTCTGACCTGATGTCCCTTCCATTAAGGGTTGTCACATTCACTTTCTACTGTTTGAATCTGCACTTGCATAAGAAAGGCTCTGACCTAAGAGGCCATCAGCCTACCATGGCACAAGGAGAATAAATAGGTAGCTGTGCCTCAAAGTGTGACCTTTCTTGCTGCTAGGGACATGGAAATACGTGGAAAGAAGCCCAACCTAGACTCCTGGAGGAAGACAGACTTTAGGACAGGTCCAACCATCCTGCTGCTGGTTTTTTGTTGATGGAAGGATTCTGTTTGTTTGGTTTTTTATGTTGTTTCCATTCTTGTTCAGAGAGTGAGGTTACCAAATCAGGTCAACTGCCATTGAAAACTGTTTGTCAGATAGGAAAACAAGGAAGGGCAAGACCTTCCTCATGGTTTCTAGGAGAAGAAAAAGGTACAGCATGGAAAGCAGGTTCAGGACTGGGGAGTTTGTGTTGCTGCAGCTGTAGTTTTCTACCACCTGGCTGACTGGCCAGTCCCAATACTATCCAACCCTGATAGCCCACACAACTGTGAGAAACAATAAACCACTGTTGTTTAAGCCTCTGAGGTTAAGACAAATGTATTACACAGCAGAACTACCTGATACAGAAGAACATCCCAACATGTTGCACCCTCCCTTCCAGTGGGATGGGATGTGAGAATAGGACAAGTTAGGAACCAACTCATAGCCTCTTTTGTTAGATGGGATATAGTCAGGGCATCTCTGAATTGAGTTACACAGCCTCTGGAAGCTCATGGGAAACAGCTTTCCCCCCCACACTCCCACAAGACATTTGGCAGTTGTTGCATGCTGATGTTTACAAGACTATGATAGTGAAATCATGGAGGGCCTTCTCCATGCCTGACTCTTTGGGACACTGACTCCAGAATCTCTAAGGGACTAAGATGACCCTCCCACATAAAGAGGCAGAAATGGCAGACACTTTGAACAAACAAAGAAATTCCAGGCACTTTGACCACAGAACTGTCTTTAACATCAGGTAATGCCTGCCATCTCTGTCTTGTCTTGGCATGAGAATCAGCAAGGAGCTGAGGTGGGCTGTGGCATGGGCTGGACCAAGGAGTAGGAGGAGGCTGTGAAAAGTGGGTCTTTAGCAAGCACCTGAAATGGCCCCACTCTCCTAGGTTGAGGAAAAGTGTATGAGTGGAGAACTCTTAGTAAAAGGATTAGTTTAAAATGATGTTCTATGTTCACTGAAGACAGATAATGTCACATTATCACTCTGCAACTGGACACCTAAAGATGATGGACACCCAGTTTACTTGTTGCTCATTCTGCGGCAATTCATCATCCTGTTGTTCATGGCAGTCTGTTCAGGGAATGATTCCACGACAAAATGTGGCAGGCCAAGAAAACCTAAAATAGTCTTTCCTACGATCTTGCCATAGCAATAAAACCTCACTAGCTACTGTCCAGACTTTGGGTATGAAAACATTTCAAATTTGAGAGTCTTCTGAGGAAAAAAAGAAACAAACTTTTAGGCTTCTTATTTAAACCAGAGGGGTCTAAACACTCAAGGTCTGTGGTACTTTTAGCATCTGAAAAGTGCTCCATAATGTCCCTAAGCCAAAAGAAACAACTAACCATTTCATTTAATGAGTATGAAAATAAGTTATGCACAAACATTTTTTAAAGGTGTTTATAAATAACCACAATTACTTCCTAATGAGCCACATGTCCTTCCTGGGCACTGCACAACTTCTCAAACCTTACCACCAGTCTGGACATAAGCCCACTCCCACTCCACCCCCACCCCCCCCCCCAATCCCTGCTCTGTGGTGATTTTCAATGATGCTTCCATCATGCAGACATTAAAATCCCAGCGTTGATATGGTGTTATCACATTCAATTTCTTTCATATAGAGTTAGATACATACCAAATATTTTAAATGAGTGTCTGGGCTCCCGTGAATCCCCAGCAGCAGCCTGGCACCTTGGTGCAGTGTTGGCATTGCAGAGTCACACCTTGGCAAGGCCAGGTAGCATCAGGCAACATGCAAGGCTCAGCAACAATGCAGCACGGTGGGCAGAGGACAATGGGGTCATCGGTAGAAGCGAGGGAGGCAATAAATAGGTGATGATGTAAAGGCTGGTAAGGGAGGCAAACCTTTCTGAGATTCCCTTTTCCAGTTGGTAGGAGGTGTGTAACCCACAGCTCCTCTGCCTGCCTTAAGGATTCTCATAGGTTCAAAAGGAGTCATGGTCAAGAGACATTCTGTGAGCCTTAAAGCCTGGTACAAATCCTGCACAGAGCAGCTGTGCTTCTTCCTCCTCAGAGACGCTGGGAGGCTCTCCTTCCTTCTAATGCTCTGCACCCAAGCACCTTGTCACTGCAGAGAAATGTCACCAATTCCAAATGAAGCTCAAAGCACACTGTTGCCTTTGGTAACCCCCTACTGATTACTTACCATGGCCATTGCCAACAATCTTAAAAGCAAAGTTAGGGCAGATTTCCAGGTCCAGCATAGTTCCATATTCCTGGATGTGGGAATAACACCACTAGAATCCTAAAATGTCACAAACAGTTTCGTCACCACAGCACTAGGCTTTCCCTTTTGCTGCAGAGGTTCCCTATCAAATATGAATGAAGAGGAGGCTGACTGTGTTACCGATTAATAATGTAGGCAAGTAGCTGCCAAAGTCATTCCTAACTGTAATTGCCTGTGCATCTATTTTAACGAAAGCAATTTTAAGTCTGTCAAGGAAGTTTTTTCTCCAGTAATAATATAGTAGACTTGTATGTTGATGTGCAGAAGAAACATACTCTGAAAACATATATTTTAACCCTAGCAAAGACTTTGCTTTCCCCTTAGCCCAAAGAATGTATTATTTTGTATATGCAGGTTTATGTGGTATGTGCATTCACATGTGTGTGGCACATGTGTGAGTGTGCTTGTATGGGCCTATGGTTGACTATGTCTGTCTTTCTTGATCACCCTTCCTAATTCAATACAATTAGGTATTGAACCAGGGTCTATCTCTGAACCCAGAGCTCATTATTTCAGCGAGTCTGGCTAGCCAGCTTGCTCTGAGAATTCTCTGTCTGTGTCCTCACATGCTGGAATTGCAGGCGGCCTGCCACGCCCTCTTGGCTTTTTAAGTGGGTCCTGTGGATCTGAACTCTGGTCCTCAGGCTTGCACAGCATGCACTTTATCCATTAAGCTATCTCCACTGCCTGGAAATGTATTATTCAATGAGAAAACGCTTCCAATCTTTTGCCCCACTTTTTTTCATAGATGACTGCATAAAGCATGGTACTGTGCAGAATTCGGAACTGAAGACAGATGCTGTGTGATCCCCATCATCAACATAGTACTGTCACAGTTGCAAATGTAATAGGAAATGAAAAGTGGGCCCAGGACCTGAGGGGTCTGGCTCTACCAGACTCTATTGTAGCACTAAAAACCTGCTTACTAGAATTAGGCTAATTTTAGGGGTTACAGAGAAAGGAGAAAAGTTAATCGAAAATGTCAATAAAGTGTGTTCTCATGAATGCAAGATTGACTCTCTAAGGATGGACTCTTGGGCTGTTTCTTAAATTTTTGGTTTTGAGCCTAGCTTTTAACAGCTGAGCCATCTCTCCAGCCCTCTTGGGGCTATTTCTAAGAGATAACGGGAGTATCACTTGAGGTAAAAGTCAGACAAAAATGCTCAGGTACTCCTTGCAACAGATTCTGTGTCACAGAATCAGCATCATGATTCTTTCCCTGACAGCTCTGTATCAGACATGCTTGGAACCTGAACCATCACTTAGATTTTCCATATATGGGATTGTGTATAGATAACATTTAATACCTTACAAGCTACTTTGCATATTAGATCTATGCTTGTTAGAGATATGAGTAAATTCTTGCATGGCATGGTGACATACTCCCAGTACTTGGAGGTGGAAGCAAGAGAGAGTTAAAGATCATCCTTGGCTACAAGTTTGACACCAGTCTGAGTCATGTGAGACTACTGTGACAGAACAGGTAGCCTGTATACTATTATTGCCACACTTAATTATACACATCTTCTGTCATTTAATACTCCCAACAACTCTATGATAGAAGCTATGACACAATTTAATTTGATAGCCATAGAACTTGCAAATCAGGAAGGAGAGATGATGTCCCAAGTCACAGTTAGCCTTAGGCAGACATAGTACTCGAATTAGAATCTGAATCAGGGTCTTATTAAAAATCCTATATCCTCACAAATGCCTCAGAGCTGCAGAAAAGCTCAGTCCACCAAAGCAAACCAAGACTCTGAATTCTAGTCTTCAGTAAGGACCATTTACCTGACAGAACCAGGGTGGACTGTGGTTTATGGACTCTCTTCCTAGGGAATCCTTAAAATCCCAACTTCCTGCCTCCTGGTTCCCCATCACTGGCTGAGTCACACTTGTCTGGTCATTTCAGTGATCAGAATAGCTTTGTTCCCTGACTCACTGGGGACAAGAAAAAAGAAGAGAACTGGACAGATTTGATTTGTTCCTCATTCTTTCACATCACTGATAAAAGGACATTCACTCCAAGAGCCTTGAGGAGAATCTTAGAGTAAGAAATTTTGCCTAGGCAAGAAATCCTACTATTTAGGGAACAGTCTGAGGTTACAGAATCCTAAATGTTCAGGAAAGTGAAGTTCAAACAATAGAATGTAGGGTCACACACCAAAATAGGGTTTAATGTTTCTCAAAAGCAGAAAAGAATTGTTTATGTTTTCTTGCTACCTTCACAAGCACCATGTACAAATACAGCAGCATCTAGTGTAGGAAGGGTTCTCTCTCTCTCTGTGTCTCTGTCTCTGTCTCTCCTTCTCTCTCCCCCCATGTCCCTCACATTAGCAACATGCAGATACCTAAAATAACCTCTTACAAGGAAAATGGGGTCATTGTGATTGGATTCAACCAACCAATCAATCAGGATTTGCTTGGATGAACTCACTTATTCCTGAATCCTTAGGGGTGGAAGAGGTGGACAATGAAACAAAAGGGAGGGGGAACAATTTCATAACCACCCACCAGTGTTTCTTTCAAAGTCAAATGATTCTGCTTACTGACCACAGTAGGTAAACATGGTTATTACAAAATCAATGTGGCAACATGGATAGACTCTTCTGGCTTAGTAACATAGAAAAGACAAGGAGACAAGATTGTATGTGTACTGATGCTCATATAGCAATAGGACCATAGTGGAATATCAAGTGCCAGGATGAAGTGAATTCACTGATGTGCTACATGGATGAATAGATTTATTTTTCAATTTCTAAATATCCTGCAATGTAATGCTTAAACATTTTAGCATGTTAATATATTTAATGTGGTAAGGTGAATAATTAAAACTAAACAGACTTCTTAACTCCATCTAAGTATGGTTGAGATACTGAGATGCAAGCAGAGTTCATGGTCTGCTAGCTAAGGTCAGGCCTGTGGTCAGAGCTAAGAAAGATTCTTCTGAAATGATGCTGTAGTGGAAGGAGGAAAGTCTTTGGAGCACCCAGGCACCTGTCTGAAAGCAAGCCTGCTTTCTGTTTTAACTATAGCATGAGAATGCGAATGTGAAGGGTACAGTGTACGTGCTGCCTTGACATTAATCACAGCCTCTTTGGGCTGCCCAGAAGTCACCTCCACAGGCCTGAGAGAAGTGGAAAACACAGGCAGTTTTGGTTAAACAGAGTCACAACAAGAGGCGTGCAGTTCAACCGACAGATGGGTTTCAGTAGACAGAAAACAACCTGCAGTCTTAGAGGAGGGCACTCTCCCTGAAGGTGGTGGTTGGTGGAAGTGGAGTTGCTCATCTGGGCAGTTCTAAGTATCTCAAGGTGAACAGCAGCAAATTCTAGGTATTGACAGCTAACACCTCCTCAGGACACACACCTGACAGCCTCGAGAGAAAAAGGACCTATGTAAAACAGGGGCTCCAGATTGACTGCCTCAGACACAGGCTTAGGAAAGACTTCAGGTATGAAAAGTCTTAGCCCTCTAGCACCAACTGTTTTCTTTCAGAAGGACGAGCATATTTAGGGAAGCCCCAATTGTTGATTCCCCTCTAAGAGTCCTCACTCAATTGTCTTTGTTTCAGGCAAACTGCTATTAGCATGTCATATATAGAAAACCCTATTTCAAAATGACATTGAAGGCCGTGCTGAATAATTTCATGTCAACTTGACACAAGTTAGAATTATCTAAAAGTTAGGAGCCTCAATTGAGAAAATGCCTCCATAAGATCTGATTGTAAAGCATTTTCTTAATTAGTGATTGATGGGAGAGAGCCCAGCCCATTGTGGATGATGTCATCCCTGGGCTGGTGGTCCTGAGTTCTATAAGAAAGCAGGATGAGGAAGCCATAAGGAGCAAGCCAGTAAGCATCACTCCTATATGGCCTCTTGTTCCTGCCTCCAGGATTCTGCCCTGCTTGAGTACCTGTTCTGACTTCCTTCAGTGATGGACTACAATGTGGAAGTGGAAGTGTAAATAAACCCTTCCCTCCCTAACTCGATTTTTGGTCATGGTGTTTCATCAGAGCCCATAGTAAACCTAACTAAAACAGGTTTGTTGTTGTTGCTGTTTGAGACAGGTTGTTGTATGTGGCTCTGTCTGGCTTGGAACTCACTAAGTAGACCAAGCTGGGCTTGAACTTACAGAGATCTCCCTGGCTCTGCCTCCCAAGTGGTGGGACTAGTGAGTAGCACATTTCTCCCTTTGCTAAGGCAAGAAACCTTAGGGAACAGTTTCTGGCCTCAGCATTCCAAGTGCCAGGGAAAAGTGAAGCCTTAGCTAACAATAGGCTGGAGGTCACACACCAAAATATGCTTTAATGTTTCCCAAGAACAGAGAAAAAAAACTGGCTATGTTTTCCTGCGGTCTCCACAAGTACCATGTATAGATACAAGTTCATTTGCTCAGTGAGGTCTGGGAGGAGGTGGGTATTCAGTCCACCAGTCATCTTTAGTCTGAAGTTCTGCTCTCACATTCATGGTAGCAAGAAAACAGCCCCTATTGTGGACAATGCTCACACACAACTGTGGTGGGGTTAGTGATAGCATTTAGTAGCATAGGGATCTTGGAATAACAAAAGCCTGCCCTCCCAGGTAAAAGATTTACATCTGGATGTGGAGTGTCCTTGGGACACTGCCAAAAGCCAAATCATGTGACTTTGAATAGGGATGTACCCTGCATAAGCCCGCCAAGAACCATGGCAACAAGAGGCCAGAGTTCACACCGAGATCTTTGCGACACATTAAGACAAAAAGGAGGGCTGGAGAGATAGCTCAGCCGTTAAAGGCTAGGCTGAGCCATCTCCAAAAATATAAGACAAAAAGGATTTAAATCACGCGGCCTTCCTCCTCATCTTGCCAAGAGGCTTCACGTCATTCCTCTTGCCTCATCTGCCGAGAGAACTCGTCATCTTCTTGTGCTCCCCATCAGTGATCCACATAGGTAGAGAGTGTGACAAAATATGCCCTTTGGGCAAAGTTCGAAAAACTGCCACAGACTTTGGATTTCCAAAGCATCTCACTGCCAAAACACCAGGGCTGGACAGAGCACTGGAGTGAGACCCTTGGAGGCCCAAAGCATCTGAATGGTGAGCCTAATAAGCTTTTCATCTTGCAAATAAATGGGCCCTAGAACTGAAGAGACAATTCTTATAAGAGCTGCCCCACTTCGAATGTCTTTATAAACTGCCTTAAGGTCTGACGAAGGAGATTCACACACTATGAGACTGAAAGATTTGGCAGAAATCAACCACCCCATATGGATCCACGCCAAAAGTTAATCTAAGAGAATATCCTTTTAAGAAACTTTAGGTTAGAGTTAAGTGTTTGTTTTACAGATTTTGGGGTATTGTAGATTAGGTCTTAGAGTTAGGGTTTTGGATTTAGGATTTAGGATAGGTAATTGTTAAGCATTAATAAATATATGTTTGTTAAATAAAAATTTACTGTTACACAGAACCATGTCCAGAAGAAGAGGGGAAATGTTCAGTCTCCATGCCTGCCTCATTTTGACAACAAGGGAGATTTTCCAGAAACATCTACAACATTTCCTTTTATAACTCTGACAATAAGTGTGGCAAATGTTTATGCCTAAACTAATTATTGCCAAAGGAGAAAAGGTGGATATTTGAAGTTAAGGGCATGGCCTTAAGAGGAGTGAAGTCAGCAAATGGAACCAGAATTCTATTACCATGCCAGAGGGAAAGCATTAGAGTATTAATTAGAGCATCACTATGTCTAAGTACCCCATACTCTTGACATTACTCTTTTTCTACCAAAGCCCACATGTCTCACCTCTTCTATATTTAGGTGCCCACCTAAATGACAGTCTCTTTTCAATTGGTTTGATTTCCAAGTCACTCGGGTTCTCCATTTCTCAGAGATGTCTTGCTTGCAAAACATCACTACTTCCTTGAAGTTTGCTGTGAACTCCTCCTTTGGCCTAGACCCTCCACTGCTGTGTCTTACATCACTGTCATCCTTGCCTTTGTCCACCTTCTATTGTTTATCACATAATCTATCTTCCCCAATCAGGGAACAAGCATGATGTACAGCTTATGATCATATCCACACCGTGTCAACTCTTCCTGGCATGTTGTATGTACACTGTTGTTCAGTTACAAACCAATCAAACAGCATCAAATAGATGAGCTCTGACGGTCCATCTAGGGTATCAAGTTCTGCTACTCAAGGCCAATGTCTGTGTTCTCAGCAACAAACCATCTAAGGGAGCGTGAAGCACGTGACAAGTTGGGTGGGAAGCTGTGCACTCCTTTTGTTTTCAAGTGTCAAACACTCATGGTGAAAGCCTGTGTTCTTGGGAAGTTACTGAGTGGCAGAGTTGGACCATTGTAAGCATCCTTCCAGCTTCTTCCCCAGCCCAGAGGGCACAAGTCATCGTATAGCAACTGTCTCAAAAGCACAGAAACCAAATAATCCAACCAAAAAATGGGGGGACGGAGCTAAACAGAGAATTCACAAAGGAGGAATCCCTAATGGCTGAGGGTCACTTGAAGAAATGTTCAGCATCCTTAATCATCAGAGAAATGCAACTCAAGACAACTCTGAGATTCCATCTCACACCTGTCAGAATGGCTAAGATCAAAAACTCAAATGACAGCACATGCTGGTGAGGGTGTGGAGAAAGGGGAACCCTCCTCCCTTGCTGGTGGGAGTGCAGGCTTGGGCAACCACTATAGAGGTCAGTCTGGCGATATCTTAGAAAACTTGGAATAGCTCTGCCTTGGGACCCAGCCATACCACTTCTGGGTATATAACCAAATTATTCCTCACCAAACCACAAGGACATTTCCTCATCTATGTTCATAGCAGCCTTATTTGTAATAGCTAGAAACTGGAAACAACCAGATGACCCTCAACTGAGGAATGGATTAAAAACTGTGGTACATCTACACAATGGAATACTACCCAGCCATCAGAAACAACAAAATCATGCAATTTGCAGCCAAATGGATGGGACTAGAGAAGCTCATCCTGAGTGAGCTAACCCAGGCTCAGAAGGGTGCACAGGGCATCTATTCACTTATAATCGGATTTTAGCCACATAGTACAGGATAACTATACTACAGCCAATGCACCAAAGGGAACATGAACATAAACTTTTTTTCCTGTCAATGAGACACTTTTCCCTAGTGGTGCTGACTTGTAGGTTCCCAGTGTATGAGGAGGCTCTTGGCCATCATATGACTGCTGAACTGGGGCAGGGGACTGATATGTAGGGACACTGCACTCCAGAGGAGTGGGATGGAAGGGATAGGAGGTTTAGGGTGGGAGGGTGGGGCTGGGAAGGGTGGAAAGAGGACACTATGATGGAGATGTAACCTGAAGCAATAAATAAACATAAAAAAGCACAATACAGGAAATGGGCCAGTTCTTCAATACTGACTTCATGCCTAAAATTAAATTAAAACAGGTTCCTCTTCCCTTGAGGAGAGCTGACCTCCAGATGCTTCAGTCTTTAGGGTCTCTAAATTTTTGTTTCAGAATTCTCCTCTCTTCATGCACACAACAATAACGTGAATGCCTATGGCAACTTCCTGTCTCCATGCTTCTGCCTCCGCAGCTAAGGCCCATAACCCGTCTGTCTTCGTTAGGATGTTTTTTGTTGTGATGAGACACTGTGGGCTAAAAGCAACCCGAGGGGAAAAGGGTCTATTTAATCTTACAGATTGTATGTAGTCTATTATCCTGGAAAGTCGGGACGGGAACCTGGAGGCAGGAACCATGAAGGAGTGCTGCTTCCTGGCTTGCTTTTCATATCTTGTTCAACCTGATTTTTTTATTACACCCAGGACCACCAGCCCAGGGGTGGCATCAACCCACAGTGAGATAGACCCTCTTGCACCATTCATCAATTAAGAAAAAGCACCACAGGCTTACCCACAGGGTGATCTAGTGGACACAGTTTCTCAAGTGAGTTTCGCTCTTCTAAAATTATTCCTGTTTGAGTCAAGTTGACATAAAACTGACCAGCACACTCTCCATGTTTCTTCACACAATAACTATATCCTCTCAGTCTCCTGTGTGACCTAACTCACTCCCAAACACTCAGGCTAGTAAACATCTTCTAAATATATGAATGTCAAAGAAAGCCAGAGGCTGATAGTACTCAACACAATTACAGCAGATATTATTTGAGAACTACTACAATAGGTAACAAGACACCTGAGAACCCTTGAGGAAAATGTTATCTTTTACTTTTTAAAAATGTATTGTTTATTTTGTGAATTTCATATCATACACCTTGTTTCCTCTCATCTTCCACTTCCCTCAGACCCACCCTCCACCCTTGCAACCTCCCACCACATAAAAACAAATCTCATTGTGGAAGCTGTAGTGTGTCTCAGTGTGTCCCACAATATTCCCTTTTATCTAAACATTTTTGCTTGCAAATGTTCTCCTTGGTCTTGTATGAAGTCTCTGATTTCTGCTACTTTGTCAGTACTAGAACCTCATTGGGACTTCTCTCTGATATGCTGTTTCTGTCTTGTTTCATGGAGATTCTGCAGTTTTGGGTCAGAGGAATTGGCTTCTTCACGAACGCCAGCACATCACCCATGGGTTATATGTTGGGGTAGGCCAATCAAACCCTGCCACCCCCACTTGCAGGGCCTGCTCTTCTGAGTGCTACAGCAGGTAAGGGGTTGGACCAGCTCTCCTGCTTTCATGACTCCATCAGGGCCAATTCTCCTACCTGCTACCTGTGTCAAGGACAAGAATATAAAAGGAATCTCTCCCTCACCAACACCACAAAGCAGTGAGAAGGCAGGGCTGGCTCTCTCACACTCACTCCCTCGGGGCTGACTCACCAAAACCCCCACATCCAGGGCAGGTGTAGAGTGCTGCCCAGGCAGGGTGCAGGGCCTGCTCTCCCAAGTGCTGCAGCATGTAAGAGGCAGGGACAGCTCTCCTGCTCTTGTGACCCATCGGGGCCAGATCTCCTGTCCATCACTGGTGGTGAGGACCAAAGGGAGGGGATCTCTCCCTTGCCAACACCACCACAAAGCAGACAAAAGGCAGGGCTGGCTCTCACACACCCACACTGTTGGGGCTGACTCACCCACAACCCTCTCATCCAGGGCCAGGTAGGGCTCCCCTATAGTCTCTGGCTTGTTTCCTGTCCTGGTAGCCCATCTAGTGCTGGACTGGTGGTTGACACAGTCTAGTTCCTCTTTCAGGTCCCATAGCCAGGGACTCTGCTCACAAGAGATGAACTAGAAACCAGTTCCTAGGTACCTACCTTCACAGTGCCATCATTCTAGTGAGCTAGTGTTTCTTCCTGTGATTGTCCCACCAGAGCCTTTCAACAGGAAGGGGCTGCTAGCAGATGGCTCAAATCAGGAGCAGAGTCCAAGAGAGATTGTGGAATTCAAATATTTATGGGGTGAGATCTAGCAGGTCAAGCCCAAGAGGAAGCAGTGGGCCCACAGCACACCTAAGCTAACAGCTAGTGGAAGAGCCAAGAGTGAGGCAGCAAATGGAAGTCTCCAGGGGTCTTAGGGGTCCCAGACTGTAGCTCTACATTTGAAAGGTTAAAAAAAAAAAATCTGATTCCCTATGAAGTAAATGACAAACATGTAAGCTGACAAAACAGAATCCAGGAGTCCTGAATTCTGTGGTCCTACTGCCCACTAACAAGATGAGCTGGCTGTTTTCAGGTTAGTTTATGGGTGCTTGGGAAAGCTCATTGAGGTAGGTGAACCTAGGGGAAGACACCAGCACAAGTAGAAGCTCTTATGTCCCTCGCACCATGTCCCCTCAGGCATCCGGATTCTCATCCTGGTTGCATTGTTTCTCTCCAGTGTTTTGGTGTGAGTGCCATTTTGCTCAAGCTCTGCAGGGACTTCTGAACTGCACTTTCTGGGCCCGAGATGGGGAAAGGGTGGGATGAAAGGACAGAGCCTCAGCACCAGAGAGGTCAGCTGCTAAGTGGGTAGGTGCCCAGCCCCTCCCCCACTGTAGAGCAGCTCTCCTAGGGTCCTCCCCAGAGACCTGGGTCCTGAGGATGTGGTGCAGCACAAACAGCTCATTTGTCAGTGGCCACAGCAACTACAGACAGGGAGCAGAAAAATCAGATGTGTGTGCCCTGACCTGTGACCTAAGGACACTTTGAAATTGTCAGAGTGCAGAGTCATTGTATTTAGATTAGTTCATTATGCAGCATTAGAAAACTAATATGGGGTGTGGTGGTTTAAATAGGTGTGGCCCCCACAGACTCATTGGCCCATGGGGATTGACACTATTAAGGGGTGTGGCCTTGTTGGAGGAATGTGTCACTGTGGGAACAATCCTTGAGGCTTCCTATGCTCACCTTCTGCTCAGTGTGGAACCCAGCCCACTTCTGCTGCCTGCAGATCTAGATGTAGAACTCTCAGCTCCTTCTCCAGCACTATGTCTGCCTGCACACTGCCATGCTTCCCACCATGATGATAATGGACTAAACCTCTGAAACTTAAGCACAGCTCCAATTAAATGTTTTCCTTTATAAGAGCTGCCTTGGTCATGGTGTCTCTTCACAGCAATGGAACCCTAACTGAGACACAGGATTACAGTTAAAATATTTAAGAACCAGCCATGAATTATCACAAGCCAATTAGAGCAGACACAGTGAGAACAGCTGATATGATGGGCAGGGACAGGCTGACAGTCATGGAGGAACCCATTCACAGAAGGAAAAATGATGCTCAGTGAAAACTACTGAGTTGGTAAGAGGAGGGCTGGGTTCAGACCCAAGGCTCTTGGGAACCAATTTAGTATGGCAGCAAAAAGGAAGGCTTTCCCAAGATAGGCAAAGGGCTTTGAGGAGTACCCATATGCTTCTAGACTTGCCTTGGGGCAATAATGGGGCACTGTTGAATCTGTTAGACTCCAGAATAGAATGACCAGGACTTGGCGGTCTTTAGAGCAGTGGTTTTCACCCTGTAGGTCATGACCTTTTGGGGGTCACATATCAGATATATATCCTGTATATCAAATATTTACATTATAATTCATAACATTAGCTAAATTACAAGTATGAAGTAGCAACAAATAATTTTAAGATTGGGATTACTGTGACATGAAGAACTGTATTAAATAGGGTCAGAGCTTTAGGAAGGCTTAGAACCACTGCTCTAGAGGAAGATGAACTTGTGACTTAGGAAGGGGTTTAGTCAGAAAAGCAGAAGCATTACGAGCAATACAGAAAGAGTAATCAGGCCTTAAGCAGCTCTGACAGCCTTCTATTACTCTCACAACCTGACGTGATCAGCTCAAGAGAGAAGGTTCATTTGGGCTCAGTTTCAATACGACCAGTCTATGATCAGTGGAATCATACTTTGGGGTAGGGAGTATGTGATAGAACAAAACTGACTTCACTGTGGTCAAGAAACAGAGAAGAAAGATCCAGGGTCCCAATGTCCCCTTCAGATCACACCCTGTATGACCTAATTTTCTCCTCCCAGGCCCCACCTCTCAGAGTTTACACTACCTCCCAATAGCACCACACTGGGGACTAAGCATTTAACCATGAACCTTTAGGAAACACCCCAGATCCAAACTATGGCAGTCACTGTGAGAAGAGGCTACAAAGCCTGTGCAACGCTGTGGTCTGTTTCTGGTGGGTGTCAGTTATGGATACAGCATCGTTTGGCCAGGCTGTTTGCCAGGAGGGAAAGCTGGGCGTGAAGCAAAGAGAGCAAGAGCAAGGGAGAACATAGATGGATAAACCAGAATCCAGGAGGACAGTTTGTGAGCCCTCAGAGACAAGTCCACCTGCCTTTCAACACCCTGGTGGGGGCGGGGGACCGGCCCTTGATGATGTGAGCGCAGTAGGGACACTGTGCATGCACAGTACTACAAGAGGGTTAAGGAGGGTGCAGGCACCACGGGAGCTCTGGTCTCAGAGGCTGCCCTACGCTGACAAGGTTAGGCAGCAGCTGACGAGAGGCATGAGTGATCCGTGGGCACCACCTTCAGAGCTTCCAAATCTCCAACAAAATCAATCCTTGAACTGCACAGGAAAGGGAATTGTAGGAAACAAAAAATTTTAGATGGATAAGTTGACTTAGTCCAAACCACTCATCCCAATAACACAGATAAAAGTCATAGATAAAGAGTTGGGACTTAGATATGAGTTTTCTTTGATATGCTTGGGGGTGGATATCCCCTTAAGATGTCCATCCCAAACTTGCTCTCTACCTCCACTGCCATTCTACACCACCATGCCTGACAGACCCAAGAATCGTTGGCTGCCACAATGCTCCAGCAATCACAGCTTGGCACTCAGCACTCAGATCCTAGATGCCACCATGAACACCTTCCTTCTCCATCCTCCACTACAGAGTTTGCTAAATGACCTGAAGATGTCGCTCTGTGATCCTCAGCTTGCCCCTTGTCTGATCTTTGCATGGATCCCCTCTGTTTTATCCCCATCCAACGGTTGGTTTACTTACAACCTTTGACAGTGAACTAGGTAAATTTAGTCTGTGCACAGCAGAAACAAAAGGATCTGTGATGTTTTCCTTTGGCTTGTGGACTCCAAGTATCCATCACACTTTAACAATAGGTTTTGTGTCTTAGGGAAAATATCTGATTTCCCAGGAGTGGCAGTAAATACTGTAGGAACTGAAACAGATAAATCCCCATCCTAATTGTGACTTATCTTTGCCCATTCATTTTAACATACATCGATGGACCTTGTTTTGGAGCATCAGAATCATCAAAGAGCAATAGTGATTTTCTACTTCCATGTGTAACAGGACCCCAGACCTTAGCATAACTGATTCCATGGTGGAAGCACCATTCAGGCCTTGGAATCCAGCACATAGGCAGTAACATCTGCCAAAATGAAAACAAAGACCTAACCCATCAAATTCCATAGTCCTGGAAAGTCCCTAAATATACGAACCTTGCTTTTTGACTTCTGTAGTTCTGTTTCTGGCTGACTGTTCTTGCTGAGGTGTGTCAACCCAGGATGTAGTTTTTGTGCTTAAAAGCTTATCATGAGAAAGGACTGGGACTGCACTTGGGTCCCAAGCACCTATGTAGTCACCAGCTGGCTAATACTTTCTATTGGTTTGAATCTGTGTCCAGTGGTCTTCTCTGGTAGATACCTCATAACGTGTGTGTGTGTGTGTGTGTGTGTGTGTGTGTGTGTGTGTGTGTTTCCACATCTATAAAACAGAAGTGGCAAGATTTTTTTTAAAGGAGAAAAATCATGAAGTGAATTCAACACTGTCTGCCTCACACATATATGCAGAACTCCGAAAATATTAGCCCTTGTTACTCAACCCGTAAACCTCTCTGAGAAAGGAAGCAATGACAGTTAAATCTCCCTAGTCATGGCATAGTCTCTTACCCTCACCATCCTGACTCTAAATGATGAGCATGCTGTGAGCTGTCCATCAGCGGTTTGATGGGGCCTCCCTTGCCAGTTGCCTGCCCTATATTTGTCAATCACAGATGTCATCCTCTAACGTGGCCCTCTAACCCCAGAGGTTCTGTGGATGTGGAGGCTGTGAGAGCTAAGCCCAAGGAACAAGCGGCGCTTTGGCATATGGCAGGAGGTACCTGAGAGGCTGATGACTGTTCTGGAAATGAGCAAGGGAGACGACACCAGCTGGTGAGTTTCCAGGGAGATGGAGGCTCAGATTTGTATCTGTTGTCACATAGCTCTGGGCATTGACATCCCATTCTCCTTGCTCAGCTGTCTGGCAGGAAGCAGCTTAAGGAGATGTCCTTTATCACTATATAGTGGCTTTTAAATAACCACAAGTGTCCCAGCAGGAGGGGCTTCAAGAGAACAGTTGGTCACTGAGAAAACAAGAGGCCCCAAGACAGAAAGTGCCTCAACCAAAAATCATATGGTTTAGCTGACTTATATAGCTCAAGTCCCCAAACTATGTAATAAAATCAACCTTCCATTTTCCTCCTTACCCAGTTTCTTACTTTGTGTGTGTATGTGTGTCTATGTGTGTGTGTGTGTGTGTGTGTGTGTGTGTGTGCGTGCGTGCACGCATATGGGATATGTCAACATCATATTACATGCCTAGAATTGAGTTGATAAGAAAAACCTTTATAGACAGAAAGTTTCCAGCTCAAGTAAACAGAATTCTAGACTCAGTCATAAAGACAACTAATTTCTAGATTTTGATGTGTAGCAACAGGCACATGTTCATGGAAGTCACTGGTCTTTCCATGAACCCCATTATTCTGTAGCAGCTGGCTTGACAGGAAGATAGCCTTTCCAGACTGATTAGAGCACTATCTAAATGGCAACATTTGTAAGACTGGGGGAGATTCCCTAGAAGGCTGCAAATACTCTCAATTAGCATCCAATATACGGTATTGCTTCTCCAACAGCCAGAATTCATGAGCCTAGGAAACTAAAGTAGGGAGTGGAAACATCACCACACACTGGTACCCTTAGCAACCTGTAAGAAAGATGTTTGCTTTCTTCCTCCTTTCTGGGTAGTTCCTAGTGCCAGAAGGTGATATTCAGGGTGCTGGGCCAGCTATGTGCCATACTACTAGCCTGCCAAGTAAAATATGTCCATTGGTGCAATAACGACATGTCTGTTACGGGAGTAACCTGATAGTTTCTAATTGGATTTGAGGAAGGAATTCATCCCTGGTACTGCAAACCTCATAAAAAGCCCATGGCTGGAGGCTAGAGAAATGACTTGGTGGTTAAGAGTCTGTTCTTCAAGAGGACCTGGGTTGAATTCCCAGCACCCACATAGAAGCTCACAACCATCTATAATTGCAGTTTCAGGAGATTTGAAACCTTCTTCTAACCTCATCAGGCACTGTGTGAATGGCCGCAAAGCATAGTTCTACATGTAGGCAACACACACACACACACACACACACACACACACACAATAATAAGTCTTTGTTTAAAAGCTCATAGCTGAGGAGGTCATAACCCTTAGTAGGGAAATGGTAAGATTTTATATTTTGTTTTTTAATTTTTGCTAAGTGGACATGATGTGTCTGCCAAATTGCCTTCTAAATAAGTAAGGTTAGTGCTGCTATCAGTTTTGGTCAGAGAAGTTTCTTTTGCCATGGACAGTGGTACTACAGAGACTTAAAACCATTTTAAATACTGAGAATAGGTGACTTGGAATGGTCAGCCATAAATAGGACACTTGTATCATCCTATAGAAGCTCAAGGAACATTGTAGAAGTGGGGCTGGAAAGAATGTAAGAGCTGAAGAAAGGATAGAATGTTATGGAACGCTGTCTTCTAGGCATGACATGGCCATTACATCCTGGAACTCACAGCTGTGGTTACCAGTACAAGATAGGGCCTACCAGTATCTTGTTATAAAGAGAGTCAGAGCTTTACAAGGTCTTAACCACTCCCTGATGATTTTCAGGCAGGACCTTAAGAGGCCCCATCCTGTTTTAAAGATCTATAGGCAATTATCGGTCGCTGGAGGATGGAGAGGCATATTCTTCAGTGGTGAGGCACTGGCAAGCTGCCTACACTCCTGTAAATAACCCTTCATCCATGTTTCTATAAGCAACTCTAGTGACACCCACTGAAACCACTGAATCTACTTTTAAAAACTCAAAAAAGACATGAAAGTAGAAGGGACACTAGCTATAGGAGTGGGAGGGGCTAAGAGAGGGCACACACGTGGATATATGTCATAACACATTATATACATATATACATTGTGAGCATTTCACAACAAAGCTCATTGTTATGTATAATTAATGTCTAATATAAAGAAAAGAAAAATTGATAAAGAGGTTTTTTGGGGGGTAGGGGGAGCAGTTCCTTACGTGTGACCAATCTCCTGGCCCGAGCTCTTCATTCCATAGGAAGGAATGTTTGCATCAAGAAGCACGTGATCCCATTGAATTAGGAGTCAGAACTGCCACCCAGTCACTTCAGGCTATTCATGACCCTGAGACAACAGGCAAAGAAAGAAGCTACTGTGGTGGCTGGGTGACTGCTGGGGAAAGTTGGATGACTCCTCCACAAAGAAGGCTGAGCAGGTCAGGAACACTGAGATCCCTTTAGGCAGGCATCACTTAGCATTATCTTGTCCTGTGATTAAGATCAGTGGGAAACCACCGCTGGCTCAGGAGTGAAGGTTTGGGCCACACCATCAGGTTAGGAACGATGACCTACTATGGCGTTTCCAGAAGGTAAATGGGTAGAAGGTAGTTGTAAATAACAGTTATGACTGTGCGGAGCTACAATAGCAAGGACTCTGTCACAAATATTTCCTTATTTTGTTATGAATACATTTAAATTATACTTCACTTTTATTATTAAACGAATATATTTGTCTTCTTTCCTCTTATGCAACATGTTCAATACTATACAACAAAGCTAAGTACTGTTAACTTTGTATCATAACATTGAAGTACTATCAATTATTAAGTTAGAGAGGATATAAATGATTTTATCTTCTTTTCTGGGAAAGGGGTTACTGGAATGTTCATTGTATTTAGAATAGCTGCAACATGTTTGACAGAATGACTTGCTATTGTTTTTATCATATTACATGGAGCTTATAGAGATTCATATGGATGTCAAGTTGACAAGGACAGACCTGAGAACGGTTAATTTTATGTCAGTATAACTGGGCCATGAATGTGAGGTATGAATGGGGAAGAATGTGAAAGTATTTCTGGAAGAGCCTGGCATTGGATTGGTGGGCTGAGAGCAGTGAGTGGGTATCATCCAGTGCACGGAGTACCCAAGTAAGCCCAAAAGGTAGAGAAAGGTAAACTACTATCCCTGCCTGCCTGGAGTGCTGGTCTCCAGCTGCCCATGGACTAGACACGGTCAGCTCCACTTCACTGCTTCAGACTCAGACTATAATGTACCCTACTGCTTTCCCCACGTCTCCAGCTGGCAGATAGGACTTTTCAGTTTCCATAATCATGTGATCAAAATTCTTAGATGTTCACTTTCTGAAATGAAAATTCTTATGAGACATCTGACAGGATAGTAGAGACATGCATCCTTCTGGCTCTAGGCCTCTGGGGAACTCTAATAAATCCTCCCTGAGATAAAGTTTTAAAAGCATCAAAAACATACATAACAGAAATTTTAAAGAAACTGGCTATCAGTCAGTGAAGGGGGGTGGCATCTATGATATGAGAACCCAACAAAGTAAGCAAACTGCTAACAGGCCTGCTCCCTGCTGGCAGCCCTGGGATTCCAG
Source organism: Lophiomys imhausi (assembly GCA_907164525.1). NCBI lineage: Eukaryota > Metazoa > Chordata > Mammalia > Rodentia > Muridae > Lophiomys > Lophiomys imhausi. Next base: position 5,969,203 of record CAJQZJ010032121.1, read on the forward strand.
GCTGGCCTAAGGCTGGGGAACCCACAGGTGGGGCTTGATAAGGCTGACTTGGGAAGACACTGCTAGAGCCCAGGAAGGGCAAAGCAGCTGAAATTTGCAGAAGAGAAATACAGAGTGGGCATTTCTGCCCAGAAGTAAATCCCAGAGACTGGTACAAGGTCTCTTGTGTTTCTTTAGGAGAATATTAATCAGGATGCTGGGCAAAGAATCATTTTCAATGATTAGAGGTAACAGAGCCTGCATTTATGGAGCTGGAAATAGGATGTTTTCACAACTGAACACAGCCCATTCCCAAGGGAGACTGAAAAAAAAAAAAAAAACTCAAAATTCACCAGCCGTTCAGTCGAGTAGAAAGGCAATGGTGGTAATAAGCCCCAAATTTTAAACTTTACTTTATAGCTTGTGCTTTGGTGGTTTTAGGGAAATTATTGTACACTTCAAGATCATAAAGATTAACTTTTTTAGCATTCTACAAATTAAATTTTTTTAGGATTTACATTTAGATATTTAATAAACTAGGATTGATATTATAGTATGTTGTCAGGTAGGAAATCTACTTATTTTTAATTTAATTAATTAATTTTTGAGACATGGTCTGTCTATGTAGTCCTGGCTGTCCTAGAACACACACACACACACACACACACACACACACACACACACACACACA
>CAJQZJ010032121.1:5969882-5998832 GCA_907164525.1 Lophiomys imhausi
CACACACACACACACACACACACACACACACACACACACACACACACATTATATTAAAAGCAAGACCCAAAAAATCCAAAGCATCTCAAGCAGTATCACTGTGTCCTCAAATAAAGATCAAGATTATAGGAATACAAGGTATTTGACATCTGACAAAGTGAAGTTCCCAAGACCTGCCATCTGCTAAGCAATTACCAAGCAAGCCAAGATCCAAGAAGATACCACATGTGATGCGAAAGTCAACCCACTGACACTGAGCCACCTTAGAGGCGCCCAGACTCAGGCAACATCTAGAGAGAGCTCCTTCCTTCTACAGGCAGCTGAGAGGAAGTAAACATCCTTCTTTAGGCTGTTAGGTCACCCAGAGGTTCCTCTTGGCAGAAGATGAGCTGAACACCAGCTTTCATATCATGCAGGAGACACATTAGAAAACTAGCATCCCAGCCGGGCGGTGGTGGCGCACGCCTTTAATCCCAGCACTTGGGAGGCAGAGGCAGGCGGATCTTTGTGAGTTCGAGGCCAGCCTGGTCTACAAAGTGAGTCCAGGACAGCCAAGGATACACACAGAAACCCTGTCTTGAAAAACCAAAAAAAAAAAAAAAAGAAAGAAAACTGGCATCCCTACTGTGGTGGCAGCCATCCAGTTCAGGAGGTCCTCTCTGAGACCTGGAGGATCACCCTTACTGAACCTCCAATCTCCAACTAGGGCAAAGTCATGTCTGACTGTGTACCCTGAAATGTCAGACCAAGGGACATCAGATGGCAAGGTGGGAGAAATTCATAAAGCCTCCAGCTCAATTCTTCTTTGCCCACTGAGAAAGCTGAGGTCTTCAGTGCCTAAGATCCTCCTAAGTAAACGTGCTTCCATGGCATATAGGAACTCTCCAAAAGGGCAGCTTCCTGCCCATCCTAAGAGTTAGCTAACCCCTTGGAGTATAAACAGAGGATCTAACTTCTGGGTGTGTACCAGCCATGCCATTAATGCAAGACATGCAGCTCCCAGGAGCTGCCTCTTGTCTCCCTCAGAGTCTTTCAAAGGCCAATGTCTGGAGTTCTCTATGAGAAAATGGCACTTCCCTCTCCTGACCCCCTAGAGAAGAAAGCAGAGACCCCAAGATCACAAAGGCAAGACCAATACATTAAGGAGCAGTCAGTCTCTGTTGGTGCCTCTGGATGCCCACATGGGCCAGTGGAGTATTTAGGCTAGAATGATCAGTCTTGAGGGGAAGCAAAGGAAGTCCCTTAAGCAGCCTTTCCTTTGCCTTTAGTGTCAGGTACTGAGTACATGTGGCTTAATTTGAGTGCTTGCTTTCATATAATGGGTGATAAGAGCTAAGGCTATGTCCGTGCCATAGTCAGTGTGCACAGGAAGAATGCTGTTGTGCTTTAAATGAAATGTTTCCACAGCCTTATATGTCCCCAGCTGGTGCCACTGTTTGGAGAGGTTGTGTTACTTTTGGGAGACAGGGCTTAGTTGCCAGAGGTATAGCACTAGGAACAGGCCTTGAAGGTTATATTTGCCTCTGGTTCTAACTTCTGTTTCTGCCACATGATCTGGGTCATGTGAACTGGCCATGGCTACATGCCTCCAGCCCTATAGATGGAGGTGACCCAACACCATACTTTCTCCACCACAACAGAGAATCCCGAGACTATGAGTCTCAATAAAGGCCTCATCCCTTGCTTTTGTCAGAGTGATGATAAAAGTGACTAATATACCCACCAAACATCCTAAGTAAACACATGGACTCCCATGCTCATCAATATCCTAACCATATTGTTTTCCTGGTATTCACTGCCAAGAGTCTTTTTTTTTTCTTCTTGTTTTTGAAACAGTCTCTCACTGTGTAGCCCTAGAACTCATGATGTATACCAGGCTAGCCTGAAACTCAGAAAGATCCACTTGCCTCTGCCTTCCTAGGGCTAGAATTAAAGGCATGCACTGTCACTCCTGGTACAAAGCTGTTTCAATGAACTGCCTAATTGCAGGTCTTGGCCTCTATATTCCTGGTGTTAAGAAAGGCACACCCTGCAAAGGCCCTAGAAAATGTACTGAACTAAATGTCAGAGTCCAAAGTTGCTTGCACAGCATCCTTGCCCAGGACATTCTATCCTGGTGGAAATTACTTGGATGAGCAGCTATCAGGGCTTCGGGGAGGACACACATACACACTATGGTGACAGTATCAGACATTCCTTTCAGTGGGGATTTGCTGAGGACCACAGAGAAGCCACAGATAAAGCTTCTACATGAGTCATTCCGATCTTGGAGCAGAGGGCTTCCTCCAATGGTTGATAGCCTTTTATTCTACCCCTCCCTATTGAGCTAAAATTTCCTAAGCACACCAGGGCAGGATTCTTCCTGCCCAAGCCTCCCTCCCCTTTCCTGTGCTCTCTAAAGGATGTCTTCTAAAGGATCTTCCTGCTCGCTCTATTTTGGTTCTTTGAGACAGAGTTCCAGGTAGTGCCCTCATACACTACCTTCAAAGGGCTAGTATTATAGGCATTTGCCACTATATTCCCCTCCCCGTCCTTCACAGACACTCCCTCTGTCCAATTCTGTCTTATTTGTTTTGCTCTCCAGACTGACAGAGTGTGACAGGGGCTGGGGAGAATGACTGGGGCTATCAGTAAAGGATCAGGGGGCAATGACAAAGGGTCTGCACAAGTGGTCCTAAGTGACCCATGCCTGTCTGTCAAAAGAATCCCAGAAAAGGCTGCTTGGCTTCTGTGTCAGTTTGATGTGATTAGAAGATGGAAGGTCTGAATTCAGTTTTAAAGCAAGAGCCTACCATTTCAGATGCAACCACTTGTGGACATGGTTTTGCAGACAGTCCTTAATGCTGAGAACACAGAGTGGGTAATTGAAGAGGCCTTTCTTTTACAGTAGACTTTTGTGACCCACTAATTGTAAGACGTTGCAAGGTCACATTGGGTGTGTCATGAGACTGCCACACAGGTCTGCTCTGATGGAAACAGCTACGGCTGTGTCCTTCCTGCTTTTTACCTTTTCTTTAGCTTTTCTCAGCATCTGGTGTCTCCACCATTTCTTCTGCACAAAGACGTCTTCTGTTCATCCTGAACATTTTAAAATGCAGAATTTTATGTGACTGCTTTTTTGCCTCACAATTATGGTGTGAATTTTACACAATTTTTTTGATAATTTATTATACCAAAACTGTTTTTTATAGCATGTAGTTGTCTGTAACCAATAATGTAGCAGTTCTGCATTTTGACACAAGGTGTAACTAGACCATTTTTAAATGTCAGTTGAAAATTATGGGTGTACTATTGCTTAAACAAAACTGGAACTGTTGTTGAATCTATAGCCAATACATTTACAGCAATCTGTGTACTGGACAGAATAGATTGACATCTAATTCAAGATTAAAACACCTGTCACATTCTAAATGTGTTCAGGCTTCTGAAGGGAAAGGGACACTGGATCCAGAAGCTATGGAGCCAGCAGTTGATTCTTGTATTCCTGATTAACTTACTTCTAAACTTGAACAGGAGGCCTTGATTGAACCGACAGGTCCACAGTTAGGAACAGCAGGAAGACAGAGCTCTGAGCATGCCCTGAAGTGAGCAGGCTGGCACTGACAGGTGCCTCTTCTGGAGATCAGGCTGCCTTCATGCAACACAGTCTGCCAGTGGCTACATTTGTGTTCCCATTTAAACTGAGCAATTTTAGGGTGTTATACTCTTAAGCAGTTGAATTGGAAGAGTGAAGATACAGTGATTTCCCTGTCCAGGATCAAAAGGAGTCTAGAAAGAAGCAGTAATCTACCTCTGCCGATAACCCTGTTGGAAGCAACTCAGCAGAACACCATGTTACTTTTTATTGGTCAACTCCATGTGGCTGACTAGGTCAATTTTTTTTTTCTGAGCATAAGCAGGTTTTTATATGTAAACAATGACAAAAGAAAGGCATAATGAATGTCAGTGAATGTCTGTGAATGTCAGTGGAAACTTGGAGAGCCCCGTTTTTATATAAACACAAACACTTTGGTTGTTAATCAGGAAATCCATATTTAATTTGTAATTAAATGTCAAGCCTGTGGATTGTTTTGAACTTGGTAGTTCACGAGAGTTTGCACAGCACTGTCAGAAGGGTTCAGTGCCTGCTGCTGCAGAGCCCAGACACCACACCAGAGACTCAGGTCATTCTTTTTTTTTTCTTTCTGTGCTGGATGCCACATTTTAGCAAGCACCAAAAAAAGAAAGCGGTTTTTAAACTGCTATCTACATAAAGAAGCCCACACAATCCAGTGCTTCTGCACACTGTGTTATGTTACAGGGCAGTTTTGTGTGCTTTACTACACAGTTTGGTTACAGGACTTCTGTGCATTGTAAACATAAACAGCATGGAAAGGGTTAAATGCCTGTGTTCAGATTGTAAGATCTAGTCCTGACTTGCTGTGTATATTGTTACGTTAAATGAAAAGACCCCCCGCCTTTGTATTAAAGTCATGTGGTCTTATGTATGATAAACAGTTGAATAATTTGTCCTGGGGGGGGGGGTTAAAGCAAACTGCGTTATCAAAGAATAAAAGTGACTTTGACTGGCCAACCTGAGAAAATGCTAAATGTTAACTATTGCCTCATACCCTAAATGGACACACTTCTTCCAGACCTGTTGGAGTGACAGTAGATACACAAGTGGCCATTGGCACTGTGTGTTTAATCAGCCCCAAAAGCTGCCAACCATAACCAGACGGAGTCAGGCACCTCATGGAGAAGTGGAAGTTGAGACTGAATCAAGATGACTGCTGTGTCATTCCAAAGTTCTTCATGCTCCCTAAAGGAGGGGCACCACGAGGCCTCAGGAATGAAATCTGAGCCTCCACACCTGAGTAGATGACAGCAAAGTCAGGAAAGGCCACCAGCTGCAGGACAAGGCTAGAGACGGGGCTTGACAGGAGTGACCCAAAAGACTAAGGCAATACTGTGTCCTGTCCAGGGACATCTTCCTACCTCTGCTCTTCTCTGACAGGTGGCACATGTGGGAGGACCTGAGACCAAAGGCAGTGCCGCTCCTCGGCAACCATCAAGTGCTACTGCTGCTCTGACTAAAACATGATTCGGCATAAAGAACTGGAAAGTTAAAAAAAAACAACTGGGCAATGGCCAGTGAGACCATTCCAACACTTTCTCGAATTTACCTAAAGGAAAATTAAACATGAATTTGGAGTTTACACGACTCTGGCAACAGCTGCTCCCGTCCCTCTCTCAATGTTGCCCTTACCTTCCCATCACCATACTTCAGCGTTCATTCTCTACCCAGGTCAGGGTTGCGCTGGAGCTCTGCACCTGCCTCCACTCCTGAACAGAACAGGGTATGTGTGAAGTAGAGCTAGGCAGCAACCATCAATAATTTACATGGCCAGCTTTGCCCTTACGATTTATGTTTAAGTCTGGGTCTAATTTCCACACAGAAAAATTTACAAGTTTGTCAGTGGATATGGATGGTAAAGGAGAAGTCTGTTTTTCATTTGGTCTAGGCTGATCAACATAAAACTATATAGCAAAACCCATTTGAGCCACCATCTTCCTGGTAACATAAGCTGCTCCGTAGGCTGGCCTGGGCAGGGTCCAGGTAAGGTCTATATTGACAGAGATATTAAGTAGGTGATCACTGTCTACACACACACAGCCCAGAAACAACAGAAGTCTGAGGTTAAAAAAAAAAAAAAAAGTATCAACACAGGACCACAGGGAGACTGGAATAAACCAGCCTAGCCTCACAAATGATCATGGACAATGGCAGGCCACTAACAAGGTCAGTCAAAATGCAATGAAGCTCCTGTGCATCTCTGTAAAGGAAATAGCACGTCTGTTGCATAACTGAGTAGGCAGAGTAATGGCCACTCAATGGTATCGCATCCTAATCTCCAAGAAGTTGGCAGTACTTTAGGACCAGGGCAAAGGAGAATTGAAGTTGCCTGTGAATAGACTTGGCCTTAAAATAGGGAGACAATTCTGGATGTCCTAGGCAGACCCCCAAAGCAATAAATAGGGAACCTAAAAAGTGAAGAGGGGGGCTGAAGAGGCTAGAATGAAGCAGTGTGGATCCAACAGGTATTTCAGGCTTTAAAGATGAAGGAAGCAGCTGCAGCTGCAAGTCTAGTAATGTGAGCAGTGTCCAAAAGCTGCGTAATGCAGGGAGACATTCTCACCTAAGGCATCAGGCCTCTAGACGAGATCAGGCGCATTCAGGGTGGTATGGCCATAGACCTAAGGCCTCCAGAAGGGCCCCTGTCCCTGCTGTGAGTTAATCTAGTGTGACTTAGACTGAAGACAGGATACTGTGTGGTTCTGTAACACTAAGTTTGTGACAGCTTGTTATAGGAACAACAGAAAACACAGATGATCATTAGGTCCCTAATTATTTCTAATATGGACAAAGTAGGTGGGTCTAAGAACACAGTCAAAAGATGTGATGAAGTTTAAAAAGGAAAACCCATTTGAGAGGCAAAGCTCCATTGGAATGTTAATCTGGACAGAATCTGAGTGGGTAGTGTTCAGAGGGAGCTCATCCCACCTCATTCCAGTGGACAGCCTCCCCCACAGCCTTCCTTTTAATGCTACCTCTCAGTGGCCACCCACTGCTTAAACACTGGCATCACTGGCAAGCTGGCTCCCTGAGTAGATGGTTCTTATAGCTGGTTGTTAGAAAAGTCTCCACATTAAGCTGAAATGACTGCCACAGCCTCTATTCTCTGGCTCTAGTTACATGTTCTTAGAATGTTTAATTGCCGTAAAGATATGATGACAAGCACCATGTATGTCCAACATTTCTTTTCTTCTCCTGAGAAGTTCAGTTAGTGCCCATGCCAACAGTCCTTTCTCTAAATCCCCCCTGTCAGATGTTGCACTCATGACCAAACATATAACTTCACAGAAAAAGTTTGGGGACAATATTCAACAATTCCATGCTAGATGTAAGGGCTGGACCAGCTGATTATTCACAAGATTAGATAAGAGGCTCTGGAAGGATATGTCTAGTCCTAATATCCCAGATTCTAAAACGAGGGAGTTTCATATACTCAATTATCCAACATTTATTTTTGATACTAGTTTTGTCATTTTCTGTTCTGGCACTTAGTGATTACTGACTATCAAGTTTTATGATCCAGGTTGGATCTGTGGGAAGTTCTCTGTGGTTTGCCAAGTCTCTGCTTGAAAGTGGGCATCCTGAGAAAGATGGTACCCTACAGTGACAGCATGAACTGTCTGGAAGCTTCCAAACAAGCTCACACCCACTCTCTCTGTTTAATAGTTTTATTCTGCACATTGTCTTCATTTCCATTTGATCTCAGATGTGGAGTTGGAGTTGCAATTCAACAAGATGGAGCCTGGGGGGAAGAGCTGAAACATACACTTAAATATAAGGCATAAAATAGCTCTAAAAACACTAAGAATTGAGAGGCACTGGCTGTCCTCAAAGGTGGAAACCCAGTGGTTAGAAAACAGTGGCAGCAGGGAAGGAGACTTAATGATGAACTCTGGTGTTTTATGTATAATGAATATTAAATCTGCTGTGTAGATTTAATGCATTAGGGAATAACTAATAGTCACCATTAGGGAATAACTCAGAGTCACCAATAATCCATTTGTGTCACATTAAGGAAAGAAACCAAAGCACTTCCCTTTGGTGTCATTTATTAAGAGAGAGACCAAATTTGAATTCTCTACTTCAATCTCCGTGTCCTCCATTCTGTTTGTCTGTTGTATGAGTGTGAATCTATGCCAGTCTAAGGGCCATCTTATGAATCTGTTCCTGTGTCTGTCCTTATGTGTCTGTGTGTTGTGTCCATGTGTTCCTAACAAATAGCTTTACTTTGTCTTTATTGAACAGCACAGAAAGCATCACATAGGGAAGGAATGAGGGATACTTTTCAGAAACCCTTTTTTCAGAAATAGCAGTTTACAAAAGAATAAGCCACTGAGCCAACTGACCCCAGATAACACAGCATTATAAACACAATCCTTTGTCAAGCAATATCCATATGTTGTGTTCAACATTTACATTGGATATTCATTTTATAAGACTGCTTTCAGACTCTATTTGCTGTTTCTAGCAAATGACTATCACATATGTATTACTCTAGGTCAGGGGCATGGAAAAGTATATAACTTAAGATTATAGTTATGTATTAGCTTAGTTGGGAAATCCAAGATAAGTAATGCTGATTGTTACCTATCTCTCTCTCTCTCTCTCTCTCTCTCTCGATCTCTCTCTCTCTCTCTGATTTTGTTTTTTGGTTTTTGGGGGGTATTGTTGTTGTTGTTTGTTTTTTCCCTTCTGGCTTTTTCGAGATGGGGTTTCTTTGTGTGGCCCTGACTGTACTGGAACTCACTCTGTAGACCAGACTGGCCTCACACTCAGAGATCTGTCTGCCTTTGCCTCCTGAGTGCTGGGATTAAAGGTGTGTACCACCACACCTTGTAACCGAACTTTTAAATTATTATTTAACACTTATTTATTACTAAATTCACTTATAACAAACACCAACAATTTCTTAACTATTAATCCTATAAATTCCTACAACCCCTTTAACCTATCCACTAAACCTATTGATAATCATAACAACTACTTTCATAACCTTTTAGAATGATACAGTCTCTGGGGCAGGTCCTCAGTTGTCAGGAACACAGTATTTGTTGTAGATTCTTTAACACACTTAGCAGTCCTTCTTCTGGATCTCTCAGATGCAGGTTCGTCAGGGTCGTTGGTTATTGCAGTCTCACCTTAAATAAGGCTTCATGCTTTCTTCTCTGTGGGAGACCCCAGCCGTCTGCAGGCCAACTTACTTCTTTTGAATCAGGAACTCAGCTGCTCTGCCTCAGTCCTTAAAGCCAGGCACAGTTTCCCCTAGGCCACTGTTTGGACAGATCAAACCCCTCTAGGCAAAAGCTGAGCCACAGGGTCCAGTCCTGGGCCTTTTGGTGTCTTGCTCAGGCTTTCTTTGCTCACCGGCTTCTTTCTGCTTCAGGGAGAGAGCTGGCCATCAATGGCCAGCCCTTTTTTTCAGCAGGACTCTTGGAGCTCTCTAGCATCAGGGGCCTCTTCTCTTCTCGGCTCCACGCACTGTCCTCAAATAGGAGGAACTCTGTTTCAGCTTAATTTGGGCTCCGCCCACTTAGCAGCTGAAAACAATGTCAGGCCAGATACTTTGTTTCTCCAAGTCTTGAGTCTTTCCTGTTTTTCCTGACTTCAAACTTGTTTTTCAGTCTATTGAGTCTTTCCTGTTTTTGCTGACTTCATGCTGATAATGCTGTTCAGGCCCCGAATTAAGAGACAGTATCAGAAACTCCTATATATTTCCTAAATCTAATTTATCTAACTCCTACAACACCTGGCTACATTGTTCTCTTTAAACAGTGGCTCTCAACCTTCCTAATGCTTTGACCTTTAAATATAGTTCCTCATGTTGTGGTAACCCCCAACCATAAAATTATTTTCATTGCTACTTAACTGTAATTTTGCTACTGTTATGAATCATAATGCAAATGTGTTTTCAGATGGTCTTAGACAACCCTGTGAAAGGGTTGTTTGACACCCAAAGGGACACGACCCACAGGTTGAGAACCACTATCTTTATGTTTTGTTTTTTGAGACAGGGTTCCTCTGTGTAACAGTCCTGGCTGTCCTGGACTCACTTTGTAGACCAGGCTGACCTCAAACTCACAGAGATCCGAGTGCTGGGATGAAAGGCATGTACCACCACACCAGGCTTGAGAGCCACTATCTTAAAGGCAGGTTAAACAAACATGTTGAGTAGAGTACACAGCAGGACAGCAGTTTCAAGTGATCTTAAGGTGTATTATTAACTCTTGCTGTGAGGTCCAGCAAAAGTTCTAGTCTTCCAGAATGTGAGAATTATTTGATCATAATATTGTATTGTCACAGTACTATTTAAGGATACATATTTTTTATTTAAATTAATTAATGTCATTAGGACATTGCTGTTCTTCCTCTAGAGGCCCAGCACTATCCAATGTACAACTGGAAGCTCAAAAGCAATCTGATTGGTACCAGGTTCATCTGGACTTCTCTCTATAACATAGAAATGGATGGAAATCCTATAAATAAGAAACATTATACAATGACGATCCCATAGTGAGCACTAACAGTTCTAAAAGTCCTCAGGAACGAACCCTTGTCCAGATGCAGTGTCAGTGCTTTCTGGCTTTGTTTCTCAACCATCTTTTCTCTCCAAATGGAATGGCCACATCTGTGAAATAACAGCCCTGGACTAGGAAGACTTTGTGGCTGATTTTAAGGTCCAAAATTTTACGACAATTTGAACTTACAATCAAAACAGCCAAATAGTAATCCAGATCTCCTTTCCCAGATCCATGATCACAAGCACCCTAATCCTTCAGACAGCCTCACCTCTGCCCCCAATGAGAATCAATATGTTCATAGCAGCAGTTCTCTCTATCCATAACAAAAATATCTGCTCTTTGAACCACAAAACCTCTAGAGAAAGGGTTGTCAGTGCTGAGCATTCCGGTGTGACAGAGACAGTCTGATAATCTGTTTAACAAAAAGGAAAGCTACTAGCAAAATCCTTGAAGGGACCCAGGAATATGGAATAATCACTTTCAGCATCAGGAGTTTCTTAGTCATCTTCAAAGATTAATATCTGTGTATCAGATATGTAGGTTAACCACAAGGGTTCAAAGTAAAATGAAGTCTAGGCCCAAAGAAATAAGACTATAGGCTAAGTATTCAGTATTTAAATCCAAGACACAAAATATTTTCTATAAAAATAAAAAGTACCTTCTATAGAGTAGGTCTTCACTAATGGTCCTTGTAACAGTTTTTAACTGGCAGGGGGTGTAAATGTAAAAAAATATCAAATTTCAAAGAGATAGAAATGCATTAGTGCCTATGAGCTTACAATAAAGATCATCATAAACCTAAATGAGGACACCTATGTACTTAAAGCAGTTACTGATCTATGATTTGGAGTGGTTCACATATGTAGTATAACTGTACTATTTTCATTCAGTTGAACCAGTCATTCATGTGAAGACAGAAACTGAGAAAAGGATAAAAAATCCAAACAGCCCTAACCTAAAATCTCCTTGCTTCCTCTGCAAGACCCCTTTCCACTCTGCTTTGACTCACCCACTAAGCTCAGATGCTAGGCAGAGCACTGGGAACAGAGGTGAACACCACACAGGTCAGATCCCTGGCCCCAGACCTCATATCCCAACGAGGGAGAAGAGACTCGACCTACTTAGGGTTTGTTTCCTTTGTCTTTCAACAAACAGGTTCTGAATGCTACAGTGTACTAGGCACCATCACAGGCCTGGCAGACACAGTGGGAAGCATGACAGGACACCTGCTGCTGCTGAGCTCCCTTCAGTAAGGGCAAACAAACAATAAGCAAGTAGGCAAAGCAGTGCTTTTGACAGTGTAAGTGTAAGGATGGGAAGACAGTTGAGAGCAGATAACTAATTGAAGGATGGAGTACCTCAGACAGGTGCAAGGCAGCTTCCTCAAGACAGTAACACTCAAGAGAAGTAGCCAGACATGTGAGCAGCCAGGAGCAAAGAATTCCACAAGGAAACAACAGTGAAGTCAAATCCCTCAAGAGCCATAGCAACTGTTTGAAGATCCATGCAGCTGTGGGGGAGGGGGCACAGATGGACAGGAGGTGTTGTGCTGTGTGAAAGCAATCAAAGAGAAAGAACTGAGTGAGCTAAATGTGGGTAGAAAGACTAATTAGGAGGTTAGAATGGTGGTCTCCCGGAGTCAGTGGTGCCTTAATGTAGTAGCTGTGAAAGGCTGAAGGTAAACTGTGAAGTCTAATCCAATCAACCCATATGGTGTGGTGACTAAAGGCAAGAGAGCAAACAGGAGTTCTAATCAAAACAATAGATACTCTGATTTAAAAATAAGCAAAGGACTTAAGAGAATACCTCTCCAAAAAAGATATATAACTGGCTAAGAAGCATATTGGAATATGCTTAGCATCAGTCATTGAAGAAATGCAAATGAAACCCATAGTGAAGTATCACCTCACATCCAGCAAGATCACTATGAGGCTGCAGAAATGCCTTCAAAGTTCAGAGCACTTGCTGTTCTTGCAGAAGACCCAGGTTTGGTCCCCAGCACTCCAGTGTCCAGCGGCTCACAACTGCTTGTAACTCCAGTTCCAGGGGATCAAATGCCCACTTTGTTCTCCAAGGGCATATGTGCATACATATATATAAACACACAGAAACTTTTTAAAAAAATTTAAGGGGAGCTGCAGACTGGGTTCTGGAGTACTTTAATACTCAAAGTTCAAAGTTTCTGAGGTCTGGATTTTGAATGTTGTCCAAATGCTATATTCTCACCTAAGGCATCAGGCCTCTAGATGAGATCAGGCGCATTCAGGGTGGTGTGGCCATAGACCTAAGGCCTCCAGAAGGGCCCCTGTCCCTGCTGTGAGTTAATCTAGTGTGACTTAGACTGAAGACAGGATACTGTGTGGTTCTGTAACACTAAGTTTGTGACAGCTTGTTATAGGAACAACAGAAAACACAGATGATCATTAGGTCCCTAATTATTTCTAATATGGACAAAGTAGGTGGGTCTAAGAACACAGTCAAAAGATGTGATGAAGTTTAAAAAGGAAAACCATCTTCACATCTGTTTAGAGCCATTTGACTTCGACTTTTACAACTTGATACGGATTTACCTGTGTTAAAAACTTGAGGGGATTTAATGCCATCGCTTGAGACTCAGAGACAGGCAGGTAATCTGTGAGTATGAGGCTAGCCTGATCCACATAGTGAGTTCTAGGTTAGCCAGAACAACATAGGGAGACCTTGTCTCAAAAACAAACAAACATAGTTGAAGAGATGTCCCTGTGGACTGGTGAAGAATCTTTTGGATATATGCCCAGGAGTGGTATGACTGGGTCTTGAGGTAAAGCTTATTCCAAGTTTTCTAAGATATCGCCAGACTGACCTCCATAGTGGCTGTACAAGCTTGCACTCCCACCAACAATGGAGGAGTGTTCCCCTTGCTCCACACCCTCACCACCATGTGCTGTCATTTGAGTTTTTGATCTTAGCCATTCTGAGAGGAGTGAGATGGAATCTCAGAGTCATCTTGAGTTGCATTTCTCTGATGATTAAGGATGTTGAGCATTTCTTCAAGTGTCTCTTATCCATTCTAGATTTCTTTTTTGTGAATTCTCTTTTTAGATCTGTTCCTCATTTTTTGATTGGGTTACTTTGGTTTGCTGGTGTTTAATTTCTTGAGTTCTTTATATATTTTGGATATTAGCCCTTTGTCAGATGTGGACTATGTTCATAGCAGCTTTATTTGTAATAGCTAGAAATTGGAAACAACCCAGATATCCTTCAACCAAAGAATGGATTAAACAAAACAAAACAAAAAAACTGGTACATTTACACAATGGAATACTACTCAGCTATCAGAAACAAGGAAATCATGCAGCTTGCAACCAAATGGATGGAACTAGAAAAGCTCATCATGAGTGAGCTCTCAGACCCAGGAAGATACACATGGCATCTATTCACTTATAACTGGATTTTAGCATTACAGTATAGGATAACCATCCTACAATCAATCGACCCAAAAGAGCAGGAACAGGGACTTGGTTACCCATCAGTGGGACACCCCACCCTAGTGGAACTGCCATGTATGCCTCCTGTGCAAGGGGAAGCTTAGACCTCATGTGACTAATGAACTCGGGGGGGGGGGGGGGCGGGAATGTGGAAACCCCCCACACCAGAGGGAGGGGATGGAGGGGAGGGGGTGGCAATGGAGACATAACGAAGTAATAAATGTTTAAAAAAACCAACCCCCCCTCCAAGAAAAACCCTCAGTAAACAAATCCAACAACAAATATTGAAGGGCTACTAAAGACAGTACCATGTTGGAAGGCTTGCACACATTTGATCTGTGTGCAAGGTTCTCATTTGCTTAGTCTCTCATTTGTTTAGTCACAGAGCTCTGGAAGTGGAGGCATGCCTGTCTAGATCTGTTTAAAGATCATAGAATTTTGGACTGATGCTGCCTAGAAGTTGAAAATGGATGAAAACATTTCCCCCAAATCAGTTCTTGTCTGGAGCTGTTTTTGGTTTTGTTGTGAGGTTGTTCTATTTGAATCCATTTGCTCTCTGTGCCAGGCAGTATATTGAAGGAGGCAGGCTTTTTTTAAGGTATAGCAGAAGTTCTGATGAAGGATGCCATGTAAATTTGAAGCTGAATGGAGCTCCAAAAGGAGTAGGGTGTTAAAGGCACTTGTGAGCCAAGACTTTGATCAGGGTGATAGTTCAACAAATGTAGCTGGGTAAAATAGAATGTTTAAAATAAGTTAGAAATCAAGTGGTAGACCATATATGAGCTTGGGTAAATAAGACTGGACTATGAAAGCATTCTGAAGCCCTTGACAGTGTTTGAGAGGCACTGATTTACTTCACACCCTAAGATAAGGACCCATATATTAATATAATCTTTAAGAGTAGCAGCCGCTAGTGAATACGAGTTGTGAGTGTTCCAAACCTGAAAACGGAAATAAGGAAAAAAGGGAGGAAAAGCATAGCTTATAAATAACAAAGCAAGGTAATGCAATATATCAATAACATGTATGTAGATTACTACACTCAAGGCTTTTTTGTTTGGTGTTGGTTTTTAAGCAGGGTCTTGTTTTGTAGCCTGCGCTGTTTATGAACTGTTTCATCCTTGTAAGAGCTACGATGACAGGTGTATCCCACCATGACTGGTGGCTTTACAATTTTTAGAAGACATGCAGAAAGCAAAAACATAGGTGATACTACCAGACAGTTTCAGTGTAACACTGATTGTGCCACACTTGCTCCATGGATTCTTGTCATTTCACTCTGTAGGGTTTTGTGGGTTTTTATTTGTCTGTGATACTGAGGATCCAACCAAGGGCCTCATGTGCTCAGCAAGCACTCTACCATTAAGCTACATTTCCATTCCTTAGTTCACTTTGAATTAGTGAGGACGAGTTATGAGAGGCAGAACTTAGATCAGCATTTACAAAGAAATGCCATTTTGCATTAGAAAGGAGCATAGAGCACTGGACGCAAGGCATGATATAGACTTAATTCTGCTTCTGGGGCAGGACTGCAGTGGATGGTTGTCCTTGGAGAAGCACATGCCAGCTATGTTAGAATTTGCCTTGGTGTTATGTCATTTCCCTTATTGTTTCCTCTTCAGTGACACTTCACCAAATCCTGACATTCAGTTACCGGAGCCCTTCTTTTAATGTGGTTTTGCCTTGCCTCCTTTTGGGATGAAAAAAAAAGGTCATGAGATGAATAGTCACTTGATGAACACTGTGTAAGAACACAGTGACTACAAATGTGCAAGAAAAAAATACTCCACTACAGTACTCCATGCAGCCTGTGCTGGACAACTTGACATAAGCTAGAGTTATCTGAAACAAGGGAACCTCAGTTGAGAAAATGCCTCCATAAAATCCAGCTGTAGGATGTTTTCTTAATCAGTGATTGATGGGAGAAGGCCCAGCCCATTGTGGGTGGGGCCATCCCTGGGTTGATGGTCCTGGGCTCTATAAGAAAGCAGGTTGAGAGCAAGCCATGAAGACCAAGCCAGTAATCATCACTTCTCCATGACTTCTGCATCAGCTCCTGCCTTCAGGCTCCTGGCCTGATTGAGTTCCTGTCCGAACTTCCTTTGATGATGAAGTGATATGGAGGTGTAAGCCAAACAACCCTTTCCTCCCCAAATTGTTTCGCTCATGATGTTTCATCACAGCAATAGTAACCCAGCCGAGGACAGTTCAGCCCCTTCCTAAAGCAAGTTTCAGTGAGGGCTTTTACTTATGGGTCTCTGGCTATATCATTCCAAATGTTTCTCAGATGGAGCCTCTGGCTGAGATGGTCTTGGAACTTGGTAGAAAGAAGTGGTCCTATCAGAATACTCTTCCTATGACTAAGAACCCCAACTTGAGGACAATATTGAAAGCAGTGTTGTGTCCCATGATCCCTTTCAAAGGCATACCTGATCCAATGACTCCAAGACCTACTAGGCTCCACCTCTTACATTCCTGCAGCCATTTAATAGCATCATGATTGGAACCAAACTGAAAATACTAGGTAAAGGACGCCCTCCTATAAGATACAATTGGAGACCAGTGAGAAGGCTCATGGGATAAAGGACTTGTCACACCTGACAACCTGTATTTCATGCTGGAACACACATAGCGAAGAACAAACTCCCTTAAGTGGTCCTCTGACGTCCACATGCAATCCACATGTGCGTGTCCACACACACACACAATAGTTTTTAAAGATCTATGTGAAGGAGGGACATACATAGCTTGTAAAGTGCTAGTGCTAATAATGTGGCCTGTCTCCACCCTTTGATGCTCTCTGCCCTCTGGGTTAGTTCTTAGAACAGCATCCCACTATGTACTCCAGACTGCTTTAACACACTGGCCTCCTGAGCACCTGTACTACAATCATGAACTACCATACTTGGCTTCCCAGACAGTTATTACTAAGAATATTTGAAGAACATTAGGGCCAAATCAAAAGAAGATGAAGAACAGATAATGAGTTGAATGAATCTGACTTTTCCATCTAAGGCTTAAAAAAATAACCATTTTTTAAAGCCTTAGAGGAAAAAGTATGCCTCATTTAAAGAACCGCTGTTTTCTTCTGTTAATTGGAATCCACTGTTTTTGCCTTTTCCCTGGTTCCGAGAAAACTCAAAGTCAAATTTAGGGTTCATGTATGTTAACTATAAGTGAAGTGGTCCAGGGAACGGGCATGCCAGTGTGAAAATGTTGAACTTTTGCCATAATAAGGCACTTCCCCCGCAACAGACACACACAGGCACACACACAAGTCAGAAGCCCTAAAACACAGCAAAAAGCCAATGTCCATAGAAATATTCACTGGAGAAGAGAAAGAATTGCAAACAGTTTTCCCAGCAGTAAGACTCCTTATTGTAACACGGCCATATGTGTTGTCCTGTGTGGAAGCTCATGTGTCTGGACTGGGCAGTGTCTAAGGGGAAACACGGGGGCAGGCTGGCTTTGAAATGCCAAGCCAAGACATGTGAAACTGGGAACTGAAGGTTTTTACACATAACAGTTTTTATGACAAATGCAATATAAAGATTTATAGCTTCTATTCAAACACTCACAAGACAGAGTTTCAAGAACATTACAAATTGTGTATTCATTGATAAAATCCATTTATTTCATTTTTTGTTTAACAACTGGAATTCAAAGTGTTAGAGATCTGCCTGACCCCAGTGGAAAAATACTAACAAAAATATTTTTTTAAGTGCCACTTCAGAAGAAGATACATGTGCTTCAGAGTTATTTTGAGTTACCTTAAATTATAATACTAACTTTCCTGACTTTTCAAAAACTGTAAAACTGACTTTGTGACTTTATATCATAAATCTACGCTATATGTAAAACACAGGTATGTCCAACAAACAAATACATTGAACTTAGGTACCAACCGGTAACTGCTGGTGGCCTGGCCTCAGGCAACTTACACCAAGGGTGTGTGGATTAAAAAGCATGCATACTCTTACCAGCTGGTTACTGTCAAGAGAACAAAAAGAAGCTACTGCTCAGGCTGGTTCCCCAATGGAAACAAGTGAAGAATGACGTAAAAACATTGTGAAATAGAGAAGGCAGACCAAGGCACACAGCCCTGTAAGGTGTATGTGCTCTGTGCAAAGCCTGTGAATGTGTTTTTTTTTTTTTTCAGAAAGGCAAAGAAAAATGAAAATAAATTAACTATATTGCTAAGTAAGAAACCACATATGGCAATAAAAATACCATACTTGGGTCACTGTATGGAAAAGCTGGCGAAAGCCCATACTAATTTTTATTTCGTTTATTTCTTGGTTCAATCTCAGCATGTTCAGTGGCTCTAGTACGGCGATTCTGTTGTGGTCTTCTATCTCCGTTTTGATCATTTCTGAAAATAAGAAAAAAAGACATATCAGAAAGCAACAGTTATATTCTACGGGAACTCTTAGTGTACGAGGTGCTTTCACATTCGTGATTTCACTACAGCCCACAACTGCCCAGTTTGTATTATCACTATAATTATCATTCCCACTTTGTTAAGTATGACGGCAATAAGTTTTCAAGGACCAAAGAAAGAGTTCTTCTCTTGAATCAAAGTCCAGTAGCTTTAAAGAGCTGTGTACAGTGGTATGCCTGTAATCCCAACACTTGGAAGGAAGAGGAAGAAAAATCTGGTTTTGAGGACAATCTGATCTACATTGTGAGTTCCTAGAAGAAGGCACAAATATCAGACCTGGTCTTAAAACACAAATAGGGCTGGAGGGATAGCTCAATCATTCAAATCTTGAGTTCCATCCCTGTGGTGGTTTGAAGAAGAATGACCCCCACAAGCTCACATATTTGAATGCTTAGTCATCCAGTAATGGAAGTACTTAGAAGAATTAGGAGGTGTGGCCTTGTTGAAAGAAGTGTGTCCCTCAACGACTGAAGATTGATGAGGTAATATATGGAGAGAAAATGGGAACTGTCCAGGCAGCCACTGGTATGTCATTTCTTAGTATGGGAAGCTGCAGGCCCTGTACTTCCTATAAAATCAGATATATTTATCCCTCTCAGGTCTCTGAGGTGGTTGAAGAACAGATAGCTAGAGTCTCAGAATTAAATTTTGAGTTGTTTAGGAATCAAGAGAGTGTTATAGATCTAAGAAGATACTTTTAAAATTGTGTTGCAAGTTAGTATGAATGCTGAGTTAGATATAGAACTTTAAACTCATGGAGATGGTTAGATAGTAGAATGTTAAAGTCAAGTACCAAATACATATGGACTGGTCATTGGGAATGTATGTTAAACCATATAACCCTCATAACTGTGGCCTAATTACCTCTGTTGTACTGTATTGTATTTATTATTATAAGAGAAAGAGCCATTTGTTGGACTGAAAGGGGAAACTGTAGGGGGAAATAAGATATACCTTAAACTTAAAAGAAAAAAAAAAGGGAAGAGGATGGGGGATGAGGGTGGGAGGGTGGGACTGGAGGGGGAATAGGGAGGGGACTGCGATTGAGATGTAACTTGAAGAAATAAAAAACAAAGGAAAAAAAAAGAAAGTCAGTATCAGAATCTCTTACTACATCTCTATCTTCCTGTGTGTGCATACAGGTGCGTATATATGTGTGCACATATAATTAAAGTAAGCAGTTTCAAGTGTGAGCCAAAGGGCAAGTCTGTGTTTAACATCTCCTTCCCAGAATTGTCAGAAATAAAGGTTTTGGACAATTAAAAAAAAAAAAAAAAAAAAGAAGTGTGTCCCTCGGGGTGGGCTTTAAGGTTTCAAAAGCCCCAGTCAGGTCCAGTGTTAGCTCTCTTCCTGCTGCCTGCAGGTCCGGTTGCAGAATTCTCAGCTAATTTTCCAGCATCATGTCTGCCTGCATGCTGCCATACTTTCTGCCATGATAACAGACTAAACCTCTGAAACTGTAAGCAAGCCCTAATTAAGCGTCTTCTTTCATAAGAGTAGCCATGGTCATGGTGTCTCTTCACAGCAACAGAAACCCTAACTAAAACAAATTCACATTAAAAAGCCAAGCACAGAGGCATATGCTTGTAACCCCAATAATGGGGAGGTAGACAGGTGGCTGGGTCCCTGGGCTAGGGCTCACTGACTATAGAAATAATTAAATTGTTTAACAGTATTTATATTATTGTTGATTGGTGGCTGTTAATCCTTAACCAGCCATTATAAATGAACACACAGACCCACGTGGATTTTAACAAGTCTTGGCCTGAATTGAGCGATCTTGGCCCATCTAAGCTAGCTCTTAATTCTATTTCTGAATAAAGCCCCATATAATATACATTAACGTCCCCTGGGCTGTTTTTCGCCACGCTATGCCAATGTTCCAGGTCATGTGGAATGAGGTTCTTTTCTCTAACCCATGGCATGTGTCTTCCTTCCTGCTCTTTGTTTCTTCTCTTAGAGGCTTCTTTTACCCATAACCTCTCTGCTTCAGAAGCCTCCACCTTAGTCCCGCCTACCTCTAACTTTGCCCAATCTCAGGCCTAATCCCTGGGCCTAACATACTAAGCACATATTTTTACCATTAACTCTTTTTTAATGTTGTTGTTTGTTTTGTGGAGATAAAGTCTTACTATACAGCTCTGGCTGACCTGAAACAAACAATGCAGGTCAGGCTGGCATGAATTCTAAAGAACAAGGTAGCAGTGCAAGGCAAACACATGAGTCCACATGCACTTGCAAGCCACATTCCTAACTGGGTGTACATGAGGAAGACTGGAATCAGCCAGAAACAGGAGTGCCTACTGAGATACCACTGAGGTAGGCAGAAAGTAAATCTGCCTGCCCAATTTCTCTTCTGTGAAGAGCAGAAATTCACTGATCCCTGGGACTCAGACAAAAATCTCTAAGTGGAAAAACAAGATGGAAAAATAAGAGCGGATCTCAGATAATTCAGCCAAGGAAGCCAGAAAAACCACTAAAAACCAACCAGGCCAACTCCCCAATCACCTGGCTTAACTCTTTACATTAATGGCCAGACAGAAGTAAGTTCTTTTCTAGGCATAGACGCTATTTAGCTCAGTCTCTGACATCCTACACAGTGTGTTCAGACTTAGGCTAAAATGAAGACACAAAAGAAGCAAAAAGGAGCCGACTACCATGCACAAAGCATATGATACAAAGGCAGCCCACATACTGGACCACGAGACCACACGACTTCAAAATAATCATGGCCCGTAATATACATTGATTGCTCTAGGAGAAAAGGCAGAAAATATCCAGAGAATTTCAGCAGACATGGAAATGATATGAAAAGTCAAATGGAAATGTAAAGCCTGACTAAATCCATCTTGAAATAAGATTCCATTTCATATTAGGTTTGGCTCAGAGCTGACCAACAAGTCTAAACATAAGTCTATGTTTTTTGGGTTGAGGGCTCTCAACTCAAACCGCTGCATTGATGAGCGTTGAGAGTCCAAGCTCTGAGCTTGAATAAACAACCCTCATGCATTTACGTCGGAGTTGGCTCCTGGATGGTCTTTGGGGTCTCGAGAACCAAGCAGAAGAGAAACTCTGGCAAAGTTCTAAGGTATCAGAGAGAAAATATTTCTTCAAAAGACAATTAAGTATAAGGTATAAAACTGGTAAATAATTCAGTAAATTTAAAAGATATGTGAACACAAACCATCCAAATTGGGGGCTAGCGAGAGATGGCTCAGTGGTTAAGAGTGCTCTGCTCCAGAACATGGGAGTTACCTTTTAACCACCTTTATTTCCAGTTCCAGGGGATTCAATGCTCTGTTCACCTTCACCTACACATGCACACACATTTTTTTTCTTTCTGTTTCAGTTTGGATTTTTTTAAAAAAGATTTATATGTATATATATGTATGAGAGAGTGTGTGTGGTGTGTATGTGCAAGACTAAAATCCCTGTAGAAGAAATAACTGTGGAAAATTAATTACACAACTACTGGTTTTCTAGAAATAATTAAAGACATCTAAACAAAGACTAAAGGTGCTCAACCCCAGGTTATTAACAAATAACAAATAGAAAACAGCTAGGTACATATTCAAAGTGCTAAAACTCTTTGGAGGCAGGCAGAGACAAAAAGAACATTCCATAGAGAAATTGAGCAAGATTTACAGTAGACTTCTCATCAGAAGCCAGACAGGCCTCGAGGTGATGCAGTGATAACTTTAAAGTGCCAGAAGAAAAACTGTCAACCTAGAATCCACCCCCAGCAAAAGCATCTTTCAAAGATGAAAGCTAAGGAAAGACATCACAGACAAAAGTTAAGAAGAGTGATGAATTTAAGAAATAACATAAGAAATACTAAAGGAAGCTTTTTACATCAAACAGGCATGATCAGCAGCTGTAAATCTGGATCTATTTAAGATGCATAGGAGTAAATACATGACAGTGGGACCATGAATAGGAAGAATGAAATGGAAACACAGTGCTGTTGGTTCTCATATGCCAAGGGACTCTTATCTGAAGGCTCACTGTGATAAAGATGCATGTCACAAATCCTAGGACAAACACCAAGTGTTTAAAAACAAAGACAAAACTAAAAACTAGTAAGCCAATACTGGACATAAAATGAAATCACTTTCATTGCCTATTAATCCAAAATGGATTCAGAAGGAGAAAAGGGAAAGAAAAGGTGTTAGACAAACAGAAAATGAACAAAATGGTCATGCACAGTCACTATTGAACTGAGGTGAAGGTCAGGTGGTCAAATGCTTGACTAGATGCACTCCAGCACTGCATCAATCTACAGACCTGCCCGTAATCCTAGCACTTGGGAAGTGGAAGTAGGAAGTTAAGTTCAAGGACATCCTTGGCTACAAAGCCAAGGCCAGGCTGGAAGACACTATAAAAACAAAAGCATCTTTCAATAACTACAGATTATGTCATTATAACTGGATGAACTGCCCAATTAAAAGACAGATATTTCATCAACAAAAAGTGAAACATAAGCCGGGCGTTGGTGGCGCACGCCTTTAATCCCAGCACTTGGGAGGCAGAGGTAGGCGGATCTCTGTGAGTTCGAGGCCAGCCTGGTCTACAAAGTGAGTCTAGGACAGCCAGAGCTGTTATACAGAGAAACCCTGTCTCGAAAAACCAAAAAAAAAAAAAAAAGTGAAACATAATCATGTGTTATGGGTTTATAAAAAGCAATCTAAATATGTCAAAAACTGGGAAAGGCTAAGGTAACTAAGGACAAACTATTAAGTAGCTGACAGCTCCACAGACATCAGAGGCAGTGGGTTTCTGCAGAAAGTGCAGTTTATGTTTCACAGCATGGACAGAGCCAGAGGACAGGCATCTGAGCTGCTCAAGACCCGGTTCCCACAGGGTGACACAGAGAGACCAGATGACACCAGTATGAGCAAGCAGATCATGCTGGAAAAATCTTTTTAATGATATTTTGTCTTCTGTTTCTGGACAGGGGTTCTTCCAATGCTTCTTACCATACAAACACCTGGATACATGTTCACCAAGATACATGGTGATACATGTTCACCAAGAACAGTCATTGCCTACCTTTTCAGAACAAAGAAAGGCAAGACTCTTAGACATGGGTTTCCCATAGATACCTACTCAGTTTCTACACCAGAGTGGCTTCTGGAGAATTAAGGGCCATTAGCCACTGTGACCAACTGATAGGAATTAATTCATTCGATTTGTCTCATAGAATGTTTAATTAAGAGTACTAGCAGCAGAACATGGTGAATTTGCAATAGTAAACCCAAGTATAAAGTCAGGGTCCCAGACCCAGCAAGAAGAACAATTCTATAAACCTTCAGTGGCCACCTTAGAATCCACTTGGAATCTTGGGAGTGATTCAGGATATTCCTAAATACCTTCTAGGGGTAAGGTAGTTAATCAGCCACCTGAGCAAAAGTCAAGGACTAACAACTGGATAGTTCTTACTGTAGGAATAGTGGGGTATGCAAACACCACCATTAACAGTCCCCTAGAATTAAGTTTTGTACAAGGTGATAGGTATGGGTCTAATTTCATTCTTTTGCAAGTGGACATCCAGTTGGACCAGCACCATTTGTTGAAGATGCTGTCCTTCTTCCATTGTGCGTTTTTGGCTTCTTTGTCAAAGATTAGTTGGCCATAGGTGTGTGGATCCATGTTTGGGTCTTCAATTCGATTCCATTGATCCACTGGTCTGTTTCTATACCAGTACCATGCTGTTTTTATTACTGTTGCTCTGTAGTACAGCTTGAAATCTGGGATGGTGATACCTCCAGATGTTTTTTCATTGGACAAGATTGATTTAGCTATTCTGGGCTTTTTGTTGTTCCATATGAAGTTGAGACTAGCTTTTTTCCAGGTCTATAAAGAATTGTGTTGGTATTTTGATAGGAATTGCATTGAATCTATATATTGCTTTTGGTAGGATAGCCATTTTTATTATGTTGATCTTACCTATCCATGAGCATGGGAGATCTTTCCATCTTCTAAAGGCCTCTTCCATTTCTTTCTTCAGGGGCTTGAAGTTCTTGTTATATAGGTCCTTTACATGCTTGGTTAGAGTTACCCCCAGGTATTTTATGTTGTTTGTGGCTATTGTGAAGGGGGTTGTTTCCCTTATTTCTTTCTCCGTATATTTGTTTGTTGTATAAAGAAGGGCTTCTGATTTTTTTGAGTTAATTTTGTATCCAGCCACCTTGCTGAAGTTGTTTATCAGCTGTAAGAGTTCTTTGGTGGAGTTTTTGGGGTCGCTTATGTATACTAACATATCATCTGCGAATAGGGATAATTTGACTTCTTCATTTCCGATTTTTATCCCTTTGATCTCCTTTAGTTGTCTTATTGCTCTAGCAAGGACTTCAAGTACTATATTGAAGAGATATGGTGAAAGTGGACATCCTTGTCTTGTCCCTGAGTTAAAGACCTTAACATAAGGCCAGCCACACTAAAGATACTAGAAGAAAAAGTAGGAGAAACCCTCGAACTCATTGGCACAGGTGACAACTTCCTGAACAGAACACCAACAGCTCAGGACCTGAGATCAACAATCAATAAATGGGACCTCATGAAACTGAAAAGCTTCTGTAAAGCAAAGGATACTGTCATTCGAACAAAACGGCAACCAACAGACTGGGAGAAAATCTTCACCAACCCCACATCTGATAGAGGGCTATTATCTAAAATCTACAAAGAACTCAAGAAACTAAATGCCAAGAAACCAAATAATCCAATCAAAAAATGGGAGATGGAGCTAAATAGAGAATTCACAAAGGAGGAATCCCTAAGGGCTGAGAGACACCTGAAGAAATGTTCAACATCCTTAATCATCAGAGAAATGCAACTCAAGACGACCCTGAGATTCCACCTAACACCTGTTAGAATGGCTAAAATAAAGAGCTCAAATGATAGCGCATGCTGGCGAGGGTGTGGAGAAAGGGGTACCCTACTCCATTGCTGGTGGGAGTGCAGGCTTGTGCAACCACTATGGAGGTCTGTCTGGCGATATCTTAGAAATCTAGGAATAACCTTGCCTCAGGACCCAGCCATACCACTTCTGGGTATACACCCAAAGGACCTCTCACGGAGACATAGGGAAGTCTCCTCATCTATGTTCATAGCAGCCTTATTTGTAATAGCTAGAAATTGGAAACAACCCAGATGTCCCTCAACTGAAGAATAGATTAAAAAATTGTGGTACATCTATACAATGGAATATTACTCAGCTATCAGAAACAATGAAATCATGCAATTTGCAACCAAATGGATGGATCTAGAGGAGCTCATCCTGAGTGAGCTAACCCAGTCTCAGAAGGATGCACATGGCATCTATTCACTTATAGTAGGATTTTAACTATATCGTACAGGATATCTGTACTACAACCAACACATCAAAAGGAACAAGGACATAATTTTTTTTTTAATCTTTTTCTTTTTCCTTCTTTTTTTCTTTTTTTCTCTTTCCTTTTCCCTTCTCTTTTTCCTCTCTTTTTTTGTTGATATTCTTTGTTTTTGTGGGTTTGTGTGTTTGTTGGTCTTTTTTTTAGTATTCCCCCAGTAGCAATGAGACACCATTCACTGGCAGTACTGCCTCGTAGGCCCCCGGTGAATGAAGAGGCTCTTGGCCCTCATATGACTCCTGATCTGTGGTGAGAGACTGTTAGGCAGGGACACTCCACCCCAGAGGAACAAGACGGAAGGGTCAGGGGGTAGAGCATGGGAGGGTGGGGCTAGGAAGTGGGAAAAGAGGACAATATGATAAGGATGTAACCTGAAGCAACAAACAAATAAATTTATCAACTAAAAAAAAAAAAAAAAAAAAAAAGAAAAGAAAAAAAAAGGCAGGGGGCAGGGCTGAAACACTGTGAATGGAACAGAGGATACAGCCATTCGGCCTGGATTTGCAGACCTCCAGGTGTAGAGAAGACGTGGAACTAAGGTAAAATATAAGAGAATTGTGGTATTGGCCCATGCCTTTGACTTCAGCGGAGACGGGGGGGGGGGGGGGGAACCTTAGAGTTGGTGGTCTTATGTACTCTGGAGTCATACGGAGCGGGGTGGTGAGGGTGCATACTCTTGGTCCCACCATTCAAGAAGAGTACACCCTTGGTCCCAGCTCCCAGCACACTGGAGACAGAAACAGGCAGATCCCAGAGCTCAGGGTCAGCCTGATGCAGGGCAAACTCTAAATAGAGAAAGACTTCGATCCAGGAGTGATGGAACACATCTTTGATCCCTTCAGATGAGAAACACAGGTCCCTGTTCCCAATAATTAGAGTTCAGAGACACACACATGGGATTTGGAGGGACCTAGGTTTGGAGGCTACTTACAAAAGGCCGTCTCGATGCAGGCAGATTGTCCTTTGGGATCTCAAAATATATACACTAGAGCTGGTTTAGCTCCAAGGTGACAGAATGATTTCTTCTTTAACCCGGATTGAAAGATAACGCTTTGTATGTTGTCAGAAGGCCAAATTTGCTTAAGGAGAAGTACTACCTAGCCCCCCCCATCCCCCCCAGAAAAAAAAAAAAGGGCAATTGTCCTAGGGTTGGGATTGGGGCAGGGCTCTGTTCTTATCGTTCCAGGAGAATCGAAGTGTCCATTAGGGGAGCCTGGGGACGGCGGACAGCGGAATCCTCAGCAGAGAGCAGAATCAGGCACCAAGGAGGATGAGTGACCCAGTTGATTCTGCCTGACAGACTTCCTCAATAGCTGTCTCCATCGGGGGCCTGCAACCACCACTGCAATCCAGTGTCGCTGGGACCGTTCAGCTCTACACAATGCCCCGGCCGGAACCTCAGTGAAGCCTCCAAGATCAGCTTCTGCCTACAAACCCCTTAGGTCATCTAAACAGCTGAGAACAGAAGGACTGAACATAAAAGGATTGTACTAACATTTTTAATCATTTTTCCCATTTGGGTTGGGGCCCCAAACAGGTCTACTACGACCCAAATCAGCAGGAAGTCACTTTAAGAGAGCGACGTCCCATGCCCAGAGGGTGGGGAGGGTGTTTCTCCACCCTTCTTTTTGGTTATTTGAAGGATAACTGAAAACTCTGTTATGTAGGGGAAGAGTCTACAAGCTGATAAATGGTCCTGTCTTAATGGGTTTTGGAGGTTAGCCCCAGGGAATTCCTACTTTTCCTTTTCTGTATCCTTCTTCCTCTCCTATGTAGGAGTGCATGGGCTTGAGAAAAATGAGATATAGACATAGCACAGGAAGGTCCAAGAAGAAGGGGCAGATTATTGAATATGCCCTTATACCTTTGTATATTGATACAAAATTAGTAGTTTATTTGTCTAAAGTGGTATTGACCATTGTTTATTGTGCAAAAATAAGATTGTATTGGATTACATCGGTATTGATCTTTGTATATTGATACAAAATTAAGATTATAGTTGGCCACAATGGTATTGACCCTTGCATACGGACGTAATATTAAGATTATATTGGGCTACATAGGCATTGATCTTGGTATATTGATACATAATTAAGAGTATATTTAACCACAATTGAATAGATCTTTGTATATTGATACAAATTTAAAGATAATGCTTCCCAATGGTATCATACCTAGAGATACTTAAAAATAAAATGTGAAGCTCTGACCTCTTGATACCAACCGTCTAAAATGGTCTAGGATAGTTAAAACAAACTCCTAGTCATGCAAACATGTCTCTTTGTTAGCTACTATGACAGTCTATCACAGATATTCTCTAAACTACCCAGTAATCAAGTTGCTAAGAGACAAGCAACATTTGCTTATCTAAATACAAGAGATGGTTAGGGCATCTTCAAAAACCCCTCGAGATCTGCAGAATATGGCATTCAAAGATGTTATCTTAAATCAAGATTTTTTTTTGATATCGAGACATATCAGCGCCTGACAGCACCCCCTATTCTACTCCAAGTAGAAGATAAGCATCGAAGAACCTCCACTGTAAGATGGTTGAATTAGTGGCAAGCCTATCTCTTGGCATGAAAAAACCCCTTGCACCAACTGCAGACAGACTGCTGTCCAAAAAGGACAAAACTTGGTAGCAGGGAAGTCGACAGCCTAACTCTGCCAAGACAGGGTAGGTAAGTCCTTCATAATCCCTGCTCTACAACAAATGTCTGTCAGAGAAACAGGACCCAAAGCCTGAAGATTGATGCTGGAATGTATGGAGAGAAAATGGGAACTGTCCAGGCAGTTATTGGTATGTTCTTTCTTAGTTTTGGAAGCTGCAGGCTCTGCACTTCCTATATAAGCAAATATATTTATCCCTCTCAGGTCTCTGAGGTGGTTGAAGAATAGACAGATAGAATCTTATAGTTAAATTTTGAACTGTTTAGGAATCAAGAGGGTGTTATAGATCTAAGAAGATACTCTTAAAAATGTGTTGCAAGATAGTATGAATGTTGAGTCACATATAGACCTTTAAACTCATGGAGTTGGGTAGATAGTAGAATGTTAAAGTCAGGGGCCAAATAGGTATAAACTGAACATTGGGAAGGTATACTGGGCCAATTTACTCTCATAAATGTGGCATATTTATATCTATTGTTTTGTATAATACTTACTGTTATAAGAGAAGGAACCAGCTGTTGGACTGAAAGGGGAAACCTCTGGAGGGAAGAGGGTGGAAGGGCGGGTTAGGAAGGGGGAATAGGGAGGGGTTTGTTACTGAGATGTAACTTGAAGAAAAAAAAATAAAGTATTTAAAAAAAAAAAAAAAAAAACAGTCCCCTAGAAAGCTCCCCCAAGTAACATAAGGCAGCTTCAATCTGGAAAGCTCTCCACAGTTTTCTGACGGGTGTTTCTTTGAATTCTTAAAAATTGATAGTGATCATCACTAGTGTGTTAGTCATGTTTCTGAGAGAAAGGAAAATTAACACCTGTCTTTCATACAAGCAGCATGTCTAGGGCACCCCCCCCC
>CAJQZJ010032121.1:5998842-6057622 GCA_907164525.1 Lophiomys imhausi
AGTATGAATGTTGAGTCACATATAGACCTTTAAACTCATGGAGTTGGTTAGATAGTAGAATGTTAAAGTCAGGGGCCAAATATGTATAAACTGGACATTGGGAAGGTATACTGGGCCATTTAACTCTCATAAATGTGGCATATTTATATCTGTTGTTTTATATAGTATTTACTGTTATAAGAGAAGGAACCATCTGTTGGACTGAAAGGGGAAACTGCTGGGGGGAAGAGGGTGGAAGGGCGGGATAGGAAGGGGGAATAAGGAAGGGTTTGTGACTGAGATGTAACCTGAAGAAAAAAAATAAAGTATTTAAAAAAAAAAAAGGCTGGGAATGGAAGATAAAGAAACAAAGTGCAAGTTGACATCATCTAAGGAAGCGGAAAGGAGGATTACCTGTGGCTGTAAAGGCTACCACTGCACCTGAAAACAAAGTGAGAAAGACCCCGTTGAAAGAGAGGGACTGCCTGTGTAAAAGAAAGGACAAAGGGAAGTGGCTCCAGCAATGGGGTAGGAATGAGGCAGAAGGAAAGACTCACCTCAGACCTAAGGAAGGATGTTTATTTGCTCTGAGACTTTGCTTAACAAACTATCACACTATCCAAAGTAATAATGTGGACATAGAAACGACATCTGACAAGTAAGTAGTTATTACACCAGGACTACAGTCACACAATGAAACCATACAAACAAGAAACAGAGCAGAAATCTTTGCCTTCCATCTGGATTGTTAGTCTCTTCCATCTGAATACACAAAGGTTTTGTATAAAGAGCAACTGCACAGAATTCTCATTTCTCAGGCCCAAGTCACACATCTGTTCATCACGAGAACTCACTTGTGAGATGCTTCCCAGGCTTCCTCTTCTTCCAGAAGATCTCTTATGATGTCCGAACTGGAACTAAAAGGACATGTATCAGCAATGCCAACCTTCTGAGGTCTGTCCTAACCGAAACATAAACACTGGGAGCTGGGGGGAGGGGTGTGGACAAGGTGGCACAAGTGGATACAGAAGGGTAGGCGCGCTCACCATCTATATTGTGAAGATGGTTTTGTAGCCACATATCTATGTGGAACATCATCAAATTGGGTCCCTTAAATATTTACTATATGCCAATTGAATTTTTAAATATCTGCAAAAACTTTCATGAATTAGCAATGATGAAAACAATGAAGAAAGCTTAAATAAATCCCTCAACATAAAACCTGAGTCTAGACAGAGCAGTGACATAAGGCTTTTTAATCTTCCACATCAGTCAAAGATCAAATCACTTTTTAGTCAGTTCCCAGCACTATCAAAAAAGGAAAAGAGAAAAAAAAAGTGTTTTAAAAACTAAATTCTAGTGGTGAGATTCCTAAGAGATAACTCTCTAAGTGGCTTTTAGTCTCTTGGTAACGACCATAAAGCATAACACACGTGAGCAGGGCTAATAATGGAAATGTGTTATAAAGGTATGACCTAGCTTAAATGCCACACTCTCTAATGGTGCATGGAAAACAAAGTCATAGGGGGCATGGATTATTCCTTTAAAAGAAAAAAATTGTTTGAAGGCTTTAGCATCTTGTTCTTATCCAATTAGTAAAAATTACTTAAGAAAAGTCATGTGTCCACTTCTCTAGAAATTATACATTGAATGTCACAGGAACCATATGGGACATTTAAAAACAAATGTCACTTGGTAGAATAAAGACAGTTTGGTGAGAAACAACAGGGTTGAAAATATTAAATGCTAATAATGTCTCAAATGATACACTGATAACAAACGTTTTATATTATGAAGATTCAAAGTGTCAATGAAGCACCTTCAACCATTTCTGACAAGCCACACTAAAGCAGCATTTGCCTCTGATGCCTAGGTTTCAGATGCCTAGACAAAAGAGGCCACAGAGATCATCAAACTCAGCTTTGCACCAAATGTCTCACTCCATGAGTTGCCTCAAGTCCTCTAGATTCTCAAGGAGCCTCATGCAGGGTCTAGGTGGAGAGGCGGTCCAGTCACACTGCATGTATCCCCCACACTTCTAGTATGGGCATCTGAGAACAAGAAGTGCACCGGTTATAACAACTTCAGGTACTTATGGCTTGAAAAATATCCATAATAAGGAACAGATGTGACTTCAGCCACACTTTAGTTGTGTTTAATCATATAGCACTACACACATACCATTTTTAAATGGTAGCACACACATCTGTAGGTTACTGCCTTGTCTACAGTCAAGTCTATCTTAACCACATATGAACTGCACTTATTCCTTTGGGCCCCTGTGTTGGGAACCCCTGACCCAGCCTGCCATAGTACCCAAGTATCTACTATTCTTTCCCACTGAGAAATGCCCCCTCTCAAAAGCTAGGTGTCCTCTGGAACAATGAGCATTTTTTTCATCAGTCAATTTTACCAACACTGGTTTGTAACAACCCTTTCCTTTTAAACAAGGACTGAAATGGAGCTTTTATTAGAAGAGGAAGAAAAGCAGATGGCCCCACAGGTCATTTAGTTGACTTCACGAACTTTATTACTCTCTGGGAAGCAGACACACACAGCCCCTACCTGGGGCTTATGTCCACTGCCACTGCCATTCCCACAAAAACAGTTTTAAACCTTTCTGTCACAAAATCTCAACTCTGGCTTCTCTTATTATGCAGTAACTGTTTTGACTGCAGGAAACCCACAGCCATTTAAGTTTTTCATGTCCTCCTGGACAAAATGTCTGGCAGTATTTCTGGGAGTGGAGATTACTAGACTATATTTCTGGCTAGTGTCACGTGGTCAGAAGAGTAAAGTCTGCTTCTTGTTCAATACCTCTTCCACCGAAACCACTGTAATTGGTTTCTCTAAGGTGTTTTCAGATCAACCAGCACAGTCACTGGTTTGTTAAAGGAAATATACAATATGTGCAGTGCACATGGCATATACTTGAGAGGCTTCTGCAATGATGCCTCAGTGGAAACGTGGCCGATTCACAAAGCACACCAAGTTGCTTCCCCTGCCTTCAATGTTCAGCCAGGATGGCAGCTCCACACTGCCCTGAATTCTCATTTCTTTCCTCCAGTACATCTTAGACTCTCATGAGAACACTCACAAAATCAAAAACTGATACAAAGTCTAGGAAGTGTCACGTTCACCTTCTAGGAAGTTTCAGGGTCTATGCTACATCTACTACTTCAATTTTGTCACTACTGAATACTAAGAGCTGACAGGAACACACAGCATCACTACCAGACAAACCGCTCAAATCTGTCTAAAGAAATGCGCTCACCATATTTTTCCCAAAAGCCAGCTGTGAGAAATTAAGCACACAGCCTCATGAATAGGATTTTACAAAGCTACTGTAGCACGTAAGTCAGTGTTACTAAAATTATCACTCAAAGACTCTTTTTCTGTAGACAGAAGCTATTAACATATTTGAAGTCTTAGTCCTTCTAATATGCCTTGAAGATAGGAAAAAAAAAACTCCTAAAATACTGTCAAAACATCTAAAAAAAAACTCTTCAGGGAAATTCAACCACTCACTGTGATACACCCAGGGTCAGAGCATGTGCAATCCTAACATAAACATAACTTTTGCACCTAAAGTAAGGAACTTCTGTATAAACTTCAGCATCTCTACTAGTCAGGTTTTGGAACATATGGAAGACTGGAATTTAAGGTCTGGCACATAAAATCTGCAGCATAACTATGGAAGAATATTGAGATTGTATCCTCTGATGTCACCATCTGTCCAACTATTGTGGACATTATTATACAGATCATATGTGAGAAAGTCTCACTGACAATTATATGAATCTTAAATTCTAAATTCCTAACCTGGGTTCTGGAAAATTCTAGTAGGCTTAATTTTCCATACCACTTAGACCTCATTTTCAGCTCAAACGAGAGAGATGAGCTAATGCATTTGTAAGTGTGTACATGTACCTTGGAAGAGATGAGAATTTCACTCTTGCTCTGTGAACATTACTTCTTTTAAAATGCTTTTTGCATATTCCTTCTCTAGAATACAATTTCATCTAACAGCAATATTTTACTACCAAAGATGAAAAAGATGTAAAATACTCCTGCAAAGTATTTGGGGGTGGGGCACACACACAAAGATTTCAGTGTAAGCATTCCTAAGATGGACTTCTGTTCCTGTAACTGAATGTGCAAACTTAGACAAGTTCTGAAACCTTTCTAAACTTCAAAGCCTGTATCTGTATAGTCAGGACATATATTTTCCAGGGATATTGTTAAGATGAATCAATACAACACACTAAATGTTAAATACAGAGGTTGGCACATAAGTGTTCAATCAATGTTGCCTCCACTTTCATAAAACAGTTGAGCCCGGATTTTCCAAAATACTGTCACAGAACTGTTTCAATTTGCCCCAGGAAACCTGATCAGTACACATATCACTTTAATCTTTGATTCCCACTGTTTCTATGATACCAGGTGCAAAATCATCAGAGCTTGTTATTTACCTAGCTTGGCAAGTACGAAAGGTACTGAGCAGTAGGAAAAACACAAGTGTTTGCTATAAAAGTCCTGTGGAATAAAGATTACTTACAAGTGGAATTTTCTATTATCTAATAGCTACCCATTTCCAAGTGTCTTCAATGTGGTAATAAATTGAATGTGGTTGAGGATATGCAACATTAAAAAGAAAACTAACTCCTTTAGCACAAATCGAGTGTTCATTGAAAGTATATAAAACCTCCCACACACTGATCTTTCAGTAAACACTGTCCACTTGCATGAATCTTTCCTCAAAGCATGGTTTCTAGTAATCTGTTCTGTAGGGTGAGCCAATAGCTTAAATGTGAAATACCCTAGCAGTGGGCTAGTATTAGTATTAATAACTATTAGTAGTGATGTAATAAAAGTCAACATTCATCACAGAAAAGTTGCAAAGTACAGTAATATCCCATATACCTTACTTCCAATTTCTTCCACTGTTAACATGTACATTAGGGTGCTATATTAGATCCATCAAATCAAGCAATAGTAATCCATTTTTGTTACTAACTAAAGTACATATTCAGTCTTTACCTAATATTTTCTGCCCCAGAATTCCATGCAGGTTACATTACACTTATTTGCCATGTTGAGTTTCTCAGACATTCTTTGGTTTTGATGACTGTGGTGGTTTGAATAGGTATGGTCCCCATAGATTCATGTGTTTGAATGCTTGGCCATAGGGAGTGGCACTATTAGGATGTGTGGCCTTGTTGGAGGATGTGTGTCACTGTGGGGGCAGGCTTTGAGGTCTCCTATGCTCAAGCTCTGCCCAATGTGGCACAGAATCCTCTTCTGCAGCCAGTGGATCAAGGTGTAGAGCTCTCAGCTCCTTCTCCAGCACCATGTCTGCCTGCATGCTGCCATGCTTCCCAGCTGATGATAACGGACGGACTAAACCTCTGGCACGTAAGCCTTCCTCAATTAAATGTTTTCCTTTATAAGAGTTGCCTTGGTCATGATGTCTCTTCATAGCAATAAAACCCAAACTAAGACAAGGACCTTAATATTCTAGAGATTGGTCAAACATTTTATAAAATGACCCTCAAATGGAGATCAGTGGCTCCCCCACCCCCACAATGTGACTTGAGATGCCAGTCAGAAGCAAACCACAGAGACTGAGTGGTCCTTACATCTCACAGAATTCATGCTATCAACGTGCACCACTGCTGATGCTGATGTCATCACTTGACTCAAGTGGTGCTTTCCAGGGCTCTCTGTTTTGGGACTAACTCTCTTCCTTCTTTGGAGGAAGGTCCCTAGGAGCAGCCCTCGCTGAAGGCACGGGGGTCACACTGCACCTCATTGATGGGAAGTATCCAAGTCAATCAATCTCCACCCACAGTATTCTATTCTCTTCTACTGTATTTCTTAATCACCATGAAATGGATGCACAGACATTTATTTTATGCTGTGGGTTAATCCAATACTACAGTATTTATGTTACTTCCTAAACTCTCACTTTCTTTAGCCACTAGAAACTCTTGCTTTTGGTTCCTATGTCCCCAAGACATATTATCAGTTGCTACCGTTTGTGATATCTTCTTCATTTTTCCTCACTCTGTTTCCCTGCTCCCGATTCTTCTTTTTGGACTTCCTTGCTTTCTTACAGTATAAAACAATCTATGTTTATCTTGCGTATTCTTGTACCAGTCCGAGAAACAGATTTCTACTGGGATCACTGGTGCTTTTTTGCTGGACAACAGTATTATCATAGAAACCAAGACGTACATTGAGTGTGCTGACTGACAATGTGCTATGTATGTGAGGATCCTTACAGCTGACAGGACAAGTAACTATGAATATAATATGCATATGCTAGCTCATTTACTTAATCAAATTTCTAAGTATTTCTTCCTATTTCCATTTCTAGTAAGCCAAACTTAAATTCTCATTTTAATGCCTCTAATCCCAGTCCAGTACTACATGGGTGTTTTAGCCATATTTGTTTGTAATCTCCCGCTACAGCAGAGAAACCTGGCTCCATCTTAAAAACTAGCATTGCAGAAAAACAATACACTAAACTACAGACAACCAGATTTAAAATAAAGTCTTCCAAAATGACAGGTTGAGTTAAAAACTAGAAATATTATGCTCCAAATGACAGTATACATTAAACAAAACAAGAACACTTCAAGACAGAAACCAAGATAATAAAGAAAGACCCCTAGCAATCAAAGAACTAACTCCTAATCCCACACTGATCCTCATCTACCTAAAGTAGAGATTTTTTTATTTACACACTGGTAAACTCCAGTTTCATGATGGATCAGTTTGTATTTGGTTTATTATGACACGAGATGAAAAAGCAGTTCCTCATCAACACATTTTCTGTTTTCCACCTGTGGGCCAATTTGGCACAGAGCTTTCTGGATAATCTGTCTGGTTTGTCCCCAAACACTCTGTCTATTTTTCAACAGCCTGCAGGCCTCTATGCTCCCCTTCTGGGCAGCAAAGGCAACTGTGCACATAGACAGCTATAGAGCCTAAGGAGCTCTGGAAAATCACATTCATTATTTCCCTCTTGTAGGGAGAGACCAGGACTTGGAAAGCCCCATCTGTACTCATAAAATGGACCAAAGCCAAACCCTATTCCTACTTCAGTTAACATCACTAACTAGCCTAGGCAGATCTCCTTCATACCCTGTCCCCATCCCTTCAGTGTACCAGATTTGGCCTCACTGTTGCAATGCACTCTGCCCAGCATGAGGGCTGAAAGCAGTAGGGAACAGTTCCAAGTGACAATGACACAAGTTCCCTGGCCTCACATGAGAACTTAGCCAAGCATTTAGACCAGCCCTTAGTTTCCCCAGCATAAAACCTCAGTCAGATAATGACATCTGGTTTGATGACATATGCCCTAAATGCTATCTTCTTTTTCCTGCCTCACTTTCCACTCCCTATATAGAGGAAAGTTAAATGCTTCCTTCCACCCAAATCCTCCTGTCAGTTGCTCCCTCAGGGCTAACTAACTACATACTTCTCTTCAGAGAGAAAACGCTGGGTTGCTTGAGGGTTCTGGAGTCAAACAGTTGGGTTAAACCTGATCTTGCCTCTTACTTCCTGACTACTCTGACTCCTGGCCACTTCATTTCTGCATCTCCAAGGGACTAAGATTACACATCTTACAGCACTACCATTACTAGAGTAGAATCCACTAAAGCACACACAGCTCACTTGCCTCCTGAACAAGGAAGGCTTCACCACTCTGTAGTCTTGATTGGTGTAACAGAACTACTGAGGGGCTCTGGGCAGGAATTAAAAAAGCTGTGGATTATTCATGAGTTCAAAACGTCCTAAAAGACCCATTCATTGGCTTTGAAACATCAAGGGACACACTCCAGAACTCACATCTCAAAATCATGCTCTCTTGTATTCACAACCCCAACTATTAGGGATACTCACTCCTTGCCTTGATCTGCACTGCAAGACCAGAGTATAGCACACCTTATATTGTTATGAGAGTACACTGGCTATTTAGAAAGTGCTTCCTGTTCCCCTCAATAAGCAATGTACTCCTTGCCCTTACCCACAGCCAATGGGAACAGCACCATCCTTAGATGATTGATCCAATGTCATTTTTTTCCCTTAAGCTATCTCCATTGTTTTCCATTTCTCTCAGAAGTTAAGAGAGGTTAGAATTTAACAACTAATATTTTCTAAAATGGTGTTAAAGTTTTGGGTAGGGGAGGGTTGTTTTTGTTTTTTTCCCCCCCTCTGGCTCTCAAGTTTCTAGATAGCTCTTTCAGAAATGACTAAAAATGAAGAAAAGTTCTATGAAACTTGAAAATACAAGCCAATAGCTAAGTGTTATTTAGTAAGGGCCCAATCCCCTATGCCTATATTTGTGAGGAATTTTGTTCATAAAGATGCTGTGTCTAACTTAACATCAAAAAAAAAGTCATCTTTTTTTTTTTCCGGGGGAGAGGGGGTAGATTTGCAAAGGTTACAATGTTATTCATTTACACATTAATTGACTCAGATTCTTTTATGCCCTACCCTCAACATCTGTGGGAAGGCTGATGAATTAGGGCAGGCTACAAACGTAAAAACAGAATCATGGTATTAGCTAATCTTAAAACATTAAAAGTCACAACTGCCCATGCTCTTTAATGTACTGGCTCAGATAATAAAACACAGCAGGCTCTGACCATAGGTTAACCAAATTAGATGGAAACTATACTCTTCACCCTATGTAAACTCATGGCTACTACTTTTAGAGTTAATTGCTAAAGCATAAATCTTCCTTTCTAAAACATATATTAAATGTAGAAAAATTAGCCATTTCAATTACAGTGTAAGAACCAAAATTCTTTCATTATGGATGAATCTTTTCAGAAGACTTTTTTTGAATTTTTAATAGAATGAAATGAGTTTTAATGTAATCACCTAGAGTTTATACCTAATTCAATATATTAATTTTTTTCAACATTTATTTACTTCAGAAGACTTTTAAAATTTTAGTGATTTCAAACCTACAAGTCCCTAGCCTTTTCAGCTGTTAATAGTTTCTCACGTCTATAAGTGCGGTTTACACACACTCAAAATGCTTAACCACAGAAAGCATGTCGTGGCCAGTGTTATTTAATTCATCATTGTGATTTTCTTAAGAATGAATCCATATAATAAATCAAAAAATTGAATACTGCTACAGTAATAGAATCCAGAGACCTTATTTGTATTTCTCCATTCATGCCAAAAGATGGTGTCTCTTTCAAATTAGAAACAAAATTTTTTTTTTAAATAGTGATCTAAAGATTCTTCCAAGAAAAAGTATGACACAATTCACAAGTCATTCTTTCATTCAGATGGTGTCTCTCAGTCCTCTAGGGTCACAATCAACAGCATCTTTGCTTCTAATTTAGCCTTCAATAAAAATGTAGTGCTCATGGTTTGCCAAGAATCAGTGAACAAAAGCACTCTTTTCTTGATTAATGAAAACAATAAGTTAATTTACAGAAATTTGGACAAGTTTCTTGAACTCCCGGAAATCATCTAGCAAGTAACTATATAACAATCCAAAATTCCTATTAATATTTATCATCTGTTTTCAAGCTGGCAAAAGAAGATCAATATAGTATTTACAAACTAAGTTCCAAAAGAAGTATTTATAAAGTTATGCTAGCAATAAGACCACTTTATTATAACAACTATTTAGAGTGGATACACACATTTGAATCTTTAGATTGTTCTTAGGTGTCAATCCATGTTACATAAGCTTGAATACTGCTCTAGCACAAATAATTTCAACCTAATTAAATTATAAAACTTGATTCCTTTAATTTAATTTTTCTTAAGAATCAGTGCATACAATAACCAGAGCATACTACTATCAAAATGAAGAAGCTAAATACTACTACAATGACAGAACCTGGAGACCTCATTCAGATTTCTTCAATCATGCCAAAAGATAGTGTCTTTTTCAAGTTAAATAATTAACTTTTTCAGCCAGATGATAGTGGTACATGCCTTTAATGCCAGCATTTGGGAGGCATACAAAGGTGGATCTCTGAGTTCAAGGTCAGGCTGGTCCACAGAGCGAGTTTGAGGACAGGCAAGGCTTCACAGAGAAACACTGTCTCAAACAAACAAAAACAAAAAAACCCAAAACAAACATGAAACTTCAATTTAATTATAAATTGTATTTATTAATAAGTATAAACTATAAGATTAGGGCAACAGAGCAGCTAGCAGGCTGGGGGGCTAGCAGGCCTTGACCCACCTTAACTGGCAGCCTAACTTGTCCTGGGGAAAAAGTCCTGGATCAAGGGTGGCCTTCACTGCAACCTAAACTCTGTTAACTAATATCTTCATTAATAACTATAAGTTATTATATTAGGCTGGCAGAGCAGCTGGCGGCCTGGTAGGAGATTGGCAGCCTGTCTTGCCTTAGAAGCCTATAGGCCTGGCCAGGTGGCTTGGCCAGGCAGCTTGGTGGGACAGCTGCTGGATATTTATTAGTAACTACAAACTGTTATACTAGACCAGCAGAATTGCCAGTGGCCTGGAGGGGCAGCCACCAAGGCTTGGAGGGAGGCCAATGGGCCTGAATTACTTTGACTGGCAGGCTATAGGCCACCACAGCCCTTTCCACAATAATTAAATGAAGGGCCCTGGAGGGATCCCTAATTAAGACCTTAACAGTTCCCATTCCCAGAAATGGGCTCAATAGTTACTAGAGAAACAACGGAACAATCTGAGAAAGTTTAGCCATGTGGCTTGAGAAAGATAAGATTGTTTAGAGTTACTAACTGCTAAATGCAGATTTAAAAACCCTCCCTGTTTGTTTTATGATCAACTCAGGGTCAGCCCCTGTCTTATGATCAACTAGTGATTGTTGACTGCCTAGGTCCAGGCCTGCACTTTCTCCAAAGGTTGCCCTTGAGTTTCAGTTTGAATGTTTCAATCATGTTGAAGATTACCTAACTCACCCTGAAATTCCCCTGAAAACCTTTAAAAAGAGCCTGTGAGCTCATTTCGGGGTCACCAATTTGCCTACTTGGTGATCCCAGCATGCTGGAGCTCCAAAGAAAAATAAATGTTCATTGCTTTTGCATGCTGAGTTTGGGTATCTTCCTCAGCATGTTCCAGACCTTAACATAAATACACCAAGACCTTTTAATGTTTCAATGCTTAGCCCTTAGTTGGCAAACTCTCAATTAGTTAATCTAAATTAACCTGGACCACCTAATCCCAAACCACCATGTGGCCTGTTGTTACATTCCAGACCTCTCAAACACATCTCTCTACTTCCCTGTCTCCTGGCAGAAAGCTTCCTCTGTGTAAAACGCAGGGTTCCTGTTTGGTCAATGGCAACTTTTATTAACCAATCAAGAGAATGACTCAAAAGGGGCGGAAACCAGATCTCAGAATTGAAATCAGCCTTTTAGAACCAAAGACCTTCCTCCAACACTAACAAAAAAAAAAAAAAAACTTTTTGAAAATAATGACTAAAGATTCAGGTTCATGACCCAGCCATACCACTTCTGGGTATACATCCAAATGATTCCTCACCAAATCACAAGGAAGTTGCCTCATCTATGTTCATAGCAGCCTTATTTGTAATAGCTAGAAACTGGAAACAACCCAGATGTCCCTCAACTGAAGAATGGATTTAAAAAATGTGGTACATCTACACAATGGAATACTACTCAGCTATCAGAAACAACGAAATTATGCAATTTGCAGCCAAATGGATGGAACTAGAAAAGCTCATCCTGAGTGAGCTAACCTAGACTCAGGAAGATGAACATGGCATCTGTTCACTCATAGTCAGATTTTAGCTATATAGTGCAGGATATCGATACTACAACCAACACACCAAAGCGAACATGGACATAGACTTTTTGTTTGTTTTTGTGTTTGTTTGTTTGTTTTCTCTCCCTGTCAATGAGACACTTTTCCCTGGTGGTACTGCCTTGTAGGCCCCCAGTGTATGAGGAGGCTCTTGGCCCTCATATGACTGCTGAACTGGGGCGGGGAATGTTATGTAGGGACACTCCACTCCAGAGGAGTATGATGGAAGGGTTAGGGGGTAGAGAGTGGGAGGGCAGGACTGGGAAGGGTGGAAAGGGGACAATATGATGGAGATGTAACCTGAAGCAATAAATAAATAAATTTTTTAAAAAAAGAAAAAGAAAAAAAGATTCAGGTTGATATATATATATATATATGCACATACACACATGCATATATACATATATATACAAATACAACAAAATGGTCATTAAAAAATAAAAATTTTTGATAAAAATACAAAAGATAAAGATAGAAAATTTTCAATATAAAAAATTCATGAAGCCGGGCGATGGTGGCGCACGCCTTTAATCCCAGCACTTGGGAGGCAGAGGCAGGCGGATCTTTGTGAGTTCGAGGCCAGCCTGGTCTACAAAGCGAGTCCAGGACAGCCAGAGGTATTCAGAGAAACCCTGTCTCGAAAAACAAAAAAAAAAAAATTCATGAAATTCTAGGTTATTTATGACCTACAATAGCTAAGTAGTAAATGAACATTCAGATCACTTGTCAACCCTATCAAAAATAAAAGGATGAATAATTTTAGGGTTGTAGAAGATCTCAATAAAAAAGGATGAATAATTTTAGGGTTGTAGAAGATCTCAATAAAGTCACAACAGTATCCCACCTCCCTTCCCTTTGCTTCCTGAATATCACACACACACACACACACACACACACACACACACACAAATGACAAAGTAAATAAACAATCCCATTCCTTGGTAGGCTTTGATTTTACTTTTGCCTGGCCTCTTCCCACTCTGAATTCTATGATGATAATTATACTAGTCAAACGAGTGTCTCTTGGACTACTTAAGTTTTGGAGTTACTAAATGACATTGGCATGAACTCTATGACAGCCTTCTGCCAGGCCACCATTGCCTTGTATTATAAATCACTTCATGATTTCCAATTAAATGATGAAAATTATGTCTGAACTGAGTCAAGAACCTTATTCATATTCAAATGCTACATTTCAAAGTCCAAGACAATGCTGATGGCAAGGCAAG
This sequence comes from Lophiomys imhausi, assembly GCA_907164525.1. NCBI lineage: Eukaryota > Metazoa > Chordata > Mammalia > Rodentia > Muridae > Lophiomys > Lophiomys imhausi. Next base: position 6,011,856 of record CAJQZJ010032121.1, read on the forward strand.
CATTACACTATGTGACAAATAGAGGGGAAAAAAAACAGAAGTCAATTTAGCTAACAATACTTCTCTCCCACTTAGAAATTTTAATTTATACACATCCAGAGAGTGCTTTTAAACTTAGGTAAATAAAGGGTTGTTTTTTAAAGAACAGATTTATTTACTTATTTATGTGTGCATATATACCAAGGGTTGCTATGGAATTCAAAAGAGAATGCCAGATCGTTGGAGCCAGAGTTATAGATGTTTGTAGAATTTTCAGTTTGTTATTCAGGTTCTGCAGTCCAAAACTCCAATCCCCATGATTGTCTAGCAAGTGCTCTTAAATGCTGACCTATCTCTCAAGCCTCAACATAGGTTTTTAATACCATTTTTGTCCACATATAAAAATATAACTGTGTTTTCTAAGTTAATCAGAAATCAAATTGCTAAGAGACAAGCAACATTTGTTTATCCAAATACAATAAGACAGACAGGTGGTCTTCAAAATCCTCAAGAGATCTGTAGAATATGGCATTCAAAGATGTTCTCTTAAGATTTTTTGATATTGAGACATGTCAACTCCTGACAGCACCTCTCATTCTACTCCAAGTACAGGATGAACATTGCTGAATCTCCATTTGGAGATGGCTGCATTAGTGGCAAGCTTGTCAATGGGCAAGAAGAGAAAGTCCTTGCTTCACAGAATGTTGTCCGAAAAGCACAAAACTTGGAAGTAGGTAAGTCGACAGCCTAGCTCTGCCAAGACAAAGTAGGCAAGTCCTTCATAATTCCTTCTTTACAATTAATGTCTGTCAGAGACATTGGGACAAAAGGCTGAAGACAGATGCTCTAATATATTGAGAGATGTTGGGGACTGTCCAGGCACCCAGTTGGCTGCCATTTCTTAGTTTTGGAAGCTGCTGACTCTGCACTTCCTGTATATTCAGCTATATTTATCCTTCTCAGGTCTCTGATGTGGTTGAAGACTAGATAGTTATAGTCTCACAGTTAAACTTTAAGTTGTTTAGGAATTAAAAGGATGTTCTAGGTCTAAGAAGATGTTTTTAAGTTGGTAATGCAAGTTAGAATGGAAACTGAGTTAGGTATAGAACTTTAAACTCACTGAGATAGATAGATAAATAGAATATTAATATCAGTTGCCAAATACATATGGACTATACATAAGAATGTACGTTATACCTTATAATTTTCATAATTATGGCCTAATTGTTTTTATTGTTTTGTACTATATTTATTGTTATAGGAAAAAGAGTCTTTTATTGGACTAAAAGGGGGAGCTGTGGTGGGGAAAAAGATACACCTTAAATTAAAAAAAAAAAGCAGATAGGAGGGTGAGGGGGAAGAGGGTAGGATGGTGGAACCAGGAGGGGGAGAAGGGAGGGGACTCTGATTGAGATGTTAACTTGAAGAAATAAATGTTTAATATATATATATATATATATATATATATATATATATAAAACTGAAAGTGGCTGAAATACCCCTAAAATATTTCCATCTCATCTCTTCATGTATGCTAAGGTTTTGTTTCCCACACTAACTCATGCTCTCTAAAATACCACCAGCAGAGGTACCTGCTGTACCTGACTGTACTCCAGTCTCTAGGGAGTTCATCTAAAACATTGACCCACTCTGTCAACTGAACTCCTAGGTCTTTCTCTGGCATCTTTTTAAGATTTTTCTTTTATTAAAGATGTATTTATTTAGGTGTACATATGTCTGTCTACATGAGTTAATGTGCACCAAATGCACACAGTTGCCTGAAGAGGCCAGAGGGCATCAGATACACTGGAACTGAAGTAACAGCAATTGTGAACTGCCTGATGTGGGTGCTAGGAATCAAATTCAAGTCCTCTACAAGATGTGCTCTTAATCACTAAGTCATAACCAGACCATCTGAGCCATCTTCTATCTTTTATGTGGCTTGAAAATGGAGTGTCTACTGAATGGCAGTAAGAAGTATCTGAAAATCAACAGCTGAAACCACACCAACAGCCTTTGCAGTAAGAAAATCATGTATGGTCCATTTCTTTTTTGAAATAGCTGGGTGTGGTGGCTCATGCCTTTAATCCCAGCACTCAGGAGGCTGCCAACCTGGTTATATAGCAAGTACCAGAACTACACAGAGAAACTCTATCTCAAAAAAAAAAAAAGAAAAAGAAAGGAAGGAAGGAAGGAGGAAAAGAAATTTCTTCCATTTATTTTAAAGGATGTGACTTGACTATTTCCCTTGCCTTTATAAAACTAATCATCTAGCCGGGCGGTGGTGGCGCACGCCTTTAATCCCAGCACTTGGGAGGCAGAGGCAGGCAGATCTCTGTGAGTTCGAGGCCAGCCTGGTCTACAAAAGTGAGTCCAGGACAGCCTGAGCTGTTATACAGAGAAACCCTGTCTCGAAAAACCAAAAAAAAAAAAAAACTAATCATCTAACAGGCAGTCCATGATACATGGTTCAGTAATAAAAATGTAATGAGTCTCTCTATAGTTGCATCTTTCTTTTTCTTTCTTTCTTTCTTTTCTTTTTTTTTTTATGTTTTTTTTTGAGATAGGGTTTCTCTGTGTATCCCTGGCTGTCCTGGAACTTACTTTGTTCCAGGCTTTCCTTGAACTCACAAAGATATGCCTGCCTCTGCCTCTGCCTCCCAAGTGCTGGGACTGAAGGCATGCACTACCATGTCCAGCCATTACAGACAGTTGGGAACTGCCATGTGGGTGATGGAATTTGAACCCAGGTGTTTTGGAAGAACAGCCAGTGCTCTTGACTGCTGAGCCATCTCTCCAGCCTAGTTGGATCTTTCTTAACTAGATTCTGCAATGAACCTATTTTTCAGGTAAAGAACTGCCATTTATCCATGAATACACCTCACTAATACCAAATTACATCCTGCTGTACAATGACAGAGTTATTCTCAGTGGGCCATGGCTGTGTATGCATATATAAACACATAACACACGTATAACCAATTACAATTTGCATAAGTGTAGGTCTAAATTTATTTTAAAAACATAAACAAAAACTTCTTTAAGTTTGGAAAGATGGGTTAGCATTTAAGAACACTCATTGTTCTTGCAGAGGACCCAGGTTTAGTTCCCAGTAGCCACATGGTGGCTCATAACCATCTCTAACTCCAATTCCAGGAATTCAGTGTCCTCTTCTGGCTTCCAAAGGCACCAGGCAAGCACATGATACACAGATATACATACAGACCAAAGCATTCTTACACATAAAAATATACCTTTAAAAGAAAAAAGCTTTCCTGAATGGCTGGCTCACTCTAAGCTGTAGCATTTAAGACTAGTGTATGGTATACAAAACTCACAAGTTGAATGAGGAAGTATTATATACTAGGCGCTGCTTCAAACAGAGAACAAAGATCAATCCTAGCATCATTATGCTCCTTTTCTTCTCAAATGTCTCATAAGGATAACTCCATTTAATCCTTACTAAAAGGAAGGCATTAGGGTGGACATAGAACTATTTATTGTTTATACTACCCGGGATCCAAGTAAGGAAAGAGGTAAAGAAAGAGGAGGCCCAGTACCTAACTGAGTAGGCAGCAGAACAGTGTGTGACTGACTGTATATGTAAGAAGACATCTCACCTCTTTCCATATGCAGCGAGTTACAACAGGATTTTGGAGTAAGATATTTTTATAAACATTTTCTGCTGTGGTCCGATCATGAATGTTCCCTAAATCACAGGTGTTAAAGAGCAAAACCCTAGACTAGGGCTATGGGGAGGTGATAGAACCTCTAGGAGGTGTGACCTCACAAAAGGTCCTTAGGCCATTTCAGGGTCACTCAACATGTGACACTGAAGGGAATGTGAGGCCCCAGTTGCCTCTACTTCTCCTCTGACTCCTGTTTTCTTTTTTGAATCGTGTTTATAAGGTGACACTGCTCCTGCCATGATATGCTGATTCTCTACAGAACCAAAACAATAGAGCCAACTGAACAAATATTGGGATTTCTGAATGAGTAGTTTTGTTCTTTGGTTCTTCTTTTTCTTTCTTTCTTTCTTTTCTTTCTTTTTTTTTTCCTTTTCTTTTGTTTTAAGACAGGGTTTCTCTGTGTAACAGTCCTGGCTGTTCTGGAACACACTTTGTAGACCAGGCTAGCATCAAACTCAGAGAGATTCACCTGTCTCAGCCTCTTGAATGCTGGGATTAAAGGCGTGTACCACCATGTCCAGCTGAATGAGTTAAACTTTTCTCTTTATAAGTTGAGTGCCTCTGATATTTTCTTACAGCAAACAAAATCTAACTAGCACATGAACACATGGTACCAAAAAGTTCATTTTACCTTCTCCTCAACCATATTTCCTTTACCTTTTCTACTAGGCCAAGAGACTATCCTTCACCTAGTGCTTGTGTAGTCCTGGTTGGCCTAGAGGGTTCTGGTTTGGTCTTTTCTGAGTACTGAGATTAAAGGATATGACACTACACTCAGCTTCCAAACTTTTTTTGTGACAAAATATTTAACAAAAGCAGCTTAAGGAGGAAGGAAGAATTTATTTGGTTCATACTTTGAGGGTGCATTGTGTTAGAGTCAGGAATGACAGAAGCAATTATGTGGTGGCTGTCTTGTTTAGTGTCCACTGAGGAAAAGGAAAGAAATAAATGCTACTGCTCTGCGGCCCTTCATTCAGTCAGGGCCCAGCAATCAGAAGGCAGAGGCTAGCAGATCTCTGTGAATTCGAGGCCAACCTGGACTATACAGAGATCTCACCAAGGAGAGGAGGGATACTAATATTTTAAAAATATTTTTCCAAGGACCAGCCATACAGCTCAGCAGTAGAGTATCTGCCTATCATCTGCAAGACCCTAGGTAGGTTCAATTCCCAGCACTGAAATAAAATTTATATATGTAACATTTTCAAAATGGCCATCAGTAAATATTTAATTTTTAAAAACCTGAGCGTCTGGACATACCAGGAAGCTCCAAGACAACACCACGGTCTGTGCCAGGCCAGTAGCAGCAGGAAGTAAGTAAGTAGGTGGTGGAGTGATGGAAGAGAAAGAAGCAAGCAAACAGGTAGTGGAGAAATGGAAGATGAAAAGAAACCAAGCAGTTTGTGCGCTATGAAGAGAAGAGGAACTGTTGATGCAAGGGTGGTTGCTATTCTTGTTCCTTGGAAATGGTGAATTACACTGTCCATCAATAGAGCCAGGAACAAATGCAAGCACCAGTATACGCCTATGCCTTCTTCCTTTGAGAAAACCGATCACTGTGCAAGTCGCTGTGACTCCCAGAGCTGAATCCTAGCCCAGAAAGAAAAGCAGAACCTGCGGAGTGGAGACCCACAACTGAATCAACATGTCCTGCTATATTTACTTATCATTGGCCTATTCGCTAATCTCTCTAGTTGGTTGTGGTGGAGGTTCAACCGTGAGACTGGACGACTCTATGTTGAATTACATTTTTTTTCTGTGCTGTGTTTAACTTTGGGCAGAGATTTATTTCCTTCGGAATCAATCTTCAGGTTGGACAAATATTTGAAGACACCTAGAGGCCCTACCTGCCATGTAGCCTACCTACAGCAAGAACCACTGCAATGTGCAAGTATGGGGTGGAAAGAGAGGAGAGAAAGAGAAGCGGAACAGTCTGAGCACTAGGAGAGAGGAGGATCTGGAGACTCAAGAGTCTGGTGAGTAGCCTGCAAGGCCACCTAAGGCCATGGTGAATGAAGTACTGGCCCTTGCTGTCTCCGAGAACTATATCTGGGTCTATGGTCATGCAGCAGGGGTTTGTGTTGATGCCCTTGGCCCATATTACCACCAAAGACCATACGGACATCTCTGGTCTGGGCTGTCACCTGGGACCATATTGATACCCAAAGGCTGCTCAGAGCTGGCCCAGCCCCTCACTGGATGCAGCACTCAGAAGAGTGGGCCACAGGACATGGGAGAGCTAGTCCCACCTCTCCTCTGCTGTGTAGTGGCATAGTCAAGGGAGAGATGTCCCCAGCACCTGTAGCAGGCCAGAGACCTATCATGAAAGTGGGAGAACTGGCCCTGCTCCTTAACAGCTGTAGTACTCGGGACAGCGAGCCACACATCTCACCTGGGCAGCAAAGTAGAGCTGGCACTGGTGGTGTGGGCATGGGTTAGCAGCACAAGGGCATGAGAGGGGAAGAGCTAGTGGCCCCACCTCTTGCAGCACTGATGAGCTAGCCCAAGCAGTGCTGGAGACCTGGCTCTGGTGGTGAGGGTGCAGGAGAGCTAGTGGACTGACCAAACCAGTCAACACCCAGTCTCAAATCCATAGCTAAGAGTTGGACCACACTAACATCTACCTCATCTATGAACTGCTGAAACATGTAAAGGAGCTGGTCCTACAGATCCAAAGCTGCAGGATCTCCATGACACAGGTCAACAACAGGATATCTATCTGAGAAAAGTCCCAGTGAGGATCCAGTATTGATAGTCTGGCAGGCCTCAAACCAGACCAATAACTCATTGCAATGAACATTTGCGAGTAAAGATATATGGACAAAAGGGTGTACTGTGGGACACACTGTGACACACTATAGCTTCCAGAACAAGACTGGTGCTTTGTTTGTTTTTTGTTTTTCTTTTAGGAGGAAGGCTGTAAGGGTAGAGGTCAGATATGAAGGAACTGGGAGAAGAGTAGGATTGGGGTACATGATGTGAAATTCACAAAGAATCAATATAAGGTTAAAAAAATCCTCCCAATCTCTCCTATTCATTGAAGTAACTGTTAAAAATTTCTCTTTCCTGTGTACACTATCTTTCTGAGCAGTCCCTTATGTGTTTTCTTGACAAAAAAAAAAAAGAAAGAAAAGAAATCTCATTCCCTATCATGTTTCTCTACCTTGCTCTATCAACTCTAGGAGGCAAAAGAAAACAAAGTCACTTCATGATAACGACATTACACTCCCAGCTTGCTAACACTATGGAGATGACTAAGAAAACAAACAGGAATGAAAGAGAACTAACATCGACCATCAATTCCTCTAGATCAGTGGTTCTCAATCCATGGGTCACGATATCCTGCATATCAGATATTTACACTACCATAACAGTAGCAAAATTAGTTATGAAGTAGCAATGAAATAATTTTATGGCTGGTGGTCACCACATAAACTGTATTAAAGGGTCACAGCATTAGGAAGGTTGACAAGCACTGCTCTAGACAGTCTTGACTGTCACCTTGACAGAATCTGGAAATATCCAGGAGACAAACCTCCAGCCACACCTAAGAAGTTTCAGGTTTCATCTTGACTGGGTTAATTGAGATGGGAAAACCCACCTCGAAAGTGGCAAGGACCATTCCCTGGACTTGGGGTGTGGACTCCATGAGAAGGAAAAAGTGAACTGAGCATCATCACTTATCCTTCTTCCTCTCCTAACTATTCATATGACCAGGCGCATCAAATTAAAGAAAAAACAAACCAAAATCCAAAACAAAACTTGCTTTTCTTACCACGAGGGCTCAAGCCCCAGAACTATGAGCCAAAACAAACTCTTGTTCCCTAACATTGACTTCACCAAGGTGTCTTGTCAAAGGAACAGAAAAGTGACCATGAAACCCAGGTGCAGAGATTAAAAAGAACCAGTTTCTGCAGTGCTTACCTATTGCATGAATCTGATTCTGAGGAAAAAAGAATATCAGTGCAACTAGAAGAATCATCTGGTTCCTCAGGCTCCGACTGCCCTGGGGAGTCCAACTTTGGCTGAGGAAAGACAGTATCTGAGAAGCTTGCATTATCTTCTTGTGCTAAGAAGGAGAAATAAAAATAAAATTAAATTAAATTAAAGAAGACCTTAACATGTACATGTGATATAAGCCTTTTTTATTTCTTTAACATTTAATATTGCTATTTCTACTTTAAAAGTAGAAGTAAAAAAAAATGATTCTAAAACTATAAAATAAGAAATGGCACTTTAATTGCTACTAATTATCTTACATTTTTTCAGGATTAATTCATTTAAAAGTAAAGTTTTCTATGGCACTTTAATTGCTACTAATTATCTTACATTTTTTCAGGATTAATTCATTTAAAAGTAAAGTTTTCTTTAAATCACAGATGGGAATGCCTTTTCATTCTAATGATGTTTCTATTAGCAGCTTACTAAGGAATAATTGAATATTTCACAGATCAGAGAACACTGACAAATTAACAAAACAGACTCAATAAAGGAATCATACTATTTGTCACATGACATGATAGTAAACATCTATGAACACTTTTCTGAACCCTTTAAATTAGGAAAACCAGTCAGACATAGGAAACTTGCTATGTGATCTGACACATTTCTGTGCATACTCTGTCATATTCTGTTTTCAAGGTTTCTTTTTATAAATAAAGATGCAGGGATACCTCAGGGCGCTTTGAAAGAGTATGACATACAGGCAGAGCCAAATATCTGAAAATAAAGGCACAAAAAATACCAGCTATGCCAGATTCTCTGATGGTCTGCTGCCTAGAACTCTCCCTTTTACAATGTGTGCCCACACTATGGGAATTTGCATCTATGCTATCCTGACAAATCGGAAAATGAATGAATGAATAAATATAACTATTAAGGTTTTGTTAGCAGAGAAAATTTATTGAATAGCATAAATTCTTTAAAAACAAAAACAAAATTACCTTCCCAAGTTCACATATTCAAGGGTTTCAGAAATGACCCTCAGTGTCTGTTACACAGGACAGATTCATTACCAGTGCAAACTCCTAATGTTATCTGAGGACCACAAAATAACTACCGAGGCAGAGCCACACTCTGCTGTTCATCGGGAAGAGCAAGGGCATCAGCCAATGACTTTCAAGAAAGGCAGAACTTCCTCTTTATAAACACACCATAAGGAGGGGAACCAATCACCCAGGAAACTCCACCCACCCAGGCCATTCAATCACTCAGTAGTTGGGGAGAATGCAGTCAAGCTATCAGGTAAGGTGTTTTAGTTAAGGTTTGTATTGCTGTGATGAAACACCATGACCAAAAAGCAAGTTGGGGAGGGAAGGGTTTAATTGGCTTACAGCATTGTTCATCACTGAAGAAAGACAGAACAGAAACTCAAACAGGACAGGATCCTGCAGGCAGGAGCTGATGCAGACAGAGGCCATGGAGGGATGCTGCCTACTGGCTTGGTCAGCCTGCTCTCTTACAGAACCAAGGATCACCAGCTCAGAGATGGCCCCACCCACCCTGGGCTGGGCCCTCCCCCACTGATCACAATTTGAGAAGAGTCCTTACAGCTAGATCTCATGAAGGCTTTTCCTCAACTGAGGCTCCCCTTCTCTGATGACTCTGGCTTATGTCCAGTTGACACACAACCAGCAATACATAAAGGAACAGGAACTCAACTTACAGCAAACGTTTAATTTGCACAGTGACTACACTCTTCTTCCCTTTTACATTAGCTTGGAGAAGATAAAAGCCTATCAAAGATAAACATCATCCAACAATTTGTGAGCACTAACAATCAGCTATCCTTCCTGTGTGCCCTTAAACCTTGAGATGTAGGGCTCCAAACAGCCCAAATGTGAGGCTCAGACAACAGACTTTCCCTAAGACAAGAAACAAAAGCAAGTCAGGTCCCCCTTGAGAGTGCTTCTTGCTCATTTACAGGGCAGTTCCATGTATACTCTAAAGGACATCAGTTACATTCAGTGTTGATACCACACTAAACCCATCTTCTTACTACGCTAAATCCATCTTTTCAATCTGTCTTCCTATTTCATATGCCTTACCTCCTAGACATCTCTGTTCACTCACAGTAGCCTAATAATATAATTACTTCTGAAGCCCAAAGACTACATAGTACATTAAGTGTACATACACCTAAGACATAATCTCTAAGCACAAGCAACCAATTCTATATGAGAGATTGGACTAATAAACAGAAAAATGTTTTCATAGTGGGAAGTATTGAGTCCCTTTCTTAAGAATTAAACTAGTTTCTAAGAACATCCTTTTAACAAGTGTATGAACAAATTCAAATTGTTCAAAGATTATGAGGTATATACTAAGGCAGCATCCAGCATCTGAAAGACCCCCCAGGAGATCTGATGACAGCAGTAAGGAGTTCAATAATGCCTAAAAGAACAAAACATTTTGTAAAAATCTAGCAAGATAGTTTAAAAATAAAAATGTTCACAAATTGGAATATATGACATTGCTAAGATGCCAACAGTACTCAAAGCTACCTTCAGAGTCAATGAAATCCAAGATAAAAATCTCAACAGTGGTTTTTGCAAGAAGAACAATTCATCGTAAAATTCACATGCAATCTCAAGAGGTCCTAAATAGCCAAATAATATTGGGAAAGAAAGTAAAAATCAAATTGATTCATATTTAACTTCAAAATAAAACTAGTATGTTTTTTAGTTCTCTCTCCCGGGCAATGAGACACTTTTCACTGATGGTACTGCCTCGTAGACCCCCAATGAATGAGGAGGCTCATGGCCCTCATACGACCTCTCAACTGAGATGAGGGACTGTTATATAAAGACACCCCACCCCAGAGAAATGGGATGGAAGGGTTAGGAGGTAAAGAAAAAAAAAATGAAATGTGATGTTTCAGCCTTTTACTACTAATTGTCATAAACTGTTTAGGATAATTAAGAAATGCAAACTAATGGTTATGCAAGCCGGTCATTCTGTTAGGTACTATGACAGCCTATTATAGTTATTTTCTAGGCTAATCAGAAATAAAGCTGCTAAGAGACAAGCAACATCTGCTTACCCTAATATAAGAGATAGATAGGGCCTCTTTAAAAACCTCAAGAGATCTGCAGAATATGGCATTCAAAGATGTTTTCGTACCTTTAGATTTTTTTATATCAAGACATGTCAACTCCTGACAGCACCCCCTCTTCTACCCCAAGTAGAAGATGAGCATGGAAGAATATCCAGTGGGAGATGATTGAATTAGTCACAAGCCTATCTCTTGGTAGGAAAAGCCCCTTGCTCCAACTGTAGACAGAATGCTGTCCAAAAAGGACAAAACCTGGAAGCAGGTAAGGCAACAGCCCAGCTCTGCCAAGACAGGGTAGGCAAGTCCTTCATAACCCCTGCTCTACAATCAATGTCTGTCAGAGAAAGGGGCCAAACGACTGAAGATCGATGCTGTAATGTATGGAGAGAAAATGGGAACTGTCCAGGCAGTCACTGGTATGTCATTTCTTAGTTTGGGAAGCTGCAGGCCCTGTACTTCCTATAAAATCAGATATATTTATCCCTCTCAGGTCTCTGAGGTGGTTGAAGAACAGATAGCTAGAGCCTCATAATTAAATATTGAGTTGTTTAGGAGTCAAAGAGTGTTATAGATCTAAGAAGATACTTTTAAAATTGTGTTGCAAGTTAGTATGAATGTTGAGTTAGATATAGAACTTTAAACTCATGGAGATGGTTAGATAGTAGAATGTTAAAGTCAGGTACATATGTACTGGACATTGGGAATGTAGGTTAAGCCATATAACCCTCATAACTGTGGCCTAATTACCTCTGTTGTTTTGTATTGTATTTATTATTATAAGAGAAAGAGCCATTTGTTGGACTGAAAGGGGAAACTGTAGGGGGAAATAAGATATACCTTAAACTTAAAAAAAAAAGGGAAGAGGATGGGGGGTTGAGGGTGGGAGGGTGGGACTGGAGGGGGGGAATAGGGAGGGGACTGCGATTGAGATGTAACTTGAAGAAATAAAAAATAAAGGAAAAAAAACTAGTATGGTACAGACATAAGGACAGACATCAGATCAATGAAACAGACAGAATAAGGACAAGAAAAATAAACCTATATGGTTAGTTGGATGTTTTTGTTTGTCTTGACTTCTATTTTTGAAACAGATTCTTGCTCTGTAGGCAAGGATGCCCTCAAACTGGTACTTCTACTGTCCCCTATTCCTAAAGAGTGCTGGAACTGTGAACATGGATCATGCAACCAGTCAGATGAACTGCCTTTTGATAAGACTATCAACAGCATTTTATGGCAAAAGACAAGACTTCAAAAAATAATACTGAGAACTGGGCATCTGTATACAAAAGAATCAAAGTGGACAATATCACATATCATAGATAAAAAGCAAAGCAAAATTGACCGAAGCACTAAAAGTAAAGAATGAAACCCTAAAATACTAGAAAGAAAGAAATCGTGGTAATGGAGTAATTTGTACAATAGTGGATTTGGCAATGATTTCATGTATATAACATCAAAAATACAAGCAATAAGTGTAAAAAATAAACTAGACATAACAAACAGCTAAGCAGTTTTGTGCATGAAAAGTACTATCAATGAAGCAAAAGACAATACAAAGAGTGTCTAGAAATATTTGCAAATCATATATACGCAATGAGGGACTGATATTCACAGTAAGAAACCCCTAAAACTCAATCAAAACCCAAATACCCAATTAATAAGCAAAGGATTTGAATACATTCCGAAACAAAAAAACAGATGACCAATAAGTACATGAAAAGATGCTGAACTTCCTAGAAAAGTGAGAATCAAATCATGATGACATACCACTTCACACCTAGTAAGATGGTGTGGGGTGATGGCTACCTTGGTTGTCAAAATGACTACATATGGAATCAATTAAAACCCAAGTAGCTGGGCACACCTGTGAGGGGTTTTCTTGACCACACCATTTCAGGTCAGAAGACATACCCTAAATCTAGGCCACATCTTCTGATGGCAGGCTACATTATAAAAAGACAGAGAAAAGGGAAGGTTCTCCCTTTTCCAACCCCTTGCCCTCACTCCATCTAGCAAGTTCATCTACCCTGTTGCTGAGACATTCCTTAACTGGCATTAGGAACTACTTCTTTGGTCTTCCAACACAGGCAGAAAAACAGCTGGACAAGCTGGCCTGAACAACTACTGAATTGTTGGCCTTTCAGTCAAGAGACAGCCATTTTTGGACTAGGCAAACAACATCCTGTAGGTTACTCTAATAACACCACCGCCACCCAAATCCCACACCTGTGTGGGTGTGTACTATTGGCTCTGTTCCTCTAAAGAACCCTGACTAATACAGATGCTCTCCACAACAAGGAAACATACACCTAGAAAATGGTCTCCACAACAGTGAGGACTATCAAGTGCTGACAGTATGTAGAGAAATGAGACATGCACTGCCAGTTGGAATGTGAAATGATGAAGCCACTGTGTAACACAATTTGTTGGTTCCTCAAAAGGTTAAACATGGAACATTTGAACCGGAAATGCCCCTTAGACACTGTCTAGCTAGCTTTGACTATCCACTTGACACAACCTAGAACCACATGAAATAGTCTCCGTTGTGGATTCCCTCCATTAGATTGGCCTGAGCATGTCTGTTGGGGGCTGTCTTGATGGTAAGAGGACTAGCTCACTGTGGGTATTAACATCCCTAGGTACGCAGACTTGACGTCCATAGGAAAGCCAACTGAGCTAAGCCAGCATGAGAGGCCAGTGCAAGCAGTACTTTCCATGGCTCCTGCTGTAGTTCTTTGACTGAACTAAGTAAGTCTCCTGGTCGGAAGTCATGCTGTATGGAACAACAAGCAGAACTGCATCAATAACTGACTGTGACCTGGGATTGTAAACCAAATAAACTCTCTCCTCCCCAAAAGTTTTTTTTTTTTGAGGGAAGGAGGGTCAGAGCTTTTATCAAAGCAACAGAATTGAAACTAGAACAGACGTAATAAAAAGAACTGAAAGCTGGGTCTTGAACCAGGCTGGTATCTGAGAACTAATGCACACTAAAACATTATTCACAATAGTTAAGAAGGCAAAATAGCTCAATAAATAGATGAAATGTTGCATACACATAATAAGGAATACTATTCAAGCTATAAAAAGCAAAGAAATTTTAATATCTGCTACAACACTGGACAATAAAAACATTAGAAAAGTAAGCCAATATAGGAAGACAAATGCCATATAATTTCACTTATATTAGATATTCAGAGTAAGCAAATCTATAGGTAGACAAAATAGAGGTCATCAGGAGTATGTGGGAGAGCAGGGAGTGATGTGACACACCATGTGCATAGTTTGGACAAGGGGGGCGGAAAAGCCTTGGGTATATATAAAGAGCTAAACAATACTATGAAAGCACTTAACAGCCATGAATTGTGCACCTATGAATTATTAAAAATATGCATTATGTGCATTTTGTACTAAAGATTCTTTTGTCCCCCTGTCCCCATTATGATTCTGCTTTTCTCATGGCCCAAAGCCTTGCATCAGAAATACAACATTAATCTCAAATTTGAAATCGGATCAAAACTAAGAAATGCACTGAATATGCTGGCATACCAAGTGCATTAGCATTAGACTCTTCATCACAACACTCCAACCAAGCTAAACACCAGAGTTCTGCAACATAAAGAGTTCTCTTTCTCAGTAGGTTGTCTTAGGATCTTCAGCAACAAATCTTACAGCGAGTAAATATCCTCACACTTAAGATGACAATCACAGAGCTTGGGGGTGCTTCATACTTACAAGGCCAGCAGACCTCAGGGACCGTCTCTTCAGGACATTCTTTCCTTCTTTCCAAAGCAAGCAATAACCTACTTTATAGTCAACAACTGCTACATTAAATCTCACCTAAAAATACTTCCCTCCCACTTCAAATACTGAATAACTGTCAGTAAAGTCCATTGGTTTTATATTCTTTCTACAATAAAACAAAACCAAAACAGAACAATATGGACCAACAAGACGGCTCAGTGAGTAAATCGCTGACACCAAGCCTGAGAACCTGGGTTTCACCACTGAGACTACATGGTGGAAAGACAGAAGTTGTTCTGTAACTTCCTCACATGAGGACAAATGTATGCACATACACACACAAAATGAGTAAATAAATGTAAAACAGTAATGAAATTCACTACACTTTTAGTAAGTCTTACCCATATGTTCAAACAGCTTCTCTGCAGGTCCGTCTTTTTTCATTATTGTAGTTTTTGACATTCTGCCAGTTTTCTTGTATCTTTTTTTGGCCTGATCCACCAGAAGCTGGAACTCATTCTGATGCTTTTTACCTGAAATTCAAAAGAACTGTGAGTGTGTGAGCCATCTACACATAGTATGACAGGTATATAAGCTACTCAGAAACCATCACAAAATCACCTGCACTGAATGCAGAAGCTGCCACACAGAGGACCACAGAGGGCTTAGGGGCAGGTGAAAAGTCTCTCCATGTCTTTCCCTTTCCTCAAAGCAAACATGGATAAATCATATAATTTGCTACTGTTTTTTCCTCCCAAAACCCTTATTATGGAGAGGTTTTCCAGAGTGAAATATAGATAAATAACCATTTCCCCTCTCCCTCCCATCTCACTTTCTCATTTTGTTTCAGTGAAACAGGTACCCACTTCGTAGCCAAGAAGGACCTCGAACTCATAATTCTCCTGCCTAAGCTCCTAAATGTTGGGGTTTCAGGCATGTGCCACCATACCCAGTGGCTGGGTATTCCAAACACACACAAAAGATGGCCTTCCAGTGTTCAAGATACACAAGGTTACTAAGACTAAGCAGGTTACAGTAACAAACAAAAGCAGGGGCTCTAGAAAGGTGGGTTTATAATGAAGAATGTTTTCCTAACATTTCTGTTTCCCAGCAGAATGTTTTTAACATTTTTCATTCTCAGCTTACCAACGTCCCGTTTTAAGATTACAATACAAAATCTTTACTATCACTTTCACACCTCAAAACATAATTTCATAACCCTGACTTCAAGGTCATCATTACCAAGATTATCAACACCCTCGTAGAGAACCCTCAGTGTTAGAGCACAAAGATTAGGACACTTACGTGTGAGGCTGAAGCATGTCTCCAGCAGCTGTAGTTGTACTTAATTTTAATTACATGGTTCAAAATAATACTGTCAGTAAATGCCCTCAAATTTTAAAAAACTAAGATGCTATGCTATGCTATGCTATGCTATGCTGGTGCAATTAAAATTTTAAGAATTGTCCACACATAGCCAACAATATACTTTTTAACACTTGGTTTCTTCTACATTTAGCACAATACAAAGGAATAGGGAGTACACTGGAGTAAGGTTGTATACAAGCATTCCCAGAGCTACTCTTCTGGGATTCAGTTCTAGGCATTCAGTTCCTTGAGCTACAGTCAAACTCTGCAAGTTACAGGTAACCAAGAGTTATAAAAAACAATTTCCTGTAGGTATATAAAATTCCCTCAGCCAGAGAATCAGCTGAACTGACATCCCTACCCCACTATGGAAGAAACCAGTTATGCCTCCATGTGCATTCATTCTCATATTCCTCATCCACAAATGAGCTGCTACACTGATTCTCTTTGGAATACCTCAAAACCATCTTCCCAATCTTCAATCAGTTTTAAAAATTCTATTTTTATTTATTTTATACTCTAATTTTATTTTGTGAATTTCACATCATGCACCGTTCCCTCTCATCTCCCACCTCCCCACAGGCCCACCCTCCACTCTTGAAACGTTTCCCAACATAAAAAAAAAAAAAAACCTCAACTTTTTGTGTCTTAGTGTGTCCCACAATACTCCTTTTTGTCCACACTTTTTTTGCTTACAAATGTTCATTGTAATGATTCCTTGGTCTGGTATGAGGTCTCTTGTTTCTGCTACTTTGTCAATACTGGAACCTCATTGGGACTCCTCTCAGATATACTGTTGTTGTCCTGTGGTCATGGAGATCCCGTAGTTTTGGGTTGTGGAACTGACCTCTTATGCAGTCCAGCAGTTCATCCATGGGGTGGATGTTGGGGTGGGCCTACTCAAAGCCCTGGTTCTGGGCCTGCAACCCCCACATCCAGGGCCAGTTTCTCTGAGCTACCCAGGTAAGGTGCAGGGCCTCCTCTCCCAACTGCTACAGCAGTTAAGGGGCTGGAACAGTTCTCCTCCTCTTATGTGCCCATCAGGGCCAACTCTCCCACCTGTTACCTTTGTCGAGGGCATCAGAAAGTGGAGGGGATGTCTCTCCCACACTCACTCTCTTGTGGCTGGCTCACCCACAATCCCCACTTCCAGGGCCAGCTGGGTTCTTCTAGTCTCTGGCTTGCTTCCTGTCTTGGGAGCCCATCTGGTGCTTGCCTGGTCCTGAACTGGTTGTTGTCACAGGCTAGCTCCCTGTCCGGGCCCCATGGCCTGAATTGGTGTTTATCTCCAGCTTGATTTTTTCCAGGAATGTTAGGCCACCATTCATTCAGATGTTCATAGATCAGAACACATAGCCTCTCTCTTTTCTGCCACTTATACACATGTGACACAGCAGCCACATTTGTAATGCCTCTAGGGGCAGGTATTTTTTAATTTTTAAAAGATTTATCCTTATAGATATATTTATCCCTCTCAGGTCTCTGAGGTGGTTGAAGAATAGATAGCTAGAGTCTCATAGTTAAATTTTGAGTTGTTTAGGAATCAAGAGGGCGTTCTAGATCTAAGAAGATGGTTATAATAGTGATGCAAGTTAGTATGAAAGCTAAGTCAGTTATAGGACTTTAAACTCATGGAAATGGTTAGATGGTAGAATGTTAAAGTCAGGGGCCAAATATGTATGAACTGGACATTGGGAAGGTATACTGGGCCATTTAACTCTCATAAATGTGGCATATTTATTTCTGCTGTTTTATATAGTATTTACTGTTATAAGAGAAGGAACCATTTGTTGGACTGAAAGGGGAAGCTGTTGGGGGGAAGAGGGTGGAAGGGTGGGACAGGAAGGGGGAATAGGGAAGGGTTTGTGACTGAGATGTAACTTGAAGAAAAAAAATAAAGTATTTAATAAAAAAAAGATTTATCCTTATTTTAAGTGTATTCAAGTGTCTGCCTGTCTTTAAGTGTATTTAAGCTGACTTAAGTCTTTATGATCACATGTGTACCCAAGGAGGTCAGAAGAGGGTGTTAGATCTCCTAGAACTAGAGTTACAGATTGTTTGAGCAGCCATAGAGGTGCTGGAAATACAACCTGGGTCCTCTTCAAGAGCATCATTTGCTCTTAATTGCTAAGCCATCTCTTCAACTCCTAATAACTAGTTTTTAAATCTATAATAAATCTAATGAGATGAGTAACTTCACCTGCTTCTGAAAGCTTTCCTTCAGCATGGTAAACAGCACTGTTAGGAAGCACATCAAGTAAAAAAGAAGCTGGGTCCCTACGTTTGAACATTGGCAAGATTAGCAAGGCATTTAGGAGATTGTTTCTAAATCCAGTGTATTTGTGTGCATACAAACTCCCAGTGAAACCGTAAAACATTTGGTAAATTGTAAAATAAAGGACTAAACTTTCAGTAAAAGAATCATAAGCTGGGCATAAGAATTACTGGAAAAATTCAGTTCTTTAGAAATGGGTGAAATTCTATGAAAAGTTTTCTTTTTCAAATGAAAAGATTAAAACGAAAGCAAAAAAAAATGTATAAGCTATCAAGATTGCTAAATGCCTGGCATGGTAAAGCATGTCTTAAATCACAGCACTGGGGAAACAGAGACAGGCAGATAGGTCTTATGAGTTTGAGGCCAGTCTGGTTTACATAGTGCCAGGGCCAGCCAGGGTTACAAATAAAGAAATAAAACAAAGAGTACTAGAGAAAGCCATCTCTTTAGAAGCAGGTAAGAGTATACACAGAAGGACACAGTAACTTCTTTCATGTCCTTCTGAATCCATGCATGGAAAGTGCTTGAAGAACGTGGCCCACTGGGCCACCACTTTAGCCTCTCCTCTGTCCGTTTTTATTACAATGACATAGCACGTGAATGGTGCAAGAGCAACGGTGAAGAAAATTTCTGGTGCCCTAGCATGCATCAAGGAAATGATGCAGGATTCCTCCCAATGTTGTTTTTAACAACATCTCAAATATTTGATTCTACATTAAAGACTGAGGAGCCAGATGCTGGGTGAAAGCCTGGTAGCTCAGAGAACCAGAGAAAAGCACCCAGCTGACCTTCTTCTTCAGCTGACATCCCAAAAGGAAAAAGAACTCCTTTTCCACAGTCTCAAAAACCCCTCAAACTCATTGTCTCGTCCTTCTACTTCCTGTGGGTTGCTCTATCTGTCCTCCTGACTTCCACTTAGTCTCTATGGTTTTTTTTTTTCCTCTGTTCACTCATTGTTAACGGGTTGCTTGCTCCACCTCGACATATAGTTGACTTTATTTAATCCTGTTTACAATAAGCAGAAAGCTCTTGGATTAAAAGTGTGTGATTAGACTGAGCCACACCACAAGTAGAAGTAGGTTTTGCAGTAAACAACACAATCTCAGAGTTCACAGTGTGACCAAATTTCCTGTCACATCTCAGCCATGCACTCACTACCATTTAGAAAAAAACAAGTCTATTCTGATGCATCATAGCTAAATGGCAGAGTACATGCTTATTGTGTGATCCCCTGCAACTCTCTCTATATATAAGCAGATATATGACTGACTGACAGACAAACAGACAGACAAACCTACCAACCTACACACATCTCTTTGATGGAATAGTAAGAAAAAGTATTAATTTAATAATTAATAATTATAATTAATAATTAACAATTTTGCCTTTCGAAAAATCCTCTGTGGTGAAAACTACAAATAAAGCAGTGCTGAGACACAACATTGCACTATGAGACTCTGTGAGCTATTCAGCCATTTATTTAATGAGGTACTGTCTTAGTTAGACCTACTACCATTGATGTAATGAAACATCATGACCAAAGCAACTTAGGGAGGAAAGGCTTATTTGTCTTACACTCCCACATCACTGGTCATCACAAGGAAGTCAGAACAGGAACTCAAGCAGGGCAGTAACCTGGAGGCAAGAGCTGACGCAGAAGCCATGGAGGGGAGTTGCTTAGTGACTTGCCCCTCATGGCTTGTTCAGCCAGCCCAGGGATGACATTACCCGTAATGGGCTGCACCCTCCCATTTCATTCAACAATTAAGAAAATGTCCTACAGGTCTGCTCATAGCCTTATCTTATGAAGGTCCTTTCTTAAATGATTTTTGCTTGTGTCAAGTTAACACAGAACTAGCCAGCAAGGTATCTTTTTTTCATTTGGAAACAGGTCCTGAAATACAGATGAGCCTACCCTCCAGCATCCAGTTCCCTGCCTAAGCTTCCTGATTGCTACCATACCTGGCTTAGGCTATCATTTTTATGTGGAAGCATAAAAAAAAAATGTGGCCATCAGACTTGGATATCTGGTACACATATTCTCAGAAGTGAATGACAGAACAAGAATGTCAAAGAAAATGAATGAGAGTATTTCCTGTCATAGAAAAAAATTAAGACTTCTCAGTAAAGATTAGAATGTGACACTGTGAACATGATAGTTTCCTAATTCCTACCTCTTCTAAGGAAATTAGTGGTGATATTAAAGAAGGCAATTTGCAAATATTTAGAACTTAATGAGCCAATATCTACCAAATAACTAACAAATGATATTTAAAAGCACACACATATAAAAGATTTGTTGAGAGAACAGGGCAGACCAGTGAATTTTAATGTAGTGTGGCACGGAAAAACAAATTCACAAATATGATTTCAAATTCTGCTTAACTTTTCTTAAATAATACCACATTTTAGCATATCTATCCTTTCCCAAAAATTTGTAAAATGCTTCATTATATATTTCTTAGGAAGCCAGGTGTCTTTCCTATCCACCAAACAACCCATGGGAAAGATCAAATGTAGAAGTAAATATGAGAATCAGCTTGACATTAGAGATGACTAGAGGAGATACGCCTCAGTAGGTAAAGACACCACCACCACGGCTGACAACCTGGGTCTAATCCTGGGCCCACGTGACAAGAAAGTGGACTCCTCATGACTGCACATGCATTTCAGTTACTCCTGCTCACACACACTTAGAAAATAGACACAACACACTGAAGTTATCTGCAAAAACCACAACATTATTCCCATTAATTTAAAAAAAAATCAAACTTCTTACTATTACACACAAAATTTAGAAGCTTTGTACCTGATCTTGAACAGGAGGATTTAAATCACCTAAGTGGTCTTTTTGACTCTCCACAGTTAGTTGTTACTCAACTTCCAGAGCCTGGTAGCACCAACCTGCTTTCTGTCACTGCATTTTTAGTACTGTAGTTTAATAAAAATCCTTTCTAGAATTCTATATGAGGGGAATGATACTCATCCTATTGTTTAGCCGGGCTTTTCTCAGGCCTCAACACTTCTAAGATTTATCCATGATGTTTTACTAGCCAGAAGCTCCCTCTACCTTACTGACCAGTCCATTCTATTACACATGGACACTCACATGGTGTTCTTGATGCTTGTTCATCCTGGCCAGTGTCCCTTCAATCAATACACAATTTCATTGTTACTTTAATTTATATTTCACATTAGATTAGTAATTAATAAAACTAAATCTTTTCAGATTAATGAAACTACCTTTTCATGTAGTTCTACCATTTGAATATCTTCTTTAGAGTCTGTTCACATTTTTATCCATTTTAAATGTGACATTTACATAATTATTGAGTTTAAAGAATTCTTTATATAATCCACTAGTACTCTGTCAGATCTAAGATTTACAGATACTTCATCTCAATCAATGGTTGTTTAATTTTATTTTATTGAGTTCAAGAATGTCTTAAACTCTTGTAATCTGATGTTACACATTTTCTTTTATGTCTCACATCACTGAACTAAATCTGCCATCTCTGATTTTCAAGTTTTATTATTTCCCTTTCAAGTCTATATACTATTTCTCTCTTGCCTTACTGCTTTGGTTGTACACACACTACACTGTTGAATCAACGTGTTGATGATCAACATTCACATTCTGTCCAAAATAGAGTAAAAGGTGTTGCAATTTCACTATTCAACATTATGTCAGGTGTTCTTCATACACATCCTTTACTAAAGGAAAATATAAAACACGCATTTGATAAAAACAATTGCAATAAAAAGTATACCAAAATTCTGACAACAATAAAGGAATGAACATACCAGTCCTCCCTCCCACCCCCCGCCCCAGACAGGATTCTCTGTATAGTCCTAGCTGTCCTGGAACTCACTCTGTAGAACAGGCTGGTCTTGATCCACCTGCCCCAGCCTCCCAAGTGCTAGAATTAAAATCGTGTGCCACCACCACCAGGCAAACATACCAATTTTTTAAGGAGCAAAATATTATGCTAATTTACAAAAAAAAAAAAACAAAACAAAAAAACATACAGTGATGGCAGACAAGTATATTAAAAGATCACATATGGCATCAAGAAATGTCAAAATTAAAACAGTGAAAACCTAGATGGACATGTTAAGGCATGCTTGTCATCCATTACTCAGAAAGCTGAAGCAGGAGGATCAGAAATTTGAGTATGAATTATACAGTGTATGCCAAGTCAACCTAGGTCATATAGAAAGACCATGTCTTAAAACAAACAAACAAAGAAATACCACAAGACCCAATGAGAAGATATTAAATGCATACTTAAATGCATACTCTGATATAAGGAACTAATAAGAAAGCTTTATGAGGTATGATTCCTCCCAGTTGATATTCTGGAAAAGCAGAGTCCTCAAGACTACAAATATCAGTAGTTGCCAGAAGTTACAGGAGTGAAGGATGTCAGGTAGAGAGGATTTCTAGGACTAGGAAATATGGTTCATGACACTGTAATGATGGACAATGTGAAAATCTAGACTACAGACACCAACAGTAAACCTTAAGTGAACCATTGACCTAATACTGTATCATGTGGGTTCACTAATGCCAGCACTCTGGAGGAAGTGGGACTTCACTTTCAAAGGTGAAGTCTCTTCTGAAGATACCTTTATTAGAGAACATTAAAGAAGTCTTTGAGTCTACATTAGGGATCAACATATAAAAGTCCCTGGGCCAAAGCTGACTGAATACCTATTTGTATCGTACATTTTGAAAGAATGGTTGGCTGGGCAGTGGTGGCACACACCTTCAATTCCAGCACTTTGGAGGCAAAGGCAGGTAGATCTCTGAGTGTGAGGCTAGCCTGGTCTACAGAATGAGTTCTAGGACAGCCAGGGCAAGACAGAGAAACCCTGTCTCAAAAAAAAAGTTAAAAAAATAAGTAAGCAAGAAGAGAAAGCTCAGCAGTTAAGAGTACTGACTGCTCTTATAGAGGACACAGGTTTGACTCCCAGCACTTAATATAATAGCTCAAAACTGTCTGTAACTCCCCTTCCAGGGGACCTGACACTCTCTTTTGGCCTCTACTTGACCAGAGCTACAGATGATACACAGACATACATACAGGCAAAACAACCATACACATAAAATAGCCCAATTAAAATAATACAAAAAGGGGACTAGAGAGATGGCTCTGTGGTTAAGAGCACTGACTGCTTTTCCAGAGGACCTGGGTTCAATTCCCAGCACCTACATAGCAGCTCACACCTGTCTGTAACTGCAGGATCCAACACCCTCACATTAGACATACAGACAAAACACCAATAAAAATAAAAATAAATAAATAAAAAAGAATTAAGAATTTTTAAAAACTACAAGAAAGGTAAACAAGCTGTGGCCGAGCATATACAGCCTGAAGAGCCTAAACTGCACACGCTCTGGCTCTGAAGTGGCGCTGGCGAGTTTTATACCACTTTGATACAGACTACAGTCATTTGGGAAGAGAGAACCTCAGTTGGGAAAGATGTTCCCACCAAGTTGGCTTGTGGGAAAATATAGGAAATTTTCTTGATTGAGCAGGCTGAGCAAACCATGAAGAGAAAGTGAGTAAGTAACACTCCTCCGTGGCCTCTGCCTTTCCTAGACAATAGATGAATTAGACTGTTCCTTCTCTAGGTTGCTTTTGGTTGTGGTGTTTACCACAGCAATAACCCTAACACACAGTCAGGTGATTTGTCTTGCTAACGAGGCAAAAATCTGAGGATTCTGGTTGAGGCTGCACATTTTATGAGGCTTTTCTGTTCAGTCTGATAGTGATTCAAGCCACTCCTCTTCCTGTGTAAACTCCAAAAACTGTTCTGCCTTGTCCTTTCAGCCAGTGTGGGCTTCTTTCATGGATCTTTAGAGCTGTCTTCTCTCCACAACTCCTTCTTACTAGTACTGGGCCACAGACTCTGGCTACCTTGGCTTCCAAGAACTATGATGTCTGCCTCAACTCTGTGGTAGCAACAGGCTCCCCATCGTGTTACCTGAAAACTGCTAGCAGACTGCGGTGCTTTCCATCTTGTTTTCTCTCACACAGTTCTGTGCTACTTGTTTGCCAACATCTAAGACAAACATTAACATATATTTCAAGGAATCTTCTTTTTTAGTGGAGGAAAATAAGTCAAATCTGTTACTCCATCTGTCTAAGAACAGACCTGTATACTTATTTTTACATTTTTTAGATGGAGAAAAAAATTTTTTTTGTTTTTTGTTTTTTCTTGGGGGGGGAGGGCTACATTACTGTCTTGCAAGTAAGACTGGATTTGAGGCCCACTCTACAAGAGGGAATCCATACCCATTACTGTAACCTAGTCAAAAGCTGGTGGCTAGAGAGGACACAGCCATGATATGGAAGCTACTGCTGCTATTTTGATAAATGAACATGTTTTTCCTATTAAAATGCTTTCTAAATATTTATGTTCATGCTTGCTGCCAGTTTGGTGAGAGAAGCTACTTTCTGCAGTGTGTGACAGTTACTACAGAAACTCAGAATTGATTCAAAGTATTGAGGGTCACTGTTTAATGAGAAGTTGTAAAAGGGACACCTATACTACTGGAAAGCTGTCTTCTGGACCTTGCGTGGGGGTTGCACTTGAACTCACAGCAGCTACAATTACTGGCACAAGACTGGCCCTGTCAACATTCTGATGGGGGGTAGCAATCTATAGGCAGTTATTATTTCTATCAGTGGCATGAACAATGATAAGATGCCAGTGCTTTGTAAATAAGCCCCCACTCATACTGCCATGAACAATTCTACTTAGATTCACTAAGTCACATACACATGGAAAAGAGGAAAAGGAGTAGGTCAATCTGATCAAAATACATTAAATACATGTACCCCACCAGGCACAAACTATATCTATTGGGGAGGGTAATTTTTTGTCAACTTGACACAAACTAGGGTCCTCCAGGAAGAGGAAACCTCAGTTGAGACAATGCTCCATCAGTTTGGCTTATATGCAGAGCTGTGGGACATTTTCTTGATTAATAATTGATACGGAATGACCCAGCACACTGTGGGCAGTGCCACCCATGGGCACGTGGTCCTGGGTTTTAAAATAAAGTGGGCTGAGAAAGCCAGTCAGCAGTGTTTGTTCATGCATCAGTTCCTACCTCCAGGTTCCTGCCTTGACTTCTCTCCGTGATAGATAGTAGTATACTTTCGTCCCTCAGTTACTTTTGGTCAGTGTTTGTCACAGCACAGATAGAAAACTAGGACTGTGTGGGTGTCTCAGCCTCCTTCCCTGATGCTGACTCTGCTCCTCAAAGTAAGAATGGAAGGAAGAAAGAAAATCTTACCTGAGCACAGTGAAACTGTACCTTAACTGGAATATTCTTAACCAACACTCATTATGTGCTACTTGCTGGCCTTGAACCAGTGTGATGACACACTCACATACACAGCACTTGGAAGGCTAAGACAGGTGTAGTTTGAGGACAGCCTGGGCAACTGAGCAAGACCCAGTCTCAATAAACAAAGAGAGACAGAGAAAGAGAGAAAGAGAGTGGGAAGGAGAGGGAGAAAGAGAGAGAGAAGACAGGTAGGGAGAATGAGGAGAATCAGCCAGGACCAGGAGGAATAGGAAACTTCAGTCCTCATTAAATTTGAATGCTAGCCTTAAATTCAACCCTCACAACTGCAAAAAATTAAAATAAATTAAATTTTTTAAAAAGTGGCAGGAATAAACAAATAAATTAATTAATGGGAAAAAATAGAGACAGGCAGTGATCTGTGGGTTCTAAGCCAGCCAGCCAGGTCTACATAGCAAACTCTAGAATAGCAAGGAATACACAGAGAGACTCTTGTCTCAAAATAAATAAAAATAAAGCCCAATCAACGAAGTAAAGAAATAACAACTACCTAGTTAACAAAAACAGTAAGCTGTTACCTGGAAAAGATACAAACAGAGAGACCACTTCAGGACAAGGAAATATTAAGTTTGAGAGGATGCTCACAAGAGAAGGAAACCTATTTTTGACACAAACCTCCAAGCCATAAGTGTTGTACCTCCGTACAGAAGAACTGTTATTGCAGGCCCGGGACATGCTGCAGTCCCAGATGCTTCAATGTCTGTCCTCTCTCACATAACACTGTCTGAGAACTAACTCATATTTGCCAAGTGGTTGGTGATGAGCTCAAAGAAAAATGTTAGTCACAGATCTTAAAAGGTAGGGACCACATACAAAAGGCTAACTGAGCAGATACTCCACTAAAACTCAGTCTCTGAAGCAACATTAACAAGATTATTTTGAACATTAATAGCAAACATTTTTTAATTACTTAAGATGGAAAACAGCAACTTAAATTCTTTACAATAAGGACATGTTTCACAACTTACGATATTTAGTATGAATTTCCTCTATTTCCTTCTCTGTTTGACCCTTTTTAAAAACCATGACCTAAAAAAGGAAAAAGAAAAAAAAAAGAATCTTTATTCCATCCAAAATGACAAAAATGGAAAACAATGCACAAATGTGGCTTAAAACAGACGAAGACCATCGGCTTTCTAAGTAACCTGCACATTTCCTGACTGACTTTTGTAAACAGCACACAGTCTTACCCATCACTTCTTTCTCATCAGATTTTTATTTTTATTAACAAAAAAGGAAAAACAATTTTTCCCTCAAACCCATTGGCATCCAAGAAGGAAATCCCACCATGATTAAACAGTGTTTTCTTCTAATAATTTTACAGTAAAATCTGAGAGGTTGTTTATACATAAGTTAGTGTATGTGCCTAAGTATGTATGTGTTATATGTGCAAGTATGTAGGGATGTGCATGCTTGTGCACATAGGAAGATAAGAGAACACTGAGTGTCCTGCTCTCCGCTCCCTGCCCTATTCCCTTGAGACAGGGTCTCTCACTGAATATGGAGCTAGGCTGGGAGCAGCAAGGTCCAGCAGTCCTCCTGTCCCCATCCCCAAAGCACTGGAGCCACAGGCACGCACAGCCATGCCTGACTTCGCATGAGTGCTGGAGATCTGAACTCAAGTTCTCATGCTCATACAGAAGGTGACCTTATCTACTGAGTCATCCACAACACAGTTGTTTACCTAATTTGACAAGTGTTTATGTTACAATAAGTAGCTTGGCGGTAGTTGTAGGTTTTAGGTCAAGGTGAGATTCATTTGTGGAGAAATTTGAAGTTTTGGGTTTTCCCATAAATAAAACATCTCAATAAAACACATAAAGTATCTGTACCCAACTCGAAATACTTGAAAAAAAAAATGAAAATACATATAAACCTGTGTCTGTAAGACAAAAAAGGGAGGAAATTTGTGTCAGGAAATAAATCTTTGACATGATAGTACCATTTCTTCCACCTTTCTGCATATGGAAGCTTTTTCAGGTAAAATATTAAAGGGAAATATTTGGTAGAGGAAGGCAGTCTTAATGGATGGAATAATGGGGTGAATATGAGCAAAGTACAATGATATGAAAGTATGAAAACACCATAAAGAAACCCATTGTTTACATGGTTACTAAAAACAATTTAAAAATATACTAAGAAAAAAAGACAAATTTCTTAGGCACTCATTTTTCAGTTGTACATGTCATTTCCTTCTGCTTTAAAAATTGTATGAATCTCTTTTCTAATTCTTGAAGTCCACCTTGTCAATTAAAGTGTTTTTTTTTTTTAAGAAAATTACATAAGAAACACAAAACCCGCTGGGCAGTGGTGGCACACACCTTTAATCCCAGCACTCGGGAGGTAGAGGCAGATGGATCTCTGAGTTCAAGGCCAGCCTGGTCTACAAAGTAAGTTCCAGGACAGCCAAGGCTACACAGAGAAACCCTGTCTCAGAAAAAAAAAAAAAAAAAAATAGGGGGGGAACCCCACAAAACCCAGGATAGCCAAAAAAATCTAACACTAAAAGAACTGTTGGAGTTATCACCAGCCAAAATTTCAAATTGTATTACAGAGCTACAGTAATTTAAAACACACGGTTTTGACATAAAAAGGCATGTGATCAATGGAATAGAACTAAAGACTCAGACATACCTGCAGACACCTAATTTTTTACAAAGAAACTAAAAATACAAACTGGAGAAAAGACAATATCGCCACCAAATGATGATAGTCAAACTGGAAAGCTGCATATAGAAAAATAAAAATAGAAAAAAATAAAAATAGATCCATACCTATCACCCTGCACAAAACTCAACTCCAGATGGATCAATAGCCTCAATCTAAGACTAGATATCTTGAATCTTTTAGAAGAGAAAGTAGGAACTAGGTTTGAATTCATTGGCACAGGAGAGGACTTTCTGAACAGGACATCAACAATATAAGTACTAAGACCAACAATTAACAAATGGGACCTCATTTGTTATGAAGTTAAAAGCTTCTGAACAGCAAAAGACACCATCATTTGAGCAAAGAGGCAGCCTACAGAATAGGAAATCTGACAGAGGGTTAGTTTCTAGAATATATAAAGAACTAAAAAAATCTGAGCATCAAGAAAATAACCCAAATTTTTTTTTAATTTATTTCTTAATTATTGTGTACACAGTGTTCTGCCTGCACGTATACATTCACTCCAGAAGAGGGCACCAGATCTCATTTTGGATGGTTGTAAGCCACCATGTGGTTGCTGGGAAATGAACTCAGGACCGTTGGAAGAACAGCCAGTGTTCTTAACCTCTGAGCCATCTCTCCAGCCCCCCGAAAATAACCCAATTTTAAAATGGGGTACAGAATTAAGCAGTTTTCAAAAGATGAAACACAAATGGCTGAGAAACACTTAAAACGCTCAACATTTTGAGCCATCAAGGAAATTAAAACTACTCTGACATTTCATCTCACCCCAGTAAGAATGGCCAAAATCAATACAACAAACGACAGCAAATCTGGTGAGGGTACAACTATTCATCGCTGGTGGGAGTGCATACTGGTACAGTCAATATGGAAGTCGGTGTGAAGGGTCCTCAAAAAGCTAAAAATCAATTTACCACAAGACCCAGCTATATCTGTCTTGGATATATAGCCAAAAGACTCAATATCCTACTACAGAGATAATGGCTCATCCATGTTTATTGTTGTTCTAGCCATGATAGCCATAAGTTGCAGACAGCCTAAATGTCCACCAACCGACAATAATAAATGGATTATTCAGCTGCTAAGATAAATGAAATTTGCAGGTAAGCAGATAGAACCAGAAGTAATTATCATGAGTGAGGAAACCTAGACCCAATACTGCGTATTTTCTCTTACATGTGGATGTCAGTTTTTAAGTTTTATATATATATATATTTCAACCCAAATAACCACAGAGGTTAGAAAGCTAGTAAAAACTTGGGGGTGATATTCCAAGGAAGAGGAAATAAAATATAGTATTATAAACAGACAAAGGGAAAATTGGATTAAATGGGAAGGAGAATGGAAGACAGAATAAAGGAAGGAATATAGAGGGACACCTAACACTAAAAGTCTTTGGAAAAGCCGTATGAAAATCTATTACTACAGAAACCTCCAAATATAAATGTGTGTGAGTGTGTGTGTGAGAGAGTGTATGTATGTCTATGTGTGTATGTGTATGTGTGTGAAAGAAATTTAAATGGAGTCACCAGATAATGGGAAAGACAATGCCCCAACAAAATATCTTATGCCACCAGGTAAAGCCTTTAGTGACAGGAATGGGTTGTCTTACTGAATTGTTGGCCAAATCATTGCCAACATAGACACCTCCAAACATTACAAGCTATTGTCAAAGTTATTGGTTATTCTCTATAACCCTATGGTTAGATCCTACTAATGTAGACACAACTTATTTATATCATCAAACAAACAGAAATTAAGCTGGTACCGAACTAGAAGCTATACCCCTAGTGAATAGTGTTCATGGTACTGGAAAGTATTCTTACACACTACCAGAGGAGAAAAGTAATTATCAATATCACCCATTTACAACTCCTACAACCTACAACAGAGACTTGTCTGCAAGATATACTGGTACAATAGTGGGACAAATGTTATAGACATAACCAGCCATTTTTTCAAATTGGATTTAAGGCCCACTCCATGAGCTGGAACACATACCTAACATTGTTGAAGTGGTAAAGAACCTCAGACTAGATAGGAAAAACTCATATTATTCTGTTAATGGAATACAGCAATAAAACAATTCCTAATGACAGACACACTGCTGTAACCATATATTAGCGCATCATTCAACCTTCAACAGAAAAGCTTCTTCTTGTAACAGATGGTAATTTCACAACTGGACCACATTCAGATTTGGAACACTCGGCCCTACATGGGATAGCTTTTTGTTGTTGTTGTTGTTGATTCAACAAACATTTATTATGTGACCTCTCTCTGTACCAGACCTACAATAAAAAGATCAAATAGAAATTTGATCTTTGTCAAATTTCTCCCCACAAAGTTCAGGGATCTATGAAGAATAGGAGGTGGTTAAGATTTTAAGAGCCAAAGGTGTGGACAACTCCAATACAACAAGATTGATATACACATGAATTCAGAGACTGTGACAGCATGCACAAGACCTATACAAGTTTAGGCCAGACAAGATCCCAGCACTGAGAAGGGGAAGTAAATATAAAGTCCCACTCCTAATCAAGAAGCTACTTGCAATCGATACCTGTTCGCAAAGGGAGTATCAGTTTTCTCCAGCAGAGTGTCACTGGGTATGCCAACCACACTGCAGGGCAGGCCTCATGCCTAGGAGTAGTTGGCCAATGCAAAATGGACTCCAAGGATTTTTGTTGTTGTTTGTGTGCTTTGCTTTGTTATTTTTTGTTTTATTTTATTTCTTTTAGTTTTTCTGGGTTTTGTTGGTTTTCTGGAATTTTGTTTTTGTTTTTTGGAGAAGAGAGAAAGAACATCAACTAGGGTGGGTTATGAAGTAGGGAGAAGTTTAGGAAGGAAAAAGAATTTATTAAAATATATTCTATAAAATATTTTTAAA
Source organism: Lophiomys imhausi (assembly GCA_907164525.1). Lineage (NCBI taxonomy): Eukaryota > Metazoa > Chordata > Mammalia > Rodentia > Muridae > Lophiomys > Lophiomys imhausi. The sequence goes on from CAJQZJ010032121.1 coordinate 6,042,903, forward strand.
ATAAAACTTAAAAAAAAGATTATTACATTAGCTGGGAGTGCTGGCGCACACCTTTAATCCCAGCACTTAGGAGGCAGAGGCAAGTAGATCTCTGTGAGTTTGAGGCCAGCCTGATATACTGAGTTCCAGGCCAGTTCACAAAGTGAAAGCGTATCTAAAAATATATATATAAATAAAAAAGAAGAGAAGGAAGGAAGGAGAAAGGAGGAGAAAAAGAAGGAATAAAGAAGGAAGATGATCATTATTACATTAATGGGGCTAAAGAGACAGCTCAGAAGTTAAAAGAATTTGCTATTCTTTCAGAAGATCTAAGTTTATATCCCAGCACTCTTATCAGGCAGCTTACAAGTGCCTCTAACTCTAGTTCCAAGGGTTACTTGTCTGGCCTCCACAAGCACCCAAACACACACATAGCATATATACACAAAAACACACATGTAAATAAAAATGTAACTTCCCAGGTGGTAGGCGATATTGTGTTGTATATAACTGCCTATATTCATTAAATCAGATTATTAAAAGTTGGCCCATGACTCACAGGAGCTTGGGAAAGGTAACTCTAAAAGATAAGCTGCTGTTGAATGTGAATCCTGGTCCCACGGTCTCTCCTAAGAGCTACAAAAGTCATCAGGGATAGCAGAGTAAACCCAGAACTCACTTTAAACACAATTATTCAAGACATTTATAAAGGTTACAAATCTTAGAATAGTCTTATTTTTGTTTCTTCTTTCAATTGTATGCTAGTGACATGCTCATTTTCCTAGCTAATAGTTCACATCCTGGTTTTAGACCATGGCTGCTTGGCCCCAGGCACCTGGGCAGAACACCACAGTGGCAGGAGTAAATGGTGGAGCATCTTTACCTCATGGCAGACAGGAAGCAGAGAGCAGCATGGGTTTTTTCTACATGATTCCAGCTGATAAGCAAAACTCTACTTGGGCCTATACTTTATGCTGTAAGTCTATTAAACACATATACTGTCAGAAAACATGAGCTGTAAGGAAATCTTAATACTTTAAATAGCAATGTGTTCTAGTACATTTTCTACTAAGAAGAATCTACAAAGGCTGGCTTTTAATTTTAAAAGTTCAATTCAATTTTTCCTTCCTGCACTTCTACCCAGAAACCAAAGAGACTTGACATACATTTTCATTGAGTTTACTTGCTTCAAGGCGTATCCTGGTCTTCTCCGTGTTTTCAATTTCTTGAACTATCTCAGCAGCTATCAAAATAATAATAAGAAAAAACACTTAATCACACTGTTTGATCATCATTCTAAGCCTATGTGAGGTTTTTAACAGTAGAGCAAGGCAGTGGTAGATACATGCGAATTCCTGTCTTTTTACAAGTTTTCAAAAACAAGTGTAGTGGTTTGGAGAAGAATGGCCTCCATAGGTTCATAAATTTGAATGATAGGGCTCCAGTTAGTAGAAATGTTTGGGAAGGATTATAAAGTGTTGTCTTACTGGAGTAGGTGTGGCCTTGTTGGTGGAGATGTGTCACTGGGGTTTGACGTTCCAAACCCCTACTTAGGCCCAGTTAGGCTCAGTTCTTCTCTCTCTGCCTGACACTTGGACGTCAATGTGAGCTCTCAGCCACTGCTCCAGTGTCACGCCTGCCTGCCAGTCACCAAGCCCCCTGCCATGATAGCCATGGACTCACTCTCTGAAACTGTAAGCAAGCCAGTTATTAAGTGCTTCCTTTTATAAGTTGCCTCAGAATTGGTGTTTCATTTAGTCACTGTTCAACAATAGAACACTAACTAAAATGGTAAGTTTAGCAATATTTCAAAGCAATACATTAAAAGAATGTGGAGTTTTAACATACAACTCTTCTATATATCAAAATAAAACTGTAAGAAATACCATGTCATTTTTGCCTTCTCTCCTGAAAATATAAAGATCAACTTTATTGAAATGAGAATTAATTTAAATTAATTTACTACTACGAGTTAAATTCTTACATGATATCCACTAAAACTCCAAAACCAGTATCTGATAGCGGTTAGAAGGCAGTTTCCAACCACTCATAGCAGGAAGATCAAGAGAATGTCCCATCACACATTAAATGCCTTTCTTTAAATACAAATGGGACAGAAATTGCAAATGCTACCTTTCTGTATCAAAAGCTAGGTCTATTAAAGTACATGAGGTACAGAGAAGAACTGATAATTACTTATATACATTTATATGTAAAAATATATTAAATGTGGAATTTATTCTAAAATATTCTAAGGAGAGGCTTTAACTGTTAGACAGAAAAACTGAGATGACTTGATTATTGTTTATACTGTAGGACAGATACATGGAGGAAATCAGGGCCCTTCTTAGTCAGTCTCCTTCTACACCCACCTCATTCAATCTCTCCTCTATATCCACTTCAAATAATCCTACTAAAGTTTATTTCAAAACTCAAAGCAACTGATTCAGTTAAAGGATTTTCTTTTCCAAGCACTAAGATGTACCTGCCCCTTAATATCTGGTAGGAGCAATGTAAACAGTGTCTTCTGTGAGCAAGAACTGCTTATCTCCTTGTGAGCTTATTGAGCCATGGAAATAGGAAAGCAAAAGCATTTACATTCTATCCAGTGCATTAACACAAGTACCATTCTGGCACACTCTACAGTAGTAAGAAAATTATATTAGAGTTGGGTAGAAGTTAAGAGTTTAAGCTATTTTCAGAAAGACTTTTAATTCTGTTTAGGATGCAGAGAGCTAACAACAGCACCACATTCACTATAATGAAAAGGAAAAGCTAGACAATCTATCCAACTATAATTTTGCTTCAGTCCATCAGAGTAACAGTCAAATAGCAACTACACGTCCTAAAATCAAAAAACGGGTGGCAAGATTGGGAGGGATCATGACGCCAGGTGACAAAAAGCAATGCCCGGGAGATAGACTGCAGTTACCCTATACCTGAATAAGACCCCAGCTAAACTTTGGATGGATTGCAAAAGGCTAAGAGTGGCTTCCAAGAAAGCATAACAACACTGAGAGGTGCAGACACAGGAACATCAAATGCAGACTGTTTCTACAGAATGCCAGCACTCCTATCTTTCTGCTTCCTGGTGCACTGAGATGGAAAGAGTCAGCATCATAAACTCTGCCATGCCTTCCCACTCATGTGTCAGCTCAATCAGTGAGTTGAAATAAATCTTCCCTTCTTTAAGTTGCTTCTTCTCAGATATTTGGTCACACCAATGAGAAAAGTAAGTGATACAAAAAAAAAAAAATTAGTACAGAACAAGTTGGGTGTGGTGGTGAACACCTTTAATCCCAGCACTTGGGAGGCAGAGGCAGGTGAATCTGAGTTCAAGGCCACACAAACACCTAGCCATGTTGTTCATAGACCTTTGGCAGTAGCATGCAAAAGGACTGTGGGAGAGTGTAAGGTGCAGGCTAGAGTCCTAGACACTCTAAGTACAGCTTGAGAAGCCATTGTGGTAGGAAAAGAACATGACAATGCTGAAATGTGGACAATGAAGATGGTACTCAAGAGATTTCAAAGGGCAACAAGAGTTCTATAAGGAACTAGAACTAGACTGCAGGCCATTTGTATCATGTTCTAGCAAAGAATCTGACTGCATTCTGCCCATGTCCTGACTATTTCAATGAGGCTGAGTTAAAAAAATAATAGACTAATTTGTTTGGTGGAGAAAATCTTAAAATTCAAGCAATGGCATGGCTACTGTTGAATTTATCCTAATTCACAGAAAACAAAACAGAAAAATATTAAAAATGTGCAATTTAAAAAGGAAAGGAGCTCAACACTTGGTAAAGTAGTGGGCAGAAATGTACAGTGTAGCAGGAAAAGAGCTTTAACCATGACAGCACTGGAACCAGGGATAAACTTGCTGCTATTACCCACTCATGTAGATCAAGGAGGTAGATGAAAGTGGTCAGAGGCATGGAGACAACCTGGCATGGGAAGAAAGGGATTCTAGGATAGTGACAGTAATTTTGGGAGGCATTTTCATTTTATAAACATTAATTACACCATGTACTTTTCTGTTTTTATATCACTCTTCATGTTTTTAAACATAAAGCAATTCTAACTGTTCTTCTTACCTGTAAAGAACTCCAAAACGTATGCATGGCCTAGTGAAAACTATGTTGAGGAAACTGACATTTTTATGAATCAGTACCAGCTAAGGATGTCTGTTTATGTATAATAACCACAATGGAAACATCCACTGAGTTCTAAGTACTTGTTGAGGTACTGTACTAGATACTTCGGATGCATTCTATCACCTCAAAATATTATATATCATGTAGGATTGTAATCCTCATTTTATGAATGAGAAAACTGAAATACAGAGATGTGACTGGTTCATAATCACTCAGCATAAAGTAGGAGGAGTAGAGGACTCTGGATCACTCTACCACCATGCAATCTCTGGAAAGAAATGCGAAAAAAAACTGGAAACAGTGATTCTTCTCCAAAGGGACCTGGGGCTACAAAACAGCACAAGAGGAAGACTGCCTTAGCACAGTGTTCGCCAAGTAGCTCTTGAAGGAATTCATTTGCATATCTTACCTACTAACGAAAAGGTACTGAATTTGGCTTATAATCTCTGAGCTACACACTTGCTTTTTCCAGAGATGAGAACAGTTTTATGACTTTACCTGATTTAGGATGCAAAGCATCACACTGGGCATTATACATGTGCACAAATTCTTGGTGCCTTTTAATAAGCTGCTGTTTGCTTCCTTGAATAGATAAGCCATACTGTTTCAGCTTTTTCTTTAAATCACGATCAGAGAGCAAGTTATACACAGTTTTGGGCAGCGGCTTCCTTTTGTGAGCAGAACTAAAACAAACAAATAAGAAAGATCTGAGGATTATTGCGAATTATTAAGTACTCTCAAATAAAATAGTAATTTACCTTCTCAATACCTGATTGACTAGAAAAATAGTTGAGTCATTATAGTTCAGTCACTGAAGTGCTTACTTTACAAGCATGAGTTTGATCTCTGGTATCCATACAAAAAGTTGGAGAGGTGGAAACAGGGCTTGCTGGCTAGCTAGCCTAACTAAGCAGCAAGTTTAGTCTATCTCAAAGAACAAGGTAAAACACACTCCTGAATAAAAACACAACCCTGAAAGCCAGGGTTGACCTCTGGCTTTCACACACATGCTAACATACACATGAACATGCAAACCCACATCCACACAAAGGTAGAAAGATGGGTAGGGTGTCAGCATAAGTATTCCAACTAGAGGTTCTATGGGCAATTAGGTGCATAATAAGCAGTTTTCAAAGTGTCTTTACAATTACAATCATTTCAAAATGACAAGAGCAAATTAGTAAGATCTTAGGAGTAACAGTGTTTAAAATAAAAAGATTTTTTTAAAGGTAAGCAAGGAGAATTCACAAAGGCTGTGCTTCTCAAACTTCAGGGGACCTCAGAACTACCAGGAAAATTTGTTTTAAATGAAGATGCTCAGTCACGTTCTCCACAGAACCCATGTATATGGTGCTAGCCTCAAGTGAAAACTGAAAATCTTTACTTTCCAGTTTCCCAAGGTAAATATGATATAGTGGTCCAAAGGTCGTACTGAGAGCACTATTACAGTCAAGTATAGATAAAACAGTTCTATTAACACAAGGATCATCTCCTGACTAAATTATCTCTTTTATGCTCTATTAGTAAAGTCTGAAAGCCAGAAATAACTACTTAATTGTAAAAGGATCTGCATCCTCAACAGAGTATATTTTTCCAAAATTGTTCTTATAATGGCATCCAACTTGACTCTACAAGATTGATGAAATTATGGTAAAATAAAATTACAGTAAGTAGCAACAAATGAATCATTTTGCAGTGTTTATGACAAGCACAAAGGGAGGAGTGATTCATTAAGTCTTTAAAACATTTTATCAAGGACGGAGTATCACATTAACAACTGTGAAATTCTAATAAACATCTGTAGTGTTCACAGGCATTCCATCTCTATCAAGAATTTGAGCCGGGCGGTGGTGGCGCACGCCTTTAATCCCAGCACTTGGGAGGCAGAGGCAGGCGGATCTTTGTGAGTTCGAGGCCAGCCTGGTCTACAAAGTGAGTCCAGGACAGCCAAGGATACACAGAGAAACCCTGTCTCGAAAAACCAAAAAAAAAAAAAAAAAAAAGAATTTGAGAAATATGAAGTCAGAACATTTCCCCAAGCATGACATGACACTGATCTTTTCTATGTTGACTCAGTGAAGCTGAATGTCACAAGTTAGGGGGTCTCAGAAGCAGAGCACCCACAGAAAAGAGCTGTGCTGTGAACCAGCTGCCAGCCCCACAGAGGGTGGAGTAGAGTTATCAGGCACACTCAGCAGCTACCTTGGTGTAGCAAAGCCCAGACCAGGGTACAGCTCTCAAGACTGAACCCTACGTTTCCCTAAGTATGTCTGAACAATTCTGTACGACAGAACAGAATTTTGTTGACAACAGCAACAAAAAAAAATTGTAAATTTAGGAATTATGAAACAAAACCAACTCCAGCAGCTGTCTCAAGTGTAGGACTTCTCAGCACCTTCAGTCTACTGAAGGTGACACAGTATGGGCCAATTCTATGTTGTACTGGGGACCAACTGGCAAGATTCTCTGTGCAGCCAATTTGGAACACCACTGGACAGAACTAGAAGTATTGGAAGAATACAACACAGTCATCTAGAAAGAAAACATTCCAAATAAGATCATCAGTGCCATTTCCTACTCTTCAGGGAGAAAATACTCAGCTTTTCTACTTCCAACTAATTTTCTGGGGAGAAACACAAGAAAAAAAAGCAGGTCATGAGATACTGATGGCTTAGAAGTCATCCTGGGAGTTATCCACTTGTACTATTCCAAATTCCCCCTAACTAAGCAACGTAGATATATAAATTCTATTCCCATCAACAAACTTGTGAGCACTTCCCTGGCTTGGAGTCAAGTACAGGCTGTGCTGTGAGTTAGCAGCATATCACCACACTTCGACACCAGCCTTTGTGAGTTACAGCAGGGCAGCCTGCCCCTTGGAACCTGCATTCACACCAAAGCTACTCATAAAAATTGAGTAGTGCCTTTTTAGTTTTAATAATTAAAACAGTAAGATGGTCATGTCTTTGGAGAGAATGGTTGTGGGAGAACACTTTTCACAACGGACAAACATAAGAGCCAATCATTCTCTTCATCCCACTCCCCAGGCATCACTAAATCTTCAGCATCCTCCTCTTTTCCACAATTCTCTGGATTCTCACCTACTGTCTCCAACTTTCCGCCACTTCATTTCCTGTGCTCACCATTGTTCTATTCACCATCTGACAATAACAGGAAGATTGAGGCCTATACCTATTTTTTAAAATAAAATCTTCCCTTGACCTGGCTGCCCATGCCTTCCCCAACTAAATCTCTCTACCATCACCAGACTCAAACATGACACTTCGGCATCCTTATTGTCTCCACCAGCCACTGATTCCTAAGGCCCTACAATCTAACTTCAATTAAATATCACTCTTTGAACACACAAGTGGACTAGTTTCAGATTTGGTGACTTTGATACACAAAGGAGGCACAGTGGCAAAGTAGTCTGGGTACAAATACTGACCTCACCTTATTAGTAATGACATCTCGGTGTTTTGGAGAAAAGGTCCTTACAATCCATACATACTCTCTGTTAAGGAAGAAAAATAGGAGCATGGGGCTGGAATGTCACTGTGTAGCCCAGGCTGACCTACTTTTCAGTAGTCTGTGCTACCCTTGATTCTCCTGCCTCAGCCTCCTGAATGCTAAGATTGCAGGCTTATACCACCCCACTCAACTAAAAATACTCTTCTGCATCATTCTTACAGGAGATTATATGTTATAGGACAGCCTATTCAAAAAATAATTTTTGAAAAAGCTCACTAGGTAGTAGGCCCTGGACTCAATTCTCAGCACCATATAAATACAGATACACAAATACACAATTAAGTTTGATTTAAATTAATATTTAAAATATTAAATTTTTAATTATTTAAAATATTAAAACATCCTAAGAACTACTGCTCCAAATTTTACATGCTCCAAATTCAAACTGTCCTTGTTTTCTTTGGGCAAGGCTTTTGCACAATAGTTTGAGAATTCTAAAAGACAAGTGGGGCTGGAAAGATGGCTCAGTGGTTAAGAGCACTGACTTCTCTTCCAAAGGTCCTGAGTTGAATTCCCAGCAACCACTTGGTGGCTCACAACCATCTATAATGTGATCTGATGCCCTTTTCTGGAATGCAGGTGTATATGCAGACAGAATACCCATATACATAAAAATAAATAAATAAAAGACAAGTGAATTCTAAGTCACTAGTTTCTCTACACTATAATGTAGCAGCTAGCAAGCACTGATCTGTTACCGACATGGCAAAGAGTAAGCTGATGAAGGAAAAAAAGTGAGGAGGAGGAGAGGTAAGCAGCATTACGAGAAAAATCAAGCAGGAAAAAAAAAAACCAGAAGTATCAATCACCAGGACAAAAGGACTCCTGGCTTTGAGTACCATCTACAAAGCACATCAAGCCAAGGCAGGTCAGCAGGTATGCTCAGCTTTCTTACCTTCTAAGGCTCTCCTTCTTCTCTTCACGTGATAAGCAACTGTCTAAATGCTTATTGATGTGATTTTCTGAAATGCTGACTCCACAAACAGGACAAGACACTATTTTTAAAAAGAGATTCTTATTAACCACAGAAGGGGCAAAAATTAATAAACAGGTCTCTTTCAGTAACTAAGAGAAAAGACAGAATCCCAGCTAAGATGCTCTTAGAAAATCCCACCAGAGCAAAGAGATTACTAGTAACCAGAGGCAAGCTGGTTACTAGTACCTAGCTACTTTGTGGAAAGTCACATGACCAGAACCCTAGGCCTAGAGACTACAAGTAAGTTTGAGAATTAGCTAATTAGAAAATGCTTTCATTATAACTGTTCTACCAAGGTACTAGGAAAACATAATGCTGTTTCCCCAGGCCCTAGGATCACCTTACACAGGATAGAAGCAATCTCAAAAACTCTATAGTGAAGTTACAACTGTGAGTAAAACCAGACTCGGCTGGCTTGGTATAATCTGGCTAAAGGAATGACCTCCCTGTTCTCTGCCAAATGCACCTTACTAAAGCTTCATGGAGTTGCAGTGAATGTGGAGTATCAGAATCCACCATAGGTTAAAAAGCAGTGGCCAAAGAAAGGAGGCTTGGGACACCAGTCTCCAGGCTCCCTACTCCTACTTTTAATGGAATGCAGAGAATTGTGTCTATTTTACATGTTATGGTCCATTCTAAGCTTTCATTTTTTTTTGGGGGGGAGTTCTAAAAGAGTTGAAAACATGTCCCTAAGAAACTAAAAACACAGCAAAAACCATAGAAACAGTAATCAAGGTTGAGATGTTGTAGGAGATATATGTAATTAAAGAAAAAAAATCAGTAAGAATATTAACATGCAAGTACTAATAAATTAATTCCAGGTTTCTAATAAACACTACTGGCCTTCAACTGTGGGTTATATGGATATGCTAAAGACACACATTCTAGAGACTAGTCGTGGGCTTTCCAGATCACCCTTCTAATCATAATCCTGGCTGACACCATCAGGCCACTCTGCATCACTGCACATGAAAACATCAATGATAACATGTAAACATAGGAGGAACATATGTTCCAGTAAGCTGTATTTACAAAGCAGGTGGACATCAGATCAGTGTTCAGTTATTCTGCCAGTCTATGGCACTCTGTAGGAACAATGAGATAACAAATCGGCTACAGAGACATTCTAAAGGAGAGAGGAAATGAGGCAGGGTCACCAAAGGACATGTCATACGCCAAAGGGGCTACAGGCAGGACAGCAAAGAAGTGTTCAGCCAGTGACAAAATGAAGGCTTCTTTAAGAGCTATCTGAACTGGGTGAGGTGGGAGGGTTTCACCTAAAGAACATAGAGCTACCACAAGAAGCATTAACCATTAAACCATTCCACCTTTGCAAGAATCAGCCTAACAAGAAGCCTCTAAGCTCGGAGTGCACCAGTGCCTGAGACATGGTAAGGGCAAACCTGGTCTAGTCCTTCCTACTCCCCTTCAAAAGTGCTGCCTTTTAATCTCACACCACATGGGTGAGGCTTCCCAAGTATGAAAGGACATATATAAAAATGACTTCCTACCTCTAGTGTCCAGCTTCATGGTGGATGTAGAGGGTGTCACAGGACCATTAGCATCTGAGGGACCAAGTATGGTCTTTCCTATGAGACTTGTCTCTTTAATCTCAGCAGAGGTGTTTATCACTTTTTGAGGGCTGAATTTCCTGTCATTTTCTTTTCCCAACAACTCTGATACACAATCACCAGTTTCTCTAACCAGGAACTTATCCATTAACCTGTTCCCCTGTTTGACAGGATGTTTGACGGCTTCAACATTATGTACTTTAACAACAACTTTCTTGGAGGTGGAAGACACAGGAGATATGGGTGGTGACTCTAAAGCAAACTGCAACAGGCGAGTCCTTGAAACACACAAAAACAAAAACAGGTAATTAAAATGTCATTATACATAATAAACTGAGGTATTCCCAGTTAATATTTGTTCCTCTGAAACACAGAACTTCTGTCATGATCACAACCAAACTAAAGAGTTTCTTTTAAAATAAGAAATAAAGTAATAAATCAGAATGAAAAGGCAGTTACTAGGACTTAAAGTATACTGGGTTCTGGCTGCTGATACGACTTACTCAACAATGGCTAAGTAAAATCTGGAGAACTAATGAAGCAACAGTGAGCACTCAGCATAAGCAACACAAAAGTGTGACCCTGGAAGAAGACAGACATATAAAGTGATCCAGCACTGCCCCAAACTCTTCACTTGGAAGCATTTTCTGGGATTTGCATATTGAACTGACATCTAAACAGGAAGTATTGTCACTGTCCAGGGAGAAGAGAGCACAATTCTGGGCAAAGGTGCCAAGGACTCAGGGGACAGGGTGCTTGGCATGTGGGAGCCACAAGAAGGAAACCTCTCACCCATCTGCAATCATCTCCAGGGTACACAAGGGCAACAAAATTCCATGGGCCTGGGAGGAAACAGACATTGGTAAACAGATGCTAGAGGCCACTGCTGGAAAGATGTTCAGCTTAGCCAGCTAAAGTGGAAATATCCTCATGGAGACCATGGGGACTTCGTCTCAGAGGATATACCTTACAAAAAGGGACCATGCTGTGTGAAGAGAGTGTGTTCACCCAAATGTGGGTGCATGCAGATGTATTTACTTCTGTATTGGTCATGCATGCATGCATGTGTGTAAAACCAAAACAGAATCTAATAATACATTACACTAACCCTTAACAGAACAAAAGTAAAGAGCTGGTAATTTAATTGCTTGTCAAAACAGAATGCACTATCTTTCAAAAAAAGATTTTGCAACAGGCCAGGCATGTTGGCACACACCTTTAATCCCAGCACTCGGGATGCAGAGGCAGGAGGATCTCTGAGTTCAAGGCCAGCCTGATCTCAGAGTGAGTTCCAGGACAGCTGGGGAACAGAGAAAACCTGTTTCAAAAACAAAAAAAAAGAAAAAGAAAGAAAAGAAAAAAAAAGGAAGAATGAAAGACTTTGCAGCTTCTATAACATTTGGTCAAAAATGTTCACAAAGAAGAAGAAAATAGCTACTCATCAAGCCATAAAATACAATAATAATAAAAAGCAGATGAGAGGTTTATTTTTTTATTATGAATTAGTATTGAGTTGCATCAAATGTATTTCTGCATTCATTATGATTATATACGCTTTTCTTTTTTATTTTGCTAATATAGTTACATTAGTTGATTTTTCAATTATCTTAATTTTATCTCTAGGTTTTATCATCTTGCCAATGATTTCCGTGACTGCTTGTGAAAGACGACTAGAGTACAGTTTTCCTTTCCTACTTGTCTGGATTTATCAAGGCTCTGCTTCTTTCTTTCCCCCAATCCTTCCTTTTCCCTTTTCTCCTTTTCTTTCTGTACAGGGTCTCACACTGAAGCCCTGGCAGGCCTAGAGCTCACTGATCTGATAAAATACTACTTAAAAAAACAAAAACAAAACAAAAAAAACTCCTCACAACTAGTATCAATCATTAGTGGCAACAAATGAGACATCTACCACAAGACCAAGATGCTTACCACCACCATCTCTCTTAAAACTACAGAAAATGTCCTGAGCCAATGGGAAAACCAAAAACAGGAGCCATGGATAAAGAGTATACAAATTACAAAATGAAAAAGAAAAATTTTCATTTGCATAGGAAAAGTTATATAAAAGGTAGGTAACAGGGGTGGGTTCATTATACTATCTTCCCTAATTTCATGTATATTTAAATTTTTCCACAACTACAAAAAAATGATTAAAAGAAAAAAAAAGAGAGAAAAACTAAGCCTAAGGGTGGTGGTACATGCCTGTAATCTCAGCATTCAGGGGGCTAAAGCAGAAGATTCTAATTCAAGCCCAGTTTCAGTGACATACTAATGCTATGTCTACCAAAAATCAAGAAAAAGAGGAACGGAAAGGAGGGAGGGAGATGAAAAAAGAGGAAGTTAGGAGAAAGGAGGAGGAAAGGAAGGAAGAAAGGAGAAAAGGAATTTGGACAGAGGGAAAAGCAGGAAGAAGGTTAAAAGAAACACCTAAGGATCTTGGTCTTAGGAAACAAATTACAAAAACAAAACAAAACTAAAAAACCCAAAACAGAACCATCATCTTATCATTTTTAGTAGTCTCTTTTCTTTCCAGTCTCTGGATTTAGTACAAAGAATGTTCTGAGAAAAGTTTTCCTCTCATAATGACAAAGGAGAGGAGACAGTATTCAACCACAGATGAGACACCTCTGATCCTTTCAGCATACTAATGATAATTTTTTTGCCTTTATTCCACAATTTAGGTAAATGTAATTCCAACTGGCTCTCTTATTTCAAGGCATGCCAATAAAGACTATGCCAGACAGTAGAAGCAAGACCACAATAAACTATTCTTAGGGCTAAAATTAAAACCAATTATCTTATTCCAGTACCATCTACTCTTGCCAAAGAAGTACAATAGAAAGTAAAGCCTATACTCATAAAAGTTACACAATAAGGCAAAAAAGAACAAGTTCATACAATCATTGTGAAAAGTGCTGATACAATGGAGCCACTGGGCTAAGAAAATGGCTTGGTGGTAGAGAGATTCCCTACCATGTGGAAGGCTCAGGGTGCCAGTCCCACATTAGAATAAAATGCAACCAAGAATGAGATGAGGTAATTATTCTTTATAGATGGTCAGAAAGTCTCACTGAGAATGTGACTTATGAGAACAAGTCATAACAGAAAGTGGTCTAAACCAGGAGGCCACCTGGGAATATACTGGTTCATATACAAAGAATAGCAAGTACAAAGTCTAGAGTCAATCCAATTAACACAGCAGAGAAACAAGATGATCTGGAACTTAATAAATAGCAAATATTAAGTCTGGGAGGGAGCAAGATGGTAGAGCAACAAGAGGACTAAATCAGAAAGGACTTGGGCTCCTGCTCCAGTGAGATGGAGAACCTAACAGTTTGGATGTTAAATGATCCCTGAAGGCTTGAGTATTCAATTGGTTTGGGGGTTGCTGTGTATCTAATTTAAGAGATAGGTCACAATGGAAGGTCCTTAGGCCACTGGAGCATGTCCTAACACTGGACTATGAGCCCCTTTCTTGTCGTATTTGTCCCTCACCTGAAATGCAATCACTTGCTCCAAAATGTATTTTTACTATAATGTGCCATCCTTTCCAAAGGTATAAGCCCAAAAGGCCTCCTATGGTCCTATAGTCTGGAAACTCCAGAACTATGGACCAAAGTCATTATTTTCTCTTCTGGGCACTTAATATAGCATAATAAAACTGCCTAACACAAGGAACTGCCACTAGATGGCTTTACACATGACCTGACTTTTGCTTTAAAGGAATCACTTTTTTTTAAGGAATTACTATCATCAGGAAGGATTTTAGGAGGGCCAAAGTAAAAGTAAGAATACAATTAGAAAATGGTCACAGTGAAGTACGTTAGCAATGGCTTGGACCAGATCTAGATGATAAGGCGATGAAAGACTCAACCTTGAGAAGCACTGTTAAGATAAAGCCAGTAGGAGTGGGACTTTTTGGGTCAACAAACTAAGTGGTAATAAAAGACTTCAGGAAAACACCAAGGTCTTTAGCTACAGTAATTAAAAGAATAGTTCTTAGCCGGGCGGTGGTGGCGCACGCCTTTAATCCCAGCACTTGGGAGGCAGAGGCAGGCGGATCTTTGTGAGTTCGAGGCCAGCCTGGTCTACAAAGCGAGTCCAGGACAGCCAGAGATATTCAGAGAAACCCTGTCTCGAAAAACCAAAAAAAAAAAAAAAGAATAGTTCCAGTGAGGGACTGAGATAAAGTACTTGCCATACAAGCCTCACAACCTGAGTTTGGGTGCCCAGAACTCATGTAAAACCCAGATAGATGTAGCAGCACAAGCAACTGCAAACCCAGAGTGTTCTATGAAGAAATGAGAGGCAGACCAAGACAAATTCCAGAAGTTCAGGACCAGCTAGGTTGCTTATGCAATGGCAAATAAATCCTGTCTCAAAGAAGAAAAGCAAAGAATGATACTTGATGGCTGTCCTTTGACCTCCATACACGTCACGGCACACATATATCCAGCCTCCCTCCCACAAACACACACACACACACACACACACACACACACACACACACAC